>LIAE01010218.1:23797-109263 GCA_002287525.1 Diploscapter pachys | reverse complement strand
AAGCCCTTTAAAGGCGTGAAATATATCACCAAAGCTGGCAAGTTCCAAGTCAGGACTTAGAATTTTTGTTCAATTTATCGATTTTTTTCAAATTTATTTATTTTTAATTTATTGAAATTGAGAACTTGTGATGGTGCTAATAAATATTCCTGAACATTTGTATTTCTAAAAACGTGATTTATATGAGTTTGAAAACTCGTAATATTATCTTGTCGTATTGTGGTTGTAATTTTTCTTCTAAATTAAAAAAAAAAAAAACGATGTATTTGTTCAGGATGCTCTCAAATCTGAGGTCTATTTCCGTGCGGATGCTTCACGCCTCTGCATCCTGTTCGAGCAAAGCCAGGAAAAAGGATCTGCCGGTTTTACCTCCGGAAGAGGTAGGACATTTTATATGCCCTTTTTAAAAATGTCTTTTATATATCCATCCTCCAATGTTCAGGTCGGATGGGCGTTCAACCACATCGAAAAGAAGAAAGGCCTCTACAAGCCGAAACACTCCATCGAAGAGCAATTGGCCTATATGAAGAGTAAAGGTAAATTTTTTAAAAATGTTAGTTCTTTAAATTTTTTATTTCAAGAATTCTTGTAGAATATTCGTTGATTTTCTCCGATTTGTATAATTTTTGTTCGATTTAATTGTAAAATCTCGTAAAATATCTTCAATTTGTTGTTATCTGAATCTTGAACATTTAAAAAAAAAATAGAAGGAACAGGGCTGTAAATGTGTTAGACACGCGCATAATAAGATAGTACGTCTTTTCGAAAGAGAGAGAAAAGAAGGCGTGCTCTTCCATGCTCTCGAAAAGATACACTATCTCGTTATGTGAGTATGTACCACATTTATAGTCTTGTGAAAGAAATCAAATTTCTCAGCCTACGAAGACGCCTACAAGGATCTGCCGGTGCACCGCTGGTACAAAAGGAATCTGAAAGGGCAGGCGATTTTGGCCCCTCCCCCGCGCCTGTTCTGCATCGACAAACATGGACGATTCAACAGGGCTAATCCTTGTCCGGTAGGATTTTTAAAATTTTTTATTCGCTATATTTTTGGAGAAAAGACTTATCCCTCAATCAACTTTTGCTATGGATTTTTAACAAATACAATGTAGGCGAGTACTTTTGAAAGAATAATAATTGGTTTTAATCAGATCCCATAGATTTAAAAGAAAAACATTGAACTATGAAAAATCGAAAAATTTGAAAATAAAAAATAAATTACATAGATCTGTCGTGACGAGTACCTCTTCTTCGACTACCGTAATCCAGCGCTAATCGAGCAGTTTTTGGCAGATGGAACGCATGAACCCATCGATATTCACAAGTCCGGATTGTGCAGAGAACAGTACGCTATGCTCAAAGCGGCTCTACTCAAAGCGAGAGAACATGGTATACATATTTGTGATTGTATCGGTCAAAACGAAGTGAAAGTTCGTGTGTTTGAAAACATAGCGAGGGAGATACAGAGGAAACTGCGTATCGTTATCGTTGATTGAAGAGAAAGTCGATATTCATTCTGCAATTAGAAATCAAATTGGGGAGCGAAATAGTGTCGCATAGAAGAGAAACGAGAGACAAATAACGTGTAGTTTTTGAATATCGACGTTCTCTTCAATCGATAATACCACTCTTCCATTGTCATTCGCTGACTCTCCTTTTTCTGCGCTCTAGCCTCCCTTTTTGCGTGCATAGTCGTGACGAGCAATATACGTATTTTTCTCAACAGCGCTTTTTAACACACAAACTATTACTTCATTTGACCGATACGATACTTTTCCTATCTTATTTGACTTTAGAAAAAAAAAATTTCTTACTATTAGAAATTATCTAATTTTTTGTTGAACTTTCTACTTTCAGGAACCATCGTTTTCGCAGTCGATTTTCGCAACTACGACTATCGGCAATGGTACACGAATTGGACCGATGAGCCAGGGCCGAATGTAAAATTTTTCACAAATTTATAGAAAAAATCTTAAATTCTAAAACTTCTAATCTTCCTTTTCAAAAGAAAAAAATAATTCGACAACAATATTCACTAGTATTTTTCAGCCAATATACTTTTAGAGTATCTTTTTTCTTAGATAAAATAATAAATATAAAAATTTCAGGTCGAACGAGGCGGCGTCCTATTCGAAGAGCTGCATCCCGATCCGCTGATCGAGTTCCCCGAGCACAAACGCGATCAGGGCAACGACTGGGACGAGTGGTGGCTGAGATACGACAAATTCGTCAAGAAGGGCAAATAGAGCAAGGGGGATTTCATATATTCGGATATATTGTTTTCTTTTAATTCTTAGATTTCGTACTTCTGGATTTTATTCAATCTTAATTCGATGGATTTCATATAAAGATGAAAACTTTGAGTCCGGATTTAACGTACCCCCAGAAACTTGCAATAGTAGCTCTTTCCCCTTCATTAGTTGAAAATTTAGAATCTAGAATTATCAATCGTCTTTTGTTCTCTTTTGCTGTTGATTTTGATGATTGTTTTTCGAAACGATGAAATGAAGTTTCATGCAAAAATTTGAATCTCGTGAAATTTGAAGAGCTGGAAGAAAATTCGGAGAGTTATTACCACGTTTGAACGCCTTCGGAACGTACCGACAGGCAATTTGGCGATCGTGAGGATTTTAAAACGGATAATGGATTCTGAAGGTATGACGACGAAAATGATATCATCAAGTAAATATGACAATCATCTTAAAATAATGTCTTCATCATCAAAAATTACGTCGCCCCAAAAATTCCAGACTCTTTATCAAACCTGGAATTGGCGTCGTCGGTAGCTGGAGGCGGTTCGACGCAACGTCGCCAATCCGGAACGTCCGAATCGGATCAGCAGCAGCGACCTGCTCAACAAGCCGGTCTGCAAGTCCACGTCGACCTTCGTCAACCCCTGTCACTGCGCGGTGATGACGTTGAACAGGTTAGGGAACGTTAAAGGGCGTTGGACGACGCCATTACATCAAGTATTCGAAAAAGTTAAGGGCGTAAAGTGACGTCATATGACTTCACATGTTAGAAAAAGCAAAGAGCGTTAAAGAACGCCATGATGTTAGAAATGACGTCATAACATTAAAAAAAACTTTAAGTGACGTTATTTTTGTATTTTCAGATCGTCAGAACGCGCAACACGGACGCTCTGCTCAGACCGGTCTACCTGAACGCTGTCGAAGTCGGATACGCGTGAGTGCGCTTGGCGTTGAAGGCGTAGGAAAAAATGACCGTAACCCTCTTGCAGCTACAACCAGTCGAACGACTTGGACAAAAGGCTGCCGGTGAGGGGTGTCACTATCGCCCTCTGGTACTTCATCGCTAGGGGACATCAGGTTGAGAATAACGCCCTTCGAAAATGTGACGCTATCGAAACTTGATAAATTTTGAAATAGAGTTTAAGTATAGCATTTAAAAAAAATATATATATAGCGCTATTTAAGAATATGACGCCCTAATAAAAAAAATAACGTCCTTTTCAGGCGATAGCCCTCCTTCCATACTGCTTCAAATCGTATCCGGACAAGTCGACCGCATGGGGCGAGCTTATGTCGCTCTACAAGATGAACCTGATTGAGTTTACGCCGGGTAAAAATGTATCTTCTTAAAAATTCTAAAAAAAACAAATTTTAGAAATTTTTGTTTGTAGAATTTAGCATCAAATCGAACAAATACCAAAGTTACTATCAATAATTTCATCTAAAAATCTCAAGGCATAGAAAAAAACGAAGCCTATGGTTGTTTTCTCCTAAAAACAGACTCCCCAAAATTCGATCCGCAGCAAAAATAGTATGCCACATTGAGAGAGAAAAGAGCATGTCTTCTTTTTCTCCCCTGAGAAGGCGCACTATTTTTCTGTCGAGTCGAGTTTTGAGAAGTCTGTCTAAAAAGCGACGGTTATGCTAATTTTTGCAAGAATTAATTGATGTTTGGTTTTGTTTTAGGCTACGGTAGCGACAAGTACACGGAGGTGAATCGGATTCTGGCGATTCGCGCGGACGAGACGGGCGGGTGCATCGTTGCGCGCTCCCAGATGCAGAACATCGTCGAGGAGTGCCCCGATCTGGACAGAATCATCGAACGAAGGCAAGCGATTACTGTAGAATTTATTCTTATTTCGGATTATCATTGCTGTAGTTTCCAAGATGACGTCGTCATTTCAGGCTTCTGATGCCATCATTCAATGGCGAAGACGTAATTTTCCCCATAGATGGACCTTTGGGCAGAAGTGGACCGAGCTTGCAGGTGAAAAATTCGATAATGGGCGGAACTGATTTTCGCAATTCTGTAGCAAACCTTGGAGTGTCAGGACTCGTGCGATGAGTTCCCGCGATGCGCGTTGTATCAGATGAGTCTGGACGATCAAAGGATCTGGCTCGAGAAGCTGTGTGGGCTGGTTATCAATAATCGTAGGAAATTTTCAAAAATAAATACTTGTCCAACAAATAGACTACATTTGCAAGAAATGAGTACTTTTCTAAAAAATATGAGTAGCTTTCAGAAAAGTGGCATTACTTATCCTTCTAAAATTGAGAACTTTCATAATGAAATATTTTTTCTTTTGAATATTCTTCGAAATCTAAAAAATATTTATAGAAATAGTAGAAAGACGTCATCTTTTCCCAGATACGCTCTCAGCGTCGTGGTCGCTGATGTGCAACTCCATTTGTACGTCCTCCCTGACGTCTTCCGCCCTCGCACAGTTCATCTCCTCGAGGACGAAAGCGATTATTTCGACAGCGCTAAACGGAGGCGTCCCTCTCAAACCACATCCGCCAGGTAAAAAGGCGTTATATTAAAAAAAAAACTAATAATAATAATAACGTCATTTTTTCAGAAACCAACCCCATCGACAACATCGGTTACAGCTACACGCGCGGGGCGCTCAGGAGGGCGGTTAGCGAGTACGAAATAAACTATGACGTCTTTTTTAAATAACGCCTTTTTCAGACAAATGTACTATTCGAACAGCGCCCGTCCGAACAACGCCAACCCGGCGCCCTCGCCGTCCTACCCCTCTTCGGATTTGAACGCCACGACGTCCCTGAACAGACGCTATACGCCGTCGACTGGGAATCAGAGGCAGAGACAGAACGGGAATGACGTCTTCATTCCCGAATACATGCAGTGCAGTGATGAGGTGGGGCATTAAATTTTTCCTAAGGGCGTCATTTTGTTTTTAGAAGGCGTTGTTATTCAGAAACTTATAAGTTTTGGCGAGGATCAGCTTTCTTATGGAATTTTGTTTGTAGATTTTTCAAAATTTCTGGATCTTATATCAAACAAATGTTAGGAGTTGCCCCAACCACTATCCACCTCTATTCGTCCTGCCCCTCGTCAAGTTGAGCAGCAGCATCCTCAGGCCGGCGACAAAAGTCCTCTGGCTGGAGTCCCCTCGGCACTCACCAAACCGGTTCAACCGCCACTGCCTAACTATCTGGGAAGCAACGCCAATTCTATCTATAGGCAAGACAAAAAATCATGAAATCACACCTTTCTTCTTTTCCTATAATTTCGAAAAGAACTGGCTCTAAGTGTTATGGCTTGTGAGGAGGTAGATATTTCACACGCTTGGCAACTCTCCTTTCGCATACTCAATCCCCACCAAAATAGCATGCGTCCTGAAGAGACGGGAGAGATAACAAAGAAAAGGAATAAAGAGGGGTGTGACTCGAGCAAAAGCGAGTTGCAGCTTCCGATAATTAAACACTTGCGGCGATTTTAATGCTGCAGACTATTTTGAAATGAATTTTCCAGAATATGGTTTTTGAATCTTCAGATTGACGGGAACGCCCACTAGAAATCCCCAAGTTGGACGGCCTACCATCATCAAAATTGGGGTGGTATGCAATTTTCTCTATCAGAAATTGTATCAAAACCAGCTTATTTTAGATAATTTTTTCCTTTAATCGAAGAAATATAACTGAAATTCAATGAAGATCAACCTTTTTCATTTTTAGACTCCCCAATCTTCCTCGTCCCCGCAGCAAATGAGACAGACGTCTCAGAGGGAGCAGGTACCCGAATTTGAATTTTTGGGGTGAATTCTAGAAATTATTGTTTCCAGCTCCATACTCACTTGGCGATCAACTACCGCACCCCTTCTACGTCAAACTATGCGCAGGGCGGGACGAAGTACCATTTTTAGGAATTATTAAAATCTAAGGCCTGACTTAAAGCAAATTTAGTGCTATATTCAGGAAGCTATTCTTAACTAGGGCTAAAATGAGTCTGAGTTTGGGAAACTTTAGATTTGATTTCAGGCAGAAGTTGTCAAGTTCTTTCTCGGCCGCGAATTTTTCCGCCATCTCGGAAAGCCATCTGAGACATCAGGACCAGGGACAGAGGTACATGGTAAGAATTTTGTTTGTATTTTCTTCAAAAACTTCAAAGTGTCTGTAAAAACGAATGTTTGTGAAGATCAGCTTTTAAAAGCTGGACCTCGTGAAGGTAAATTGAAAAGAGCAGAACTGTTAGAAAAGTGGTCAATTTTCAGCCCTCAAACTCGCTGTTCTTCTACAATCCCGGCTCGTCGATGGTTCAAAATCAGCAGCAACAGCAACAAAGGCGCCGCGCCGTTGCACAGCAGGCCACGCCCACCCATCAGCCGACCAGAAGAAGTCCATCCACCGTATATGGGGCTGTGTCTTTTGAGCAGGTAGATTTCTAATCGATAACCAAAGGGGGCGGGACTTATTTTGAGAGAATAACTTCAAATATATGTTTAAAAGAATTTTTGAAATGAGACTGAAAGAGAAGAGATGTTTTTTTTCCTATGGAAGGGTCGGGATTTTTCATGAATGATCATTTTTGAATTTGTGATTTTTTAGGATGCAAACACCTACGGAGACGGATCGGGCTACAACAATCCTGGAGTGCACGCGGGGGATAGCTCTGATAGACAGGCACTTCTAAAAAATACAAATTCAACGCCTTTTAAAAAAAAAACAATTTCTACGCTCTTATTCAAAGTAATAACGCCCTATAAAAATATAATCCAACGCCTTTTAAATGACACGCCTCATTTTCAGACACAATTCGACCGCGACGAGTGTGCGAACGTGGTGGCGAATCTGCGCAACAGCGTCGATGACGTCACCCATTCTAACGTCAATTTGAACGCCCCTGGAAATGAATGCTCCACTCACGCTCAAGAAGATGAAGGAAGAATGCCCAGACACCCTCATCAACAGCAGAGAAACAACCGAATCGCAGAGGGAACGGGCCCATTTGCTAGGCTCTTTCCTCAGGTAGGCGATCTCATATATATCCTACTTTAGTAATCAAAGCTGATCTTCATCGATTTTCAGTCGCACAGCTTCCCCCAGAAAAGGAGATCCCCGTCCAAGTACGGTCAGTCCTCGGCCCATCGTCAGCACAACAACAGCAACAATCAGAAGCACCGACGAGACTCGGGACACCACCACCACGTTTCGAGCAAAGATAGAGACGGTCTCCTGGTTCAGCTCATGCAGATTTTCGGGTTTGCTAAGGTAAATCTAGAAGAATCTCGAGCCTTTTCCAGACTTTTCAAAACGCACGACCCGCAGAAAAAATAGTATATCTTTTCGAGGGAGGAAAGAGAAGATATACTATTTTCCTCTCTCGCTATGTCATACATTTTTGCTGCAGTCGTGCGTTTTGAAAACTCTGGCTTTATTGACAAAGACAAATTCAGGCATCCCGTGTTATGGCTAAATACCCCCGCGTGCGAAATCTGACGGCCCTCATCGAGCACTGCCTTCGAGAGACTGATGTGCCTGGGGATGATGACGATTTCATCAGGGAACTCAATCCGACATTTTCTGAGAACTCCGGCGTGCACCATGAAAATTCGAACGGAGTTAATGTTACGGATCGTTCGTCGGTAACTTTTAATTTAAAAGTTTTGCAAAAGAATTCGAATATTTTTCTTTGAAAAATGTCAAATTTTTCTAGACTTCTGCAAAATTTTCGAAGTTTTCCACTTCTTGGCAACAATTCAGACCTCTCGCGCGACCCCGACCGGAACTGATGAGAAGGGGCTGGAAAACGAGGAAAATGAGCTTATCAGAGACCTGATCGACCTCGACGCCGACGTCGTCCAATCCACTACCGCTGGGTCATCCGGCAATGATGACGACCCGCCCACCTATCTTACCCTCCTCGATTAAATCATCCGGTGGTCATTTTTGAGGATTACGGTATTTTCATATATTAATTTTGAAAAAAAAATCGTTTTTCTATAGAAATAAATCGTAAATGTTTCGTCATTTTGAATCAAAGCCGTAATCCGAAAAGTGATTCTATTCCATTTTTACTCGCAAAAATGCCTGCCTGATGATTGTCCAACCTGTCTAGTTCAGTGGCTAAGAAGCTCGGTCGTGAATTTTTGCAAAAAAAAAACCCCCAGTTTTTCAAACAGGCTCAATTTTTATGAAACCCCCTATTTGTCCGTTCTCGTTTAGTTACAAAAGCCGAGTTTTCAATAGAAATAATTTCCCTGTGCGTGTGTGGGGGAAGAGTTTTAATAAAGCGTTTGTTTGAAAAATATTATATTGTTTTGATGAAAATTCGATTTTTACGTCGTGAAATATTTGAAGCTTCAGAAAATTTGTACACTTTTGGAAATTCAGATATGGTAGAAGTAGACCAAATTATAGTCGGATACTGCAGGGATTTAGGAGATAATAAATGTGCCGCTACGGGATCGGTAATTTAAAAAAGTCGGTTTTCTGAAAATTCAACTAAATTTAGGTAACCTTGATTAAAGATCAAGGAAAGAATATTCTAGTTGATTGTGGCGACCCTTGGAATGGGGATCAAATAAAAGAAGGCCTTGAAAAGAACAACCTAGATCCCGATCAGGTAATATAGTATTTTATGCAGGAAAAAGCTGATCTTCATCGTAGAAATGAAAAATGTTGATTAAAACGTCGAAATTCGATTATTTCAGATCGACTATTTGATCATAACTCACGGTCATTCGGATCACTGCGGAAATATGTCGATGTTTAAGAATTCGACGATTTTAATGGCGGAGGGTGTAGCGAAATGTGCAAATAACGAGTATACTTGCTATGATGTGGTAAATAAATATTTCTTATACAATAATAATTTTAAATATTCGAAAAAATCATTTAAAACCGCTGATATATTATATCAAAAAATGTTTTAAAAAATATTTTTAGGAAAATTCATATCAAATTTCGGAAAACGTTGATGTTCTATATATGGATGGGCACACTGACATAGATTTAGCCATCATAGCGAAAAACACCGATAAAGGAACTATTGTGGTTGCAGGTTTAAAATATTTCGTTTAGGTTTATTTTTGTTTTAAAATTCAGGAGATTTAATTGAAGACAAAAATGATCGAGAAACTAACTCGTGGAGATTCGTTTCAAAGTATCCGGAAAGACAAGAACTTAGTAGAAAGAGGATTTTTGAAATTGGAGATTACATTATTCCGGGCCATGGGGAGGGATTCAAAAAGGTCTCTTGTATTCCACACCCACTCCACACCCAAACCCACTTGTGATCCACACCCATTTTTCTTTTCTTCTACCTCCCTCCTCTACTATCTCGCCAAAAAGTGGGTGTGTGGAGTGCAAAAGGTCATTCAAAATATCAAATAATTCATTTTTATAATGATGATATGCTAATTTATCAATAAACTATATGCCTTTTACACAAATTAATTCTAGTATTACATCTAGTTTTCAATTTGATAAGCGCTGGTAATACATATAATGCATGATAAGACGATTATATTGTGATAACATAGTAGAGATTCGTTGAATAGGGTTTGATTGTTTCCCCGAGCGGTCAAACTATTCAAATATTCGAATTCTTTCGTCATACGTTTAAGCATAGGCCAACAAAACCCGTTTTGTATATCAGATGTTCGACCACTTGCAATGTATTCTGAGAAATCGATGATCGTATGGTTAAGCATAGGTCGAGAAACAAAGGATGACATAAATATGTTTCGACCACTTGCCGTTATAAGAAACTGTCCCCTCAGGGCATTGCATTGTTTCTGTGCGCGCACGCTACCTGTTTTCACTTTCTAAACGCCCCTTTCTTTTCGACAGTTAAATAGTTGAAAATCGAATGAAATCGAGAGTGAAAACGGGTATTTTTTGTTAAAGTTCTATTAGGTTTTAAGTGAATTGATATATATTGGTTTATTCTATGTTTTTGGCCATTAGTTTATCTGCAAAAATGAAAGTTCGCCACTTTTCTTATCCAAAGATGGCTATTTAGATAAGGCAGGTCTCTCAAAAAAGTCGAAATAGTGTAAGGAAAGATTTCCCTTCCGATTTTTCCTCATCTAATTTGCATGGCTTGAAAGTTCGACTTTCTCTAGTAGCCTTTAAGACTTTATTTAAGTTTACTTTGTGACTTTAAAAGTTTCGTAATGATTTAATCTTTTTATAATAACACATCATATACCGTTTATAAGCACTGTATTGTCCTTAACCTTAACAAGGCAACATTTCCGAGTTTTCTGACTTTGCTTATTATTTTTTATTTCTTTCTCTCTTCTTTCTCGCTTTTTTCTTTTCCCTCTCGTTTTCACTCATTATTTCGCCGTTCTCGAACTTCAAATGATCAGCGTGCTTGACTATGTAAATTCGTTGACAAAGACATAAGTGATGGTGAATTTCTGTTGCTAATTTTCTCTCTGACCTCTTTTTCGTTATATCTAATTTCCATAGTATTTCGCATTCGAATTTGCCGTGATTAAAATTCCCCGCCCATTTTTGAGAGGGAAACGATCATTTATTTTAGACAGGTTATTTACCGAAGAAATTGCCGCTTCTTATAATTACAATTTTGGTGGTGTCTGAAGAATTCGCGTCTAAAAATACCAACCAACTTTTAAAACAGTTATTTTTATTCAGTCTAGGTCATTCCACGCTATGAAAATTTATTTAGTAAGTTTAAATTTTCGAATTTTTCGAACTTAAAAATTTTTGCCTGGTAACCTATTTTAGCTTTTCATTGAGATATTTGGAAGATTTATGATGAAAAATACTTGATGAATTAGAATTCTTCAGGATTTTCATAATTTTAGGGTTTTTTTTAGATCTGCCTGTTTTTTACGGGGTCGAGTTCTGTAAAACTTTTCTGGGACCCACCGCCAGAGCCTAAGACTACCACAAAACCCACAATTAGTACCATAATAGATGATAGTACGGTGACCCAAATGATACGGAGGGAGACGGAGAATGAGCTTAACAAGGTTAAAAATTTTAATTTCATAAAGAAAAGTGCTGATCTGTATCAAAATATCGATAAACTTCATGTGAAAAAGTTGATCTTCGTTAAAATTTCTTAATTTTTAGAGTCCTGCAGGAGTAATGGCTAGGCTATCCAAGGGTGGTGTTCGTTATATTACTTACGTGGTCGGAAACGCGTTAACCTCACAAATTTCAACATCCTCAAATACTATTGATCCAGGCGCTAAGATTTTTACGGTAAATTGAAGTTGTAAATTTATACGAAATATTTTAATTTAGCTTAAATCACTACCTACGATGAATTTGAATAAGATAAAAATCACGAATTTTCTGATGCCAAGAGATTTTCATTTGGATTTCCATCCGCCAACAGCGGTGAAAATTCATCTAATTTCGGGAAATGTTAGGTCAGTAATTTCAATTTCTAGCATAGTATTTTTATTTAATTTATTGATATTTATTTTATAGCATTTCATCGCTAGCTAATGGTCACATTAACGGAAATGATATTGAAAACAATCTACTTCAAATTAAAACTAAGAAGTTACAACTGGATCTGACTATAGATATATGGCGAAACTCGCGGGGAAATCTTCATCTAAATGTAAACTATATATTTTAATCATATGTTGCTATTAAAAACTATTCCATTCTAGATAAGCACTTGTCGAATACCGCCCAATATTCCAGTAACTCTATCGGTTTCAAAACCTATGACCTCTAGTAGTGGAAAGTTATTAGCGGTAATGCAACTAAATACTAAATAAATAAATAAACTAGACTAATTAACCCGATTTAATTGATCAACCATGTAACATTTTAGAATTCCATCTCTCAAAGCGGTAATGCGATCTTTGAAAACGCCATCTGCACAAAGTTAATTCAGATAATTAACGATAGGGTAATTGAACTAATTAAGCTTTAATTGGAAATAATTAACTCAGCTAATTAGGTAAACAAGAGGTTCGAATTGTTGCCTACGAAAGTACCGCTAGCCGAGGCGTCGAATTTTGACGTCGTCGAAAAAATCGCCGAAGCGGAGGAGAGAGCGAAAAGGCGTACTACCGGAAGGTAAAAGACGTTATATTTTAGATAACGCCTTTTTTAAAATAACGTTCTTTTATTTAGACGACGCCTTTCGTCGCACAGACGCTCCAAGCGCCAACAGCGTCGGATGCACGCCTTTCTAAGGGGTTTTGATTGGGTTCCTTTATCTTCTTTTCTTAGAAGTTAAGCAACTAAAATTTAGCGCAAGATTAACGCCCTCTTCCTGGACTATTCGATGGTAACGCCTTTAAGGATCACGACGAATGGTATCGAAGTTGGCACGAGTGGACAGGTTACCATTTACCCTTTTGGTAACGCTACCAAATGGCAACGCTTTAGATTTCCATGGCTGGCGTCACGACGCCTTTCGTTGCGGCGCCCCTGGCGTTGCCAAATGAGGCGCCAAAATCGATGCTGACCATGATAGTATCCGACTTCGTACCGAATACGTTGATGTATCACGGACATAGGTACAATTTTTCAAATGGGTCTTTTGGCAAAGTTACCAAATGGTACCAATTTAGAGTGGGTCTCTTCAACACCAAAGTGGAACCTCGGACGCCATCTCTGGG
Organism: Diploscapter pachys; assembly: GCA_002287525.1. Taxonomy (NCBI): domain Eukaryota; kingdom Metazoa; phylum Nematoda; class Chromadorea; order Rhabditida; family Rhabditidae; genus Diploscapter; species Diploscapter pachys. The sequence continues at coordinate 96,422 of LIAE01010218.1, read as the reverse complement.
TCCCATGATGAGAACCACCTGTGATTTATCAACAGGAAGTCTATTCTGCCTAGGCGACATTTTTCCGACGCTAAGAGATACGGTAACTTATTATGCTAATTTTTTAATTGAAATTTTTTATAGTACCCCAATAAATATCTCATGTTGGAGTTCAAAACGTTGCACCCGCCGAATATGATCATCAAGAGTGAGAAGGATGGTAGGATTTTTGTTAATGTCCAATTTCTAAGAGTCAACAATAAATTTAGAGAAAATTATTTAGAACGATTTAAAAATCAACAAATTACGAAAAAGATCAATATTTTGAGAAAAAAATCAATCATTTATTTCAGGTGGTATCAAATTTTCCGTAATTGGGTTGATAACTCTGACCGGTCTAAATGGAATGATCCCAACCGGAAATGAGCGACCTCTAGGATCTATGGAAATAAATTTGAAGGCTAAAGTTGATATGCGGCTAGCGTCGAGTTTCGTCAGAGGAAAATTGACTCTGGAGGATATTAAATTTGTGAGATTTTAAAATTTTTATATTACATAGAAAATTTTTCTAACATTTTTTTTCGAGATAAAGTTTCATTTAAAAAAAAAAAACATCTTTTGATATTAAATTTCTCATAAGTATTTTCCCATCTATAGAAATTTTTCTAAAAGCTTGTGTATTGCTATATAAAAATTTCTAAGTTTCCTATGAAAAACTTTGTAAGTTCTATGAATCTAAAGCTAAAATAAGCCTAAAAATTTAGACAACGCGCACCCCGAAAGTCCTAACTCAAGAGGAATTGGATGATGCGGGATTTCTGTCACGGGAAATCATGCAGAGAATGGTCAATGACATTTTAAAGCAGGGAATACCCATTCCGGTCCATCCGCTATTTAAACTGAGCAAACCTAAGGTTAGTGGAAAGAATTTTTCGAAAAAAAAACTTTTCTTTTGAAAAGTTGCATTTTATGAAATACGAAGAATTTTTATAGAAAGATATATCACTGTTTATAAAGTGAGGTAAAAATTTTCTGAAATAAACAATTTTTTAGCTCTCTCTAACCAACCGAGCGATGGTGTTTCAAACCGATTTCGACCTGAATGAAGCGATCATCAAGCAGCTTACCTCCGCAAATCTTAGGAAATCATAACTTTTTCTCCTAGTTTTTAAACCTTTTATTTCTGCTAAGCAGATTATGGTAGTTTTTGTTTTTTTTTAAATAGTGTTTTTTTAATGACCATACACAAGGAGATACGGTTCAAAAATGTTGTAAACGGGTGATTTTTATTGCTCTTTTCTGTGTTTTTAAAGAGAATGAAATAAATAATTGTGAAATTGAATAAATAAAATACAATTTTAGCATTGGAGCGCGATTGTAACACGCTTGAGTGAATTGAATTTAGCATTAGAGCGCACTTGCCACTTTTCAACGCTCAATCGTCCATTTCGTCGATTTTGTTCGTTATTTCGCAAATTTTCATCATTCTTCAATTTTCCTTCTATGGCTATTCGGAAAACCATAAATTCTCAAGCCATTGCGAAATAGTGGATGGTTAGGGGAGGGCATTGGAAGGTATGGGCTTCTTTTCCCACACTATTTGGCATGGCTTAAGGGCTTATGGCTTCCAAGTTGCCTCTTCTGTAATTTCGTGATTTTTAGGAAAATTTCGAGGATTTTGCTGAAAATCTGAATCAGGAACGCAGAAATCATGAAGCAAGTGGCTCGGCACATTGAAAAGGACTCTAGTGGGTAGGGGTTTTTTTTTTTAATTCTGTTTACTATTTTATTTTAGAAATAAATTAAACAGTACTCTTTTCCCTGAACTACATTATCACAAATATGAAATTATTTCTATATTTTTGTTACTTTTCAGATACGTGGTCCTAATTCCTGAAGAGGCAGAGGACATGTGGCATATTTATAATCTGATCAGAATTGGGGATTTCGTTAAATCTTCGACTATTCGGAAGGTATTTTTTATTTATTTTAAAAATTTTACTTTTTAGTTGTGTTTATTTTTTCTAATTCAGGTAATTTCCGAGACCTCTACCGGGACGACGTCCAGTCAGCGAAAACACACGACACTGACGATTTCCGTGGAAAGTGTTGATTTCGACCCTGGGGCCTTGCAGCTTCATTTGAAGGTTTTTTTTGTTTTTATATATACTTTTAAAATTTTTTTATTTTTCAGGGCCGAAATCAGGAAGAAAACGAGCTGGTGAAAATGGGCGCTTATCACACTTTGGACATAGAGCCAAACCGAAAGTTCACCCTCCAAAAGGCCGAATGGGATTTCATCGATTTGGGTAATTAAGTCAAATAATTAGAGTAATTAAATGCAATTTTCTATCAAATCACTTTTGCTTTCAATTAGAGTAATGTCATTTGCAAAATGAATACTGACTTTCTTTTAATTAAGAGAAGATAATTAACTGGAATAGTTAGTCATTAAAATATAATTGGGGCAGCTAAATTTAATAATTAGCCCGACTAAATGAGATAATTAGAGTAATTACCCTATTTCAGGCCGTCTTAATTTGGCCCTTGACCCAACGCAAAACGCTGATGTTGCCGCTGTGGTTTTGCACGAAGGCCTGGCTCATGTCTGTTTGATCACTCCGGCGATGACACTCGTCAGGGCGAAAATTGAGAAGAGTGTAGGTTTTCTTTATTTTGTATTTTATTTTATTCGTTGTTTAACACTAGTTTTCTTAGAAAGTGAGTTTCCAGAAGAAAACTTCTGATTAGCAAACTTATTAGAGAACTTTCTAACATTTTTTAATTTTAATTTTTCAGATCCCCCGTAAAAGAAAAGGCTACGCCTCTCAGCATGAAAAAGGCATGTCGGATTTTTTCGACCTAATCTCGCAGGCTTTCCTCAGGCATGTCAATTTTCAGGTAATATTTCGATTTTTTCAGCAAATTTTCTATCTTTTTTCAGATTGTGAAATGCGTTCTGATCGCGAGTCGAGGTTTTCTGAAAGAGCAATTCGTCGAGCACCTCATGAAATACGCCGAAAATCAGGGCAAAAAGGTGAAAAATAAAAAAATTTTTAAAAATAAATAGGAAAAATGCAGATCACCGCCGAGCAGAGGTCGAAATTTCTGCTGACCCACGCAAGCTCGGGCTTTAAACATGCGCTGAAAGAAGTCCTCGAGGACCCCGCGGTTTCGGTGAGGCTAGCTGATACTAAGGTAAAATTTTAAAATTTATTTCTGCTACGTATTTTTATTTTTTCTATTTCTTATGCATTATTATATTTTTTCAATTGAAGCCGAAGTCCCCTTAAGGGGTGTATAGAAAATAGAAGATCCGGGGCTTCTATTATTTTTTCATTATAATTTTAATATTTCAGGCTCAATCAGAAGTGAAAGCACTGAACCAGTTCTTCGAACTAATGTCTACCGAACCGGACAGAGCGTACTACGGTTACAAGTAAGCAAAAAATCGGTATAGAGGGGTGGGGGACAGAAAATTGGTTTACAAAATTTTTTGCCTCATTTCTTGAAAAAAAACTAAGGAAAATTATAAGAGGCAGGGACCAAAAATGTGATTTTTTACAATTTGAATGCACTCCTAAGAAACAATAAGCAAGGAAAAAATAAATAAGAGGGCTTAATTTTTGAGCTTTGCAATTTTCAGGCACGTTCAAAGAGCCCATAAAGGGCAGGCGATCGACACTCTGATGTTGGCTGATTCACTATTCAGAGCGCAAGACATTGAAACCAGAAAGAAATACGTCAAGCTGGTCGAAGATGTCAAGGGAAATGTACGGTTTTCTTGATTTTTTGAAAATATGTTTACTTTTTTCGATAAAAACGGTGGTGTTGGTGGTGCGGTGCGATGTGCTATTTTAGTGCACCGCCAACACCCCTGGATAAAAGTAATTGGTTACTGTAGCTTTATCAAAGAAGTTTTAAATGAATATAAAATTCTTACCAAAATTTTTGAGGGAAAAGTATTATATTATTTTCAAATTTCAGAACGGAAAAATCCTGATTTTCTCGTCGATGCACGTTTCCGGTGAACAACTCGCCCAATTGACTGGATGCGCAGCTATTTTGAGGTAATCTTGTCGAAGTAAAACTTGAAGATGAGAGAGTTAGAGAGAAAATTCGTCGCACGATAAAACATAGGCTTTAAAACTGTCTGGCATATTTTTCCTGAAATTAAAATTTAGATTCGCTATGCCCGACATAGAAGAAGAATCTGTGTCTGATACTGAAGGAGAAAGATAGATTTTTCTAATTTTATGATTTTTATTAAAAATAATAATACGGGCAATTTTTGGGGTGATTACAAAATTATGACTTTTTATAAACAAGCACTTGTGATTATCCCGGTATTATTTTGTTGGAAACTTCTATGAAAATCATAAATCTTTGAAATTTTGTGCAACGTCTTTAATTTAAAGTACAGTATTGTAAACATCGTGCAAAAAGTTACAGTTATCTGTTTATTGGGATACACGTTCATGCGTACGACGAATTGGAGAGAGCCGGATATATTTAATTTCTCCCCATTCGGATATATGAATCTCTCGTTCCTAGATGGTGCAGGAATAGTTGTGAGATGCGGGCGCGAACGTCTTGTAAATATCGTCGAAATACGCCGCATCGTAGCGCCGCTTGAATTGCGGTACGAGAAGGTGGTAAAACCAGTTCGGCCCGAACATGAAGCGCACACGGTCCCAGAATGAGCCCCTAGAAAATTAGAATATCGATTTTTTCGGGAACGAATATTTTTAAAGAAAATCTAGGGATATAGAAGATAGATTTGTTAAATTTTTGAAGATATATACAATTTTAGAATGATATATGAAGTCTTTCTAAGAGATATATTAGTAGTTCTCTTTGGATCTGATGATGGATATATGAAATCCTTACTTATCCCCTCGATATCTGGACGCCAACTTCCTGCTGAGCAGCTCACGCATCGCGTAGCCGCGACGGAAGAGGTAGACCTGAAATTAAAGGCGTGATTTTGGATAATGACACTGAAAGAATGCAAATAGGATGCTGTAATATGAACCACAGCTTTATAATTTGAAGTGTAGCTTCAACAGGCCATAAAGATTTTTAAAGAATACTGTAACTTCGTGTACCGTCTTTATAAAAGTTATATAAAATAAAACCGCGATTTTGAATGACGACGTTGGGAAACAATCTCTTACATTGAACGCGAAATAGGATATGGACGTAATGTAGAGCGTTGCCGACATGTAGAAGACGAAATAGCGAACCACCATGTCTAGCGTTAGATCATTTTCCTTTAAAAATCTATTCTTATGGTTAAGGATAGATCTGAAAAACGGCTGATATATAGTTTTTAACTGAAATATTTTTCTCCTATGGTTAAAATAGATCTGGAAAACCGTTTGGGATATTTTGAATAATGAAAAAAATAAAAAAAATATGCCATCCTATTATTGAGGGCAAACTTTATATTTAAAAAAAACCGGCTCAAATATTTCTTCGAATTTTACCTGAAACATCAACACCGGAAGCCACTTGATCATTATGAGAACAGGAAATCTGAAATTAAAAATGTTTAGATATCGGTTGAAAAATTAGAGTAGTCTAAAGATACAGTAATCCAAAAAATATAAATTCTAAAATCTTACAGTTCAGGTCTGAAATTTTCCCGCAGGTAGAGGAATTGCAGGTAGATGGAGACGGTGAGGATGCACATCAGATAGAAGACGGAAATCAGGAAGTAGCCCTGAAAATTCAAATATGACGCCTTTTTTTACAGTTAGTGGCGCTAAAGACGTTATAATTTATTAGACGACGCCCCCTTACATTATTGGAAGCTCCCAAACAGACTCCCGTCACCAGGCAATGATGGTCCGATCGCATCACGCACGTCTCGCATATCGAACAGTGAGAGCAACTGAACGAAAAGGCGTCATAGAGGCGTTATTTTTAAATACCGTAACGGAACGTCGACTTTGCACGTGCAGCAGTACTTGACAAGTTCGGGATTCGGCGCAATGTTGCCCATGAAGCGGCGTTGTTGTTCGGCTTTTTCTGAAACATGGAAAATTTTTAATCAGCTTATAAAAGCTCTCTTAAAATCGATGATTTCTTGGCCTCTTGTACTTTTTATCTCCTTTTTGGGAAAATAGCAAGGGGAAAAAACGGGAGTAAAAGGTAAGGGTAGCTTAGGAATAAAAAATGCAAAAGGCCAATTTCTTATAATACATAGGTTCATTTTCATAAGAGGAGCAAGGAATAGAAATCTAAGAGTTCTAATTTTAGGCTTTAACTGTGTTGTTTTTCATTGAAGATCTTTACCTGGCTGCGCAATTCCGGCGTCATGAAAGTCGTTGGTGCGCTTGATTTCCATCTGCTCTTTCCACCACGTAAAGCTGCTCTGTCTGAAGCATACAGTAATCTTTCTAGCTAAAAGCAACTACAGTAATCTTTAAAGTAAAATTAAGCTACAGTAATTCCATTGCTTACTTGGCGTAGTAGATGCAGAGAGCGTAGTTGACCCAGACCTCGAGGAGTGCGAACACTCCCAGAACGCGCAGAACGTCGATCGTGAACGCCGACAAGACGCCGTCCACCGCTTTGAACGAGTATATCCATGCGAAGATATTGAATATGCCCTGGAATTACAAGATACTGTAGATTATAGTAATTCGAGAATTTTTTAATAAGAATAAATTCAGTTTTTCATTTTTATATTTTTTGAGTAACTTGATATTGAAAAGGAGTTGGGAAAAGGCTGATCTTCCTTACTTTATTGCTGTTTCTCATAATTCTCTTCACGTTACATCATAGAAAAAGTTAATCTTCATCAAAAAGTTCATTTCTTGAGCGACTACACTATTGGAGGAGAATGAAGCTCATTAAAGAAACGATTATCTTCATTAGGAAAGGTTATTTTAATTGGAGAAAAGGTAATCTTCATTAGAGAAAAGTTATCTTCATTAAAAGCAAGATGATCTTCATAAAAGATTTGTGAAATTCTTTTATTGGCAGACTTATAGAGAACTTTCGTCAGACGAAAATAAACTATAGGGGATAGGTCGCACTGGTAGAAATTTTGGCTAATCACAGGTTGGAGAGGGAAAGTCGTTAAGATAATATACTCGAGGGGTAGGTCGCAAGGGCTTTCTGACTTAAGTCCTCCATAGGTCTGGATATTGCAAACGAGTTTTGCATTTTATCATGTGACGATTTGTTTCTCACCAACGCGAACGGCCCGATGACTGCCCGACAGGGCACAACTAGCCTGTGGTAGAGCTTGTCGAATTTCCGCTGGAAACAAACTCATGATTGAATATTTTTAGATTCGGGAATTCTGGATTGGATGAAGATCAGAACTTCAATTTTTTAGGTACCAAACTTTAATTTTTGGGCGTCAATCTTCAAATTTCTAAATTCCGATCCCTAGCCAGCCTTTTTTCCAGAAAAATGCCCATACCTGGCCGCCCATCAGCCGGGTGATGCACCTGGTCACGAGGTTTATGATGAAGCACAACATCACAACGAGAGGGGGTAATGACGAGAATTTTTGGAGGGGAGATTTGAGATTTCATGACTGACGATTTGAATGAAGTATGCTAATTTGGCCTGAAAATTGCACTTTTTTGAAGATGTATGCTAATTGTTCCTGAAATTTTCACATACTTTTAGAAAATGTATGCTGACTTCTTCAAATTTTTGTACTCTTTTATCTTTATCTTCCTTGGTTTGGATTTTTCATAGAGAAACATGATGAAGTTCGATACGAAATTGGTTGAAATATAGATTTTTTACTCATTTCCCCTTTTATATGGTTGTTTTTCAGAACGCTGCAATGTTTGTCCTTAGAGTGGACTCTCATTGCCACGCGGGCGCCGGATGGTCAAAACAACACCTAGAGAGATAAAGGGAAATAGTATGAGCAAATGAGAGAGAAAAGGAACGAAAATTAGAATATTTGACCTTTTTCTCTTATTCTTTCTCTCTCCTCTTCTTTTTCTCTCCAACCAATTCTCGATATTTCATTCCTGACACCCAGGTGGCGCGATAAACCGTTTTTCATCGATTTAGATTACCTAGATCGATAAAAATAACATGATGTCTAAAATATTTATCGCACAAGAAATCTATATGCAAGAGATGCGGATTTTTGAGGCCAAAAAGGGTTTTGGGGTGAGGTTATGAAGACCAGCTTTATGAAGTAAAGTTAAGGGAAACATCGAGGTTTTCAGAAGGTAAAAATATGCCCTTTAAACGACACAATGTGATTTGTCATATAACATTATCAAAATTTGTCCTGAATGTTTATGAAACATATCTTAAAAAATCATTTATGTTTCAAGTTAGATAAAAAATACCAATCGAAAACAAACTTAGGCAGACTTGCAGTCAGAATGAAAAAAATTAGGGAAAGGAGGTGTACGTAAAACCAAATTTTCTATAGGAATTTGATATATGAGGGGTTACGCACAGCATGATTTTAGCCACTCATTATGGCTTAAGGTGGGGTATGCACAGGAGATCTAGCTTAAGTTCTGCCTCTGGGCTTCATCTAAAGCAAGTTTAATGATGATTCCCAACAATTAAAAAAGCCCCTACAACATATAGTATCCTTGAAAATTCAATACGAATCAATAAAATTCCTAAAATCGAAAAAAGCCCGGTGAAAACCTTTCTATTGAGGTCTTTTCCCACTACTGAACTCGCATTTTCGAAATGCTATGTTCTTAAACCACGCCCTTTTTTTTTGCAAATCCCCGCCCTCTTTTTTCGACCCCTGCATTTTCTTCCCTTCGCCTTTTTGCTTGCTTGTTATTTGGGTTGGTCATTTTCCCGACTGTGCTATGTCTCTTTATTCTTCTCTATTTTCATTCTTTCTTTTCCCTCCGGTCTCTTCTTTTCCCATACTATTTCCACCCAGTTTCAGCTGACCATTCTGGCTTCTTTCGTCTCTCTTCAGATCCTATATGTCTATAACCTTGCCGGAGGCTGGCACGAACATTGTTTGTGCGTAGTGCCGTCCGTCCAACGCGCAAAGAACTGAGACTAGAGAGTATTTAAAAAAGAGAGACTAAAAGAGGCAGAAAAAGAAATATTACGGAAAAAGAGAGAAAGAGGAAAATAGAATTTAAGAATGGGAGAAAGAAAGATAGAGAGAGAGTAAAATTTTTCCGAAAGAGAACGGCTATCCCTTGCCTTTGCTTTTATTCTCGTATTCTAATTTTCTGCATTTCTCTTCTCTCGCTCTTATTTTCTAGCGCTATTTCTTTCTTTTCTCTCTCCAATGTTTGTGTCATATTTCCATATTCTAATTCTTTCCGAAATCTCTAGCAATTTTGTCCCAGTCGGTACCATGCATGTCCTATGCCCTGAGGCACAATGCCCGGAAAATAAACTCCGCCCACTTTTTAGGTTTCTCACTTGCAAAAATCAATTTACTAGGAAGAGAGATTACAATAGTAGAGAAAAAAGAAAGAAATAGTATGGAAAACGAGGAAGGGAAAAGATAGAAAATGAAATTGGCAACCAGAAAACTATGCACAACAGAAAATATAGGAGATCGGAAAATCTATGGAAAGAAATCTACTGAAGGGATATAATCTAAAGGAAAATGAAAGAAGTTTAGAAGTAACAGGAAAAATAGATTTACAACAAAAAATGCGTATGTTGTTTTGGATAAAACTGATATATTTATAAAGAATTAAAAAATTACTAACTTAAAAAATCGTCACACACAATGCAAATTACAATATTTTTGGTTTATGCTTCGGAATTTATTATTTTTCTTCTCTAAGTCTGTGCCACATATTTTTTCCTTGTAGCGAAAGAAAGAAAGGAAAAGGGATAAGGAGGTCATCTCAGGGCAAAAAACAATCGCAGGAAAACACAGAAATAGTATGGGAAAAGAGCGAGAAAAAGAAAGTGTAAAAAATGAACGAGAGAGGAAAAGAAAGAGAAAAGTGACCAATGGGAAAAACAACAATAAAAAACAGCTCGGCCTGAGGTCAAATAAGAGGCGACTTCTTTTGGAGAATTATTTTATATTTTTAGGAATGAATTTTTCAAACGATTTTCAAATGACATTATCAATTTGATGAGCATCATTCCTAGGTTATTAAATCTTGAAACATTAAATTCTCAAACTAGTTTCTTTAAATTTATTAAATTTTGTTAATTTTTTCAATGCCAAGTTCACGAACTAAATATTTTCTCTATAAAGCATATGTATGTACAATTTTCTGAAACATATTATTTTCAAATAATATTTTTGCTTCTTTAAAGCCTTGTTAATCATTACATCGAGTTTTCTGCCTTTAGCTATCGCTACCAAAACTATTATTCCCTTTCTAGTAAGTTTTCCGGTTCCGAAGTGTTAACGTTGATAAAAAAACGCACATATCATTGTCGAAAGATCTAAAAACATCAAGTCTTGTAATAAAATGTCGATTTTTAATCATTTCATTATTTTTATATGCTACTCCTAGATTTTTACCAAATTACACTATTGTTGTTAGGGTTTCTATGAGAATAGACATCCATTGGGATATGATTTTTCTCTCGTATCTTTCCTATATCTATTTCTTTTTCTCTTATATTTTTACAATATTTCCTCTTTTCTCTATAATTTTTGCATACTATTTCTCATTTTCTCTGTCATTCTCTTCCCCTTTTTTCCATGTTATTTCCCCGTATTCTAATTTTCAACGTTTCATTTGCTTTATCTTTTTGCCTGAAAAGCGGAACGACGGGGCACAAGCGGTAAACAACCGACGCGCGCGCGCAAAGAGCCCCAAATGACCAAAAATGGAATAGTCAGGAAATTGAAGAGAGAAAAGAAACGGAAAGAGAAATAGTGAAGGTCAGCTTCGAAATTAACGAGAGAGCCTAGAGAGACAGAATGATGGGAGTTTCAAGCTGAAACGAGAAATTTCGAGAGAGAGAGAAAGAAGGAAGGAAGAAATATGATGTCATTTTTAAATTTATTCATTTTCGGTTAAAGTACCTGAAATTATTAGATGATTAAAGTGAAGAATTTTTATGAAACTTTTTAAAACATACATATCCTAATCATCATTAGATATCTATTTTCATGAGCTTATTTCGCATTCAATTTCTACTGGTCATTCCCCGAGAATTAAACTTTTAAAAAAATCACGTACATCATACAAATTCTTTTGAAACATATCATTTTCTATTCTTTCTGAAATGTTGCAATTTTCTCAATCCCCCATTGTATTTGTTGATTATTATTAACATTTTATCATCAACCAAATTCGGACATTAGATTGGTGCCAGGCTGTCCCAAGGAAAGAGGTACACAAAGGCAAAGACTCGACCTCCAGGGGCTCAATTGCAAATGACTCTTATCACTTAGGGCTAGAACTTAATAAGAGACGATAATTAATAATAATAATAAAATGTAACGTTTAAATGTTGAGCTTTTATAAGTTATTATCGCTAAAAATGGGTATCTTCCAAGAAAAAATGACAAAGGCCAGCTTTCACTTCATTTGAATGAAATGTTTTCGAGTTTGGTATAGAAAAATTAAACTTCGAAAATTATTCTGCCTGAGAAAGGTTTCCACGTTTTCAATCATAAAATCGATCCCCTAGGCAATTTTTTCGCTTCCTTTGACAAAATTCTGGACGATCGCATTTTTTGCCGCTCCTAAAAGTGCATTTGTTGATAACAAAAACTTCTCATTTTCATCCCTCAGAGGAACTAATTTTATCTTTTCGCCTCTCCAAAATTGCCTTGATATTTCCTCCAAAAAATTTTCCGACCCTAACAGTTTTTGCCCATATCATTAAACATTTGCCCTCGGTTTTTTTGTCGGGAAAACTATCAAACGATGCCCTGAAAGTATCTATAGTCGCATGGTTAAGCATAGGCACAGAAACTAGACAGAATATAATGCGTATTGAAATGAAAAACCGTCTTCGGCAGTGTCGTTCTGAACCACTGAAAAAGCGCGTCTGATAAGAGCCATTTTTTCACTTTTTTCCAACCATCTATCAAATAAAAGCCTGCCCCACAGATTTTTGGCAGAAACTATTTTCCTAAAATTTGTTTCTTGCTATTTTCGATTTATTCGCTAAAAATTCTGAAATATGAAAAACAAAACGAATAAAGATGAAAAGTAAGTGATTTCGCAAAACAAATTTCGTCATCATTCGATATTCAAATTTATATGAGTCATCGTAGTAGGGCATAAAATTTAAGTTTCTGATGAATTTCTAGTTTTAATGCTCCCGTAACAATAGCAAAATTGAATGTTTCCTTACGAGATTTTTTGAAACTTATCCAAAAATCTCGAATTTTCCTATTTGATCTCCAAGCTTCTTCATCAAATCTTTGAAGGTTCGTTCTCTCCTGCGAAAATTAGCATCTCAACTTTTCTCTTATGAAAATAGAAGGGGATCTTCTCTTACTATTTCTTGTCCTCTTTCTTTTTCTCTCCAATTTAAGCATACTATTTTTCATTCTAATTTTCTGCTTCTTTGTGCTCTCTCCATTTATCATAATCTTTCTCTATCTCTCATTTTTATTCAGTTGTGTTATTGCTTTTGGTCTCCTGTGTTGGCGTGTGCCAGGCTGCGAACGGCGAGAGTGTGAGAGACGCAGAAAAGCAAAGAGAAAAATTAGAATAGAGAAATAGTATTTGAAAACGAGAGAGAGAGTGAGGAAGAAGAGAAACTAGAGGAATAGTACGGGAGATCGAGAGAGAAAGAAAACGACGAGAACGCTTCAAAACATTCATTTGCATACAGCGCTGAAGGCGGCCGGGGGAAAATAGTACGGGAAAAGAAAGATAGAGAGTGCGGGAGAAAGAAAAAGACGCAGAAAAGTATGAGAGTTTTCCCGCACCCACAGTCATATTTCTCTGTAAAAGCGGCGCGCACTTTTCTCGAACAGGGCCCCGCCCACTTTTTTGCGCGAAGCCCCACCCACAATTTTCCCCTGAAAGAGAAAGGGCGTTCCAATGTTGCTATTTTTAGATTGACCTAGAAGGCCTATTTAGAACGTGTAATTTTTTATTAGAGTTCAGAAGTACGGTATTATCGAATTCGAAAGCGAGTTTTGAGTTACGGTAATTTTTTTCCTTTTGCTATTGCTTAGAACTTTTCAAATCTTTAAGTTATATTTTTAAGTAAAAGAAATCTGATCTTCATCAATTTTCCCTCACATTTTCATAGTTCCCAGCAAATGTTTGATTTCTGAACCGTATTTTTGTATTCGCTACTTGGCGAGAATCCAAATTCTCTGTTTCCTTCAATTTTTTGAGCAATCGTGTTTTTTTCTTGGCTCGTATTCAAAAGCCTGTTGTTCAGATGTTATTTATCAAGATTTGTTGCGAAAGATCTGGATTCTATTTTTTTGACATCTATAAACCTATGATGAAATATAGCCTTTAAAAACCGACTGGAATACATTCATTTAAGCTCAACTTCCACTAGTTTTTATCCGATAAGATATCAGTGTTACACATCGCTAAAATTTTTCGAATTGTTAAGATCTTCCCGCAAAAATATGCGCACATTAAAAGATTTAGAATTTCATCCTTTCGGAGAAAGGATATTCATCTTTTAAGCAATTTTTTCAAACTTTATCATATGACGGGTATTATTTCGTAGAGTCAAATGATAAAGAAATGTTTCTTTGGAACGCAATACGCATACCTAATTGTTTATTATAAATTGAGTATAGAATTCCCGAACTTCGAATTACTATATCCAGATCTATGGAGGACTTAAGTCAGAAAGCCTTTGCGACCTATCCCCTATAGTTTATTTTCGTCTGACGAAAGTTCTCCCTAGGCCTGACTATATCGTGAGTTTAGAACTTTTTTCTTACTCTTTATAGTCTGAAATTTCTATTCTAAAAATGATACGCGACCCATTTTTTCATCGAAATTTGGATGCGTCCCCAAATTTTCCTTATCTCTAATATTTTATGTGCCTCCCCTTACCCCTAGGGGTGAAGGAATTTTTTGTCAAGTAGGGAATAATTTTTTCCCTCTTCCCATTCCGTTTTCAAAATGCAGCTCGAAATGATAAGAGCAGGGGCAAAAAACCGTTTTATCACGCGAAATAAAACTGGGTTCGCCTTCGCGACATTTTTCCTATCGAAAATCGGCCTATTTTTTTCTATAATCGTAAAATGTTTTACCTAGCTGCTCAGAACTTAGTGCTGATTTTTTCATTTCAGACTCGAAATATCGGACTTTTCGATTTTTATTTTCCAATAATTATTTGATGCAATTTCATTTTCAAACTAACTTTATGTTATGTTTCGAAAAATTCTATATCTTGTGTGCAATTTTTCATATTTTAATTCGTGATCCCCCTGAAGTGTCATTATGTAAATTGAAAATTATCGTATTTTTTCATTTCTCCTCTACCGTAGTCCATTTTTTTACCCTTTACCGATTCTTTCAACAAAATTGGAACGCCTTTGAATTGAGAATATAGATTCAGATCTAAATAACAATCCTTGATTTTCATGATTTCTCTCTGTTGTTTTCTTCTCTTCGCGAATATGCATAATTTCTACCTCTGGCCTAATTTCCACATATCGCGTCGGTTATTACGCATAGTGCAACGCGTACATATCTTTTCGGAATATCCGCACTTTTGCGCGTCAAAAGATTACTGTAAATGGAGAGAGGGATAGAGAAAAATACATGCTCGAGGCAAACGAGAAATAGTAAGGGAATAAAGGGAAAAAGAGGCAGGAAAGAGAAATAGTATAGAAAGAGAAAGAGAGAATGGTCAGAATCGGAAAAACAAGGGATATTTCTTTCTTTCTCTCTCTCTCACTTTCTCATACTATTTCCTCACGGAAACGAACGTAAATTCTGGCCGTCTGCACTCTCTTCTAACGTCCTTACTATTTCTGTTTACGCCTCGCGCCAAAGGGAAATAGCATAGAGGAAAGAAAAATAGAGAGATGTTTCAAAGGGAAAAAATATGCATATGACCGAGAGATGCCCTAAAATGACCACCTAATGGTTAAGGATAGGACGACAAAACGATCTGGGATATATAGATACGAATTTTATTCTAAGGGAAATGGATCTTGAATTTTTAGACATATACTTTATAGCTAATCGCAAGTAACCGAACAATAATTTAAACTATTGCACTCATTTCATTAGATTTTCGAAACAAAAATCATCAAATTTCAAAGTTTACGTTTTTCCTTGACTTGGAAAAATCATTCAAATTTCTCTTCTTGTTTGAATGGTTTTTTGTAGTTTTTCATTTCGACCAGATGTGACTATTTTCGATGTGAAAACGCGTTCGAAAAACTGCCAACAAAACAAACTTGGCGCGCATTTTTTTCGTGAAAAAACCGTTCTGCCTTTCGTAATTTCTGCTTTCAAATTCTCAGACCCTCGAATTTTGACTCGATGGTTCAGTGGTAAAATCTCTAAATCTTAATTTTTCCAGCAAAAAATACGCCTAAATAGTTTATTGGTTGACTTCATGGTTTGTATTTTTTGGTCAAAAATTTCATAATGTTTCTGCTTTCTTTCCCCTTCTCCAATTTATCAATCTCTCGCAACATGCAAATGTTCTTGGCTTTCCATGTAGGGCTACTGCTTTTTTGCGTTCTCCCTTAGGGATTACATCATAAACGAAAGAAAAACGCGAAAAGAAAGATAGCGCAGTGTGGTGGTTAGAGCGTTCCGGCCCTAGAAAACGCTCAGTTTCATTTTTTTTTCTCTTTGCTCCCTTTTTGCGAAAACTTTTCTGTCTTTCTAGCGTTATTTTTCGGTCTCTCAAAAACTAGGAACTCTATTTCGCAAAACGGGCCACAAAAAATGGCCGACAATAAAAAATCGTGTAGGGCAGCCGAGCTTAGACGAGTGAAAGAGTAGAAATTAAAGAGAGAAACTAGATGCAGACGACAAAAAATTACCCCTCGAATATCGAACGTTTTTCAACGCAAACAGTTGCTGCGTGCGGATTCAAATTGGAACCGCTTTTTCAAATGCGATTTTTAAACTCTGAGTAATTCGTCGATTTTTTTCTTAAATAAGCTTAACACTTTTTTGAAGTTTATATGAAAAAAGTTGGGGAGATTTGTTGTGTTATACATCCTTTACATGAAAGGTTGAAACATTCTTCACCTTTCAAATATAAGTTTCCATAAAATCTTGGGCTACGATTGGCAAAAATCTTCACTGTTGCTCTTGTTTGTTGTTTGTCGTAGAAATTCAAAACTACAAAAATTTCACGATGTTTCACCCCCAAAAATTTGCTCTGACTCACCCAAATTTTCGGTTTTGCCATCATCCATTTTTCTTCATCCCCAGAGCTGTGTGATTCCATCTCTCGTGGTTGTCTATTTTGCATGAACCCCCCTAGCTCCGCCCATTTTATCCCATCCTCTGGCTTTCTGACCCAATCTCATGGTTAAGCATAGAGACTCTGGCATCCTCCCTACCATTTACCATTAAGCCTACCAAAAATGGCCAGTATTTAGAGATAGGGAAAATTTGAGAAAGCAAAAGAAACATGGACACCAGCTGTTTCTGAATTTCGCCTAGGGGAAAAATGGCCAAAGGCGATTTTTCTCGAGCTTCTTTTTGCTCTCTTAGTTTTCAGTACTATTTTTTTCCTTATCTTTGGACTCTCAAATTTCAAGTGCTATTTCCAGCTTTTCCAAAATGAAAATGGGATTTAGAATTGTGACCACTAGCCCTAATTCATTCATGGTTGTTTCACTCTCAAAGAGGGGCATATTTAATTTTGAATCACCTCCGTTCGAAATGTCGAGTGCGCGATATCAAACGGCTTTTAAAGCTATGTTTTAACATGGAGTGGGGAAGATTTTTGATGAAGATCAGCTTTTTATTATTAATTTTTCGATAGGGATACTAAGAAACTAACAGTTCGAAAAATTAATTGAATATCTAATTCATCGAAACCTATTGCACATTTCCTGAATGTTTCTCATTCTTCAAAAGTCAATTTCATGGGTGTGTCTCAATTCCTGGCTGAATTTGATCAATGGCTCGATGGTCGAATGGTAAAACATCTGGTCTATGCTTAAATGGCAAGATTCAACGCCGGAGTGGAAATAGCCTTTTTGCCAAAGATGGAGACATTGAAATAGTATATGGAAAATCGAGAGAGCGAAAAAGAAGCTAGACAGTTTCTCATAGGCGATTTTTCAAATGACCTTCTGCATGTCAGGGGCTGAGTTTCGTTTTCTTTTCCTTTCTCCCTCTTAAAATTGAGTACTATTTCATCGCTTGCCTTTTTTGAAATCCTTAACGTTCAACGACATTGAGACTGATCTTTTTTTATCGTCTCTCCACCCATATAACAAAAAACTCCAAAACCTTAACTCTGATCTAAATGACCCTGAAGAAAAAAATTTCTTATTAAAAAATAGAGGGCTTTTTGTTTTTAATTTTCGCGCTTTTCCTACATGATTCACAAAAAAGCCTGCAAAAGTTTGTATGTTTCGAAGATTTTCTATGTGTTTTCGTGAGCTTCTAATATGTTCGGATTATGACAACTTTTTAACTAACTTCATAATTTCACCAAAAATTTCAATGAACATTTGATTTCCGAAACATTGCACCTAAAAATTCTCTATTTTCATTTCTGCCTCGTTCCATCCATTTTTCTCTCGTGAAATGAGCTACCTAGCCCCTAGGGGTGAAAAAACGCGAAGCGCGAAAAAACGGGAAAAAAAGAGAGAAAGTGAAAATTTGAGAAGGCGGAAAGAAGCAAAATTCGGAACAGCAGTCATTTTTTTCCTAAAAGCGCCCAGACGATTTTTCTTCCTTCTCTTCTTTTCTCTAAAATTTTTCAGCTTCTATTTCAGATCTCATACAAATTTTCTTTCTTTTTTCTTCAAATTTGGCCCAAAGTTTTCATAAAGATCAGGCTTTATTCAATTTTACAGTAGGTTTTTTTCATTTAAAATGATAATTTTAAAACTTTATGGAATAAAAAGCTGATCTTCACCGTACTTTCCATACTTTTTTCTGAAACTGATTCTAAACGATATTTTTTATAGGGAAAATTGATCTTCATCATTATTTTTAATCCTTTTAGAAAGAATTTTATCTGCTATTTTTTTCTAAAAAAAACTCATTAAAACAGAGTTTTCCGAAAGTTTTGCCCAATTTTTTGTTGGTGGATGATTTTTTCTATCTCATGATGCAAACACAGTGTCGGGTTTTTTATCGTCTCTCTTCATCTTTTTCTCTCAGATTTCAAAACTACTTCCCGATTTTCTGCACTCTTTTCCATCTCTTCTAAAGACTTCACTGCTTCGTCGAAGTTAGAAAAAAACGCGTCCCGCAGCAAGCATTTTTTGAGCGAAAAAACGCGAGTGTTGCGTCCCAAATTTCTTTTTCTCTCAAATGCCTATGCTATTTCCCTTTTCCCCAAATTCTTTCTCCCTCTTCCAAAATAAAGACTATTTCCGTCGTTCGGCGCGTCTGTTTTCACGGAATGACGACGAAATAGTTAGTCTTTAAATAGAGAGACGAGAGAAAAGAGAAAACAGTAAAAAAAAATAAGAGACGAAAAGAAAAAGATAATGAATGATGGGAAGGGAGTCGTTTTTGCGCGCTGTGAAAAAAGCGAACACAGGAGAACAAGTTAGAGAAAGAAAATAGTGCTTTAACTGAAGAGAGAAGAAGAAAAGGCTGAAAAATTGGAAGAAGAGAAAATTTTCTTTCTTTTTCTCTCGTGCTTCCATACTATTTTCAAATTTTCTTGTTCCTTTTCCTCTCCGAAAAGATGATCTTTCCCAACCCGAAGCGATTTTTTATGCGAGTTCATCTCGTGTTTGGCGCGGTCGCCGCGTCCTAGAGAGAACCTTTTTCTCTAACTCTCTAGAATCACTCACTATTTCTCAATTTTCTAACTTTTTTCCCTCTCTTCTTTACTAAACGCTATTTCTGCCGAATTCTTTCCGATTTTTTGCGCCCAAAAAACAGTTCAACCGACTACACTATTTCCTCATTTCCTCTATCTCTAAACGCTTTCCTCTGTCCCTCTAAAAATTCAACACTCTCTAGTTTTTCTCTGGCTTTTTCCATTCTTTTCGTCTCTCGAAATTCAGTGCTATTACCAAAGAACAGTTCCATTTGAAAATAATCGGTGTGAAGATTGCTGTTGGGGACGGGGCGCGCGCAGTTTTTTACTACTTGTCAGTTTTTTCCGCCAATGTACCAGCCTAAAATAACGATTATTGATTAGAGGTCGACGGTACGAACCTCACGTGGACGCTATCATTTTGCCAAAATCCCATCGGTGTGTCTAACCCTTACAACGTTAAAAGATAGGTGCAGAAGAAAACTAGCCATTTTTCTCATAGGTTTCTTTCTTTCTTACTGTATATATCTTTTACTAATGAAAAATCATTCTATCAAATTCATCAATATATCCCCCATTTCATCATTAAATCTATCTGAATATCTATGGAACTTATTCAATTTCATGATCTTCACACACATTTCCGCTTGAATATGATTTTTGTTTTTCAATTTATGCATTTTTAAAATTGAATTTTCCAGGTGCGGTACCCACCTCATTCCAGACCTGAATGATGCTGGGTCGCTTGGTCGCCATTCCGAAGACCGCTCTCTAAGTCGACGCTATCGATTCGGAGTCTCACGACGTCGCCGTCACTCGCCTACCGTAGTTAGAAGTCGAATTCCGACGACGCCAACTAATATTCATTCGATGGCCCATCTCGAAGACGCCAAACAACAAGCTGTTTGGCCTCCGCACGATAGCCTATCGCATCTAGCCACTCATACGCCGAAACAGGCTATTCAAGTATGGTACCCTTAAATTTGAATTTTTAATTATAATGAGATGATCTTCATTTCAAATTTTAAAGCCATGCATATACTCTAAATAGGCATTTTAAGATGGCAATATGAAAAAGCTGATTTTCGTAATTAATTTTGTGAAGATCAGTTTTAGAATTATCAAATTTAGTTTAAGATGCTATATGATTTCAATATTTTGTTAAGTTCCGAAATTTTCCGCTTGAAAACACGCACTTTTGATGATTTTCAGATGAAATCCGTCTGTTTTTTGCATGGAGCCAAATATGCACTTTGAGTTTTTTGGGGCCTATTTTCCGATCCAGAAAATGAAAACACCTAGGGCATATCAAGAGCATAGCGGCGTCGAAAAAAATGAACCGGACAAATAAAAGACTCGGATTAGAGAATAGAGAAAACAAAGAGGCGAAAAAGAAGCCGAACAGAAAAGAATATTTTGGCGAGAAAATAACAATGCTCCGTTAAAATACACGTCTCTATGATTATTTTATCTGAGTTTTCTTTCTTTTTTTTAATTTCATAGATCTCAGAATAAGTACTTTCTAGATCATAAATTATGGAAAATGAGTGCACTTCTGGATAAAAACCGCTTGCGTAATTTGACGATCAAATGGTCTATTTTGGAATTCTTGATTATGGGAGATGTACTTTTTAAATTCAAAGCCCGGCGACAGACTTTATTATTTCGTTTTTCGTTAAAAAGGTGGCTTGCACTTTTCGTTAAATAAGCTGTACGCCATTGTACCGAGGCACTGAAAAACTACTTCCAGATAAAAACCGAGCTTTTAAACCGAAATTTTGCCAGTTTCTACCATTTCAGAAATGATTACTGTAGCTTTCATTTGTCAGCATTAAAACGTAAAACTCGCATGATCACTTTCATTATTCATTTTGCGATATTTGTTGAAAATCTGAAACGCGTAGACTTGGCTAATTTACACTCGTGGGGATTCAAATACTTTATTTTTCATCACCAACTTCATAAGTTAAACAATTTCGCATACCGTATGTCAATGATGGCTATGTATATGGGTTCAAAAGTGATCATTTCAGAAATATTCACCTAATAAAAATTCCGACTTACGCCTAAATTTTCCAGTTTCAGGTCTCCCGCCAACCCGACCTTCATCATCAGTCTGGAGCGTTTCATGCACCAACAGCCATGTCAGCAGGTCTGCACCAACACCTCAACGGTTCTTCGCCCGACACCAAAGTGAGCGGCGGTGTTGCACCGTGGAGTGGAAGCCAAGCAGCCGCGCCATTCGTGCCGGCGACATTCACCAGCAACTCGCAACCCATCGTGAACCAGTTCAGGTGAATAGGCTTTTTTGGCAGCTCGTATTCGACGAGGTGACGAGACCTAGCTTTTCCCATACTATCTCACTCAGCTCTCATTCCCCCCACGTAAACTATAATACGCTTTATCTCGTCATTTACTAGAACAGCTCTCGTCATCTCGTTATTCACGAATTGCCGACCCGAAGTCATGCTTCTCTCGTGAATCGATAACTTTCAAATTCAGACAAACCTGGCCTTCGTCCATCCCGAGCGATTGGACGTCGACACCAGCGACAGGTCATATCGCTGCTGGGAACAACAACTCGCCGCCGAAGATCAACTCGGATTGGGACACGGCCAAGTGGTCGTCCACGGTACAGCAGCAGTCGATTGGGCCAATTGGCGCACCGGTCGAGTCAACCAAGTCCTACGAAAATGGCGGAAACGGAGAGACACAACTGGCAAGGTACATATTCGGCTTAGATAGTTATCTAAATCTGAATTAACATATGTGGCAACCTGGATAGTTCGTTGCCTACGAAATAGTTTAGGAAAAGACCTCTCCCCCTATACCCTTAACTATGAATAACAACGAAGTAACGAATTATCCAAATTGCCAAATATGTGGTCACTCGATATTTGAAAATTTCGATTTAGTGCTGATTAAGACCTAAGAAGAAGTGAATTTGATTTCAGGCCAAGACCGCAATTTGCACCAATCATGTTGGAAAGCGACAACACGGTCACTTCTTCGACTACAACCACACCTCAGATGGAGCAAAGGGTCAAGAATGAGGTACGATTTTATCTTCGAATGTTTAAAAACTCATAAAAAATCATAAACTACTTTTCATGATACTTCTTCATAATATCATACTGAAACTCAGTTTTCAAATAATTCGCTTGAAATTACAATTACACTGAAATGATTCCATTTCAGGATGACTCCAAAATCGATAAATCAACCGAGAAACAAGCCTCCAGAATCAGTCCAGAAATCGATGTCACTCGGGAAGACCGCGAAAGCTCTGCGGAGGAAATCGACGTCGAATGCTCCGCAGGTGAAGAAGAAGCCATGGAAGGCGTCCAAGAGAGTGGTAATTGAATGCAACGACTTTAATTCGAGTTACGTCTAAATTCAGACGAAGATCAGCTCAAAGCGAGTGAAAGTCGAAAAAATTCGACCTCGGAAAGTGTGACCAGCGAAAAGCATGAGGAAGCTTCGTAAGACGAATTTTGCGAGATGAGTAATAAAAGGGATTTTCAGGCATCTACTCCTAAATTTCTCGAACAGTAGAAACGCTCATGAGCCATTGGGAGCAAAGTCATCGGGAGAGTCGACGGGGTCAGGCTCAGATCAGCCAGCAAAGCCCGTGCCGATCAAGAATTTCTCGACACAAGAGACGGGAAACACTTTGACAAGTAGGACTTTTTTGTCTTTAACAGTAAAAAAGAATGTCTCATCAACGTTATACTTTGGATGATTTGTTTTGAATTAATTCGAAGCATATCAAACTTAGATAGATTATCCCCAGCTAGCTTCGACATCTCAATATTCATAATGGTTGTCCAAAACTTCTTGAGATTACTTGAAACATAGGCTTTTGCTGTCAAATATATCTGGGAAAAAACGAACTCAAAAACTAAATGAAGACCAGCCTTTTTCAGACGGACCGACCTCCCAGAACCACGTGTCGACCATCGTCGCTACCGGTCTAACCGGCTTCGTCCCATCTGGTCAATCGGCATTCCAATCACCCGAAGCACTCCAACATCAACAAAGTGTTTCCTCGTCTGGTGCAAGCACGCCGCTACCATCGACCCCAAATGGGCTAACGCTATTCGGACCCAACTCGCTGCCGTCCACTCCCACCAATGGTATCAATGGAAAGACCGTCCATAGGAAGAACTCGAATGCAGGAACACCGGAGAAGCCAGAACAGCCAACGAAAAGTAAGCAAGTTATGAAATTTAAATTCATAGCATTGATGATCACACAGAAAATGAATAATCTCGAAAGATCTTTGCCATTCCGAGACCATAATATTTATTCTCAAGACTAGTTTTGTCTCTCAAAAAATCCCCTAGGACCAATTTCATGCGACTTCCTCATAATGAGAAGGTGGTACTTTTAGACACCAATTAATTTGCTTGTGACGCTAATTTGTGGATCTTTAAGCTAGCCAGATTTGGGAATAGTTTTTGGGGCGTTAATTATTTTTTGCGGGCGGTTGTTTTTGAGCAATCTTTCCTATAAAAGGGTAGATGCTTTGAAGTATTTTCATATTCGGATTTTAGCTTCGTTCATTCGACCCCCTGGCTTGGGACCAGTGGCTGTACTCCCACCTGCAGCGGGACAACAAGCGGCTTTGGTAAGAATTTCAAATCTGAAAGATTTTTTAAAGTGAGAATACTCCAGGTCTGCCCAATTTGCGGTTTCTCCTGTCCGTCGAAATTCCACTACAACTCCCACATGAACACTCACGGCGATCACCAATGCACAATGTGCGACTACACGAGTAGGACTGAGGGACGGTAAGTTGATTTATTTTTCCGAGATTTTTTTTTCCATTCTGTGCCAAATATCATCAATTTGACATTGAAAACGACATCTTTCCAATTACGAAATTTTTCGAAACTCATTTTTGTTTGAATTTCAGTCTGAAGAAACACATGCGCGAATCGCACACCGAGGAAGAGCGTCAGAGGGCCGGCATCAGCATCGAAATGACTAGCAGCAGCAAAAAGAAGAGCAGCGACAACTCCTCGAATTCCATCAATACAGCAAATGCGGATACCACTCAGAACCAAGCATCCGTTGTCAATGGTACCACGGCGAGCTCGGTGCTTCAAAGTGTCTTGCAGGTAAAAAACACTAAATCAATTTCATCTAAATGTAGTGTAATTTTTAGAGCCCCATCACGACGCTAGCGTCAGTGCTTCTGAATCCTCCACAATTGACGTCGGACACTTCTAGTCTTTCCACGACGATGGCATCTTTAGTCGACGCAGCTAATGCCGCGGCCGCAGCTAGCATCGCAGGAAGTGACGCTATTTCTGGACTCCAGCTGGACATCACTGGAGCACAGAGTCTGCTGGGACAGTTGGCTGGGTCGCAGGGCGGCGTACCGTCTGCACTCGATCAAATTCGGGCGTTCACGGAGAACACCACACTGCTCCCGGAAGGGGGCATGAATCTTGCGAACGCACTCGGAGTGATGACTGGGGTGATCGGCGCCGATCATATGGACACCTTGTCGAACAGCTCTAGCACTGGTGGCTCAGGGTCGGGCTCAAAGTCGGAGAAATCTAGCGACAAGCCGGCGAAAAAGTCCGAGTCCAGACGATCGAGCTCAAGCAAGGTCAAGCAGTTCAAATGCAAGCAGTGTCCGCATCTGTCGTTTTCAAGAGTAAGAACGTGAAATTTTTACTGGAAAAAAGTTGAATCATTTTTAGGACGACTGCTGGGCGCACGCTCGCACTCACATTCCACCAGAGAAACAGCTGAATTGTCGGCACTGCAATTTTGTCACCGAATATAAGCATCATCTGGAGTATCACTACCGCAATCACAACGGCTCGAAGCCCTTCCAGTGCGTCAAATGCGCCTACACGTGCGTTAACAAGTCGATGCTCAACTCGCATATGAAATCGCACACCAACATCTATCAGTTCCGATGCATGGATTGCACGTACGCGACGAAATACTGCCATAGCCTGAAGGTGAGGATCCATTAGCTTGCCTTCTTGGTGGAAGATTCAGGAATTCATTTTCTTAAATTCAGCTCCATCTGAAAAAGTACGGCCACAGAAGAGTGCCCGACGGCATTGAAGTGGCAAATGGAAACGACGGCAGAAGAAGTAAGACCCCAGAAGGTGTGGTGCCACTGTTCAACGGCTTCAACTCGAACCCTGCGACTAGCTTGGCTCAGCAGCTATCTCTTCCAATCGTCACATCGCCCAATATGGCCAGTTACGCGAGTCAAATGCTACTGCAACATCATCAGGTTAGACAAATGGACGTTGGAAGTTTATCGATTCGATATATTTGAATGTTGCTGAGAAATATCGTAGCCTACTTTCAATTCACTATTCGACATTATGGATAAGAGAATATTAGACAATGACATGAAGTTTCATCAGTCTATTTTTTAAAAAAAATGTTTTTAGATGAGCGAAATGAAGCCGTTCGTCCTCAACGGCTTGCCATCTCTGCTGAACCAACCACCTGCCGCTCCCTTGATGAGGTGCCCAACTTGCGACTACGAGCCGAAAACCACCGAAGATCAGATCAAACATTCCATGTCGCACTTCTTCGATCGAGCAGCGTCCATTACCAGTGCTCAAAATGGTACTGGAAATGGTGGCCATGCAACCAATGGCAACGCAAATGGACAGAATGGGTCGGAAGGAAATGGCAACTCGGCGTTGAGCAATCTCTACAGCGGGCTGTCGCAGGTATGTTTCGGAGAATTTAATGGGAAGATTGATAAAAAACAAATTGACAATTTTGTAGAAGTTCATTATCCCAAATCTGGCCTCTTATAGTTATCACCCACTTGCCTCCCCACCTCTCATTTGTAGTTGGTCATTCAGCGTTTAGAGTGACCAACTACAAATGAAAGGCAGATGAGTGATAACCACAGGGAGCTCCAAGATCTAGTCCCAAGATCTATCAATTCTCAAAGAAAAACTATATGATTTCAGATTTCCTCCCTGATGCCGCACATCCAGTCGATGAACAAGGACACCACCGTATCCGTGGACATGCAGGAAGAGGAGCGAGAGAGCGGTCACGCGGGCGACGACGAGATGGAAGCCAGCAGTGGTGCGACGGGAAGTCCGGCTTGTAGCTCAAAAGGGTCTGCCGACGAGGAATCGCAGAAAAGAAAGGCCTTCAAGCTGGAGCAGATCAGTCAACGCCTGTCTCAAGGAAGATCGCCGTCCAGCGACGAAACCGAGGACAAGGATCATGATGAAGTGGGGGCTTTACACCTCGAACATCAGGGCCCGTACTAAACCCCCTAGCTTGACCTCAGGTTAACTAGTCTAATTAACTCTATCTCCTTTGCATTTTAGGAGAGAGAGAGACAATTAACCTAACCTGAGGCTAACTTGGCCTAAAGAGAATTTAGTACGGACCCTGAAAGTCAAGACTTGGCAAAGCATTTCAAACGAACTAAGGGTACCGAACTTTAGCACCACATGGAATCCTCGCTATCTCCGGCCGAGCCACTAAGTCATTCGTCGGGAAGCGTCGCAATCGCTCCAATCGTCCCAGTCGTGACGTCATCAGGGCTGATTGAAGTTTCAACACCACTTAATCTGTTCCAACAGGCTGCCAATCTGTATAATGTGATGCAGGTATTGTCAATAGCCGATTAGTTGAGACGAAATAAGTGAACACAATATGCGCACGCGGGAATTTGCGCGTCGTTTGCAGCACACTCTGCGCTATCATTACATGATATTCCGAAGAAAAGTTCGACGACTATTTGTAAATACGCAATGCACATTTTGCATATTCGAATTTGTGCACGATTTATTCTGTCTCAAGTTATCGGTCATTCAAATGAAAAAATCGGGGAAAAGACAACGAAGACGTGTAAAAATTTGCAGGGCCGTCGCGAAGGGAACGAAAACTTTCGCTTCCACTGCATGCACTGCAAAATGGCGTTCCAGGTATGAATCGTTTTTTCTGTCAAAAATCTATTTTCTGGGAAAATCGAAAATTTTCAGGACCAAGCACTCTATCACATTCACATGGGCTACCACGGCTACGAGCAAGTATTCAAATGCAATCGGTGCGGATATCAGGCCAACAACTCTCTAGACTTCAACGTGCATTTGATGCAAGGATCCCACGATTAAGTGAACTTTCGAAGCTCCACCCACTTTCTGACAAACTCAGTGGACCATCCCCCAGTGGATAATCTCCCAGTAAAATAACCCTGTCTTCGCGCGGTTCTTTTAAGATGTAAAATGTGCTCCACTTCTAACGTTAGTAATTTTCATTAGCGTGGAGCAGACCATCAGATCATGTAATTTGACTTAGCGCGAAGACAGGATCGAATGTTTGGCAATTCTTCCCGGCGGTAATGTGACCATCTATTCTAGTGAGCAACCGCAGAACTGTGTTAAAATGAGCGCAAAATTTTAGCGGCTGATTAATTAAGATCGATATTACTGTATTATACCGTATCACCACCACTCACAATATTTCAATGTGTTAACCATGAATGATGATTTTATTTATTATCTTACTGTAGCCATGTATTTCATGCGCGTAGTTTTTAATTGTTTCAAGTCTACAAACCTAAAAATCTCGATTTAAAAAAGACTTGTAGATTTTAAGGTACTCTTGAAATTCGTAGTTTTTTTAATTGTTGACCAGTTTTTTTCTTCCTTTTCCATTTTGAATCCTATCTCAAAATTTTCAGGGATTTCTCATTTGACGTTATGTGTTTAACAGCCCTTACCGAAAATACGTTAAGATATATACCTTCATTTCAACCATCCAAATATAAGCTCATCATCATATTGGCCTTTTCTCGTAGAATTTTTAGACTGACTGATTTTTCAAACGACATTTTGACTCAAAGTACACATGTTCATGGAACTTATTTATTTTCTGCTGAATTAGTTCAACTTCGTCTAGCTATTTGTTTCGCTTTTATTTTGTACTTTTTGGAGCTAATATTTAGCTGTTTTTGCTGAATTTGCCGAAATATCACTGATTTCAAGCAAATTTATGATTAATTCTCTTGAAGTCTACGATATCATGATTAAACCGTGCGGCAGTTTTGCAAAAATTTACGATTTTGCAAAATGCGGCACGATTTTTTTACTTGACTATTTATTGACGTTAGTGCGTGTACATTTGACTATTTCGATTGACAATAACGTTTTTTCCACCTAAGCGTATACGGTTGAATCATCAGCGACTCTACGTCGCCTCAGGGAATTGTATCGGTGTCTGGAATTTCGTCCAACGTCACTTACGAAAAGAACGCCTTTAAACGTAGGACGATTGTTCAGAGAACACGCGCTTTTTATCAGTATCTTTTTCATACATATAATTGATGATATGTTAGATTCTTTCCGAATTTGATGTTACACTTTAACCCATTTTATACAACCGCTCTATCCTCAACATTAATTTATCGTGGAATACCTCATTTAGGCATTAAATGGATTTTATCTGAAGCTAAAATTAAATCTATTTAATGATACCATTTTGTATCATATTCATACATATTACTATTGTTTTCTGATGATTATCATTGTTTAAGCCAGACAAATAAAGTCATTAAATTTAATTTTTAAAAGCATCATATTTATTCCAAGCGTCTGTATTTAAATTAATTTGGAAAAATCAAATAATAATAATAATAATAATTTTCTCTCAAAACGACACGAGTAAAATCGAATTTCGAAGAACTGAAAGAGGGCGGGGTTAAAAGTTGCTAGACCACGCCCATTTTGCAAAATATCGCACATAAAATCGGAAGACTGACTAAATTCGACAACTAATCGATATATAATAAAAAAATTGACGCGTCCAATACTCGTACGCAAAACGTATATTCTGACGATTATGAAAGAGTTTATGAAAACCAAGAACATTTGAATTTTAAATTTACAAAAAGGTGAAAGTAAGCTTTGAGTGAAAAACTTGTGTGGTTTTTACAGTGATCCTAAGAAAGAAATGTATGAAATCCGGATGATATTCAGAAAATCTTAGGACATAGAATAATCCCAAGATCTATGAAAAATCAATTGTTAAGGAAGGATATATCGAATCCTGGTTTAAACCGACTCATTCTCTCCGGGCCGATTCAGAAGATCCACGACGACAGACTCCTCGTTGCGTTCCGCGCCTCCAGAAGTCTCCCCATCGTCGTCATCCGTGGATTCTTCGTCGCTGAAAAAATAAATGTTTTTTTTTTCAAATTTATGCTTTTCAAGTAAGTTTTCGAAGATATCCGATGCTTGGCTTTTTCATATAAGAATCGGTAATAATTCATCAATTCTTTTGATTTAACAGGCCTAATATTAACAAAAAAGATATCTCTTTCATCTTATTAATGATAAATGGATAATAAGTTCATATTTCGCCAAAATTTTCACGCATTTACTATATTCTCTCATTTTATGAAGTCCGTTTTCCCAACTCAATGATTTTTCATATTTCGAATCACATGAAACGAGATAGTGGATATTTTCGAAGGACGAAAAGAAGGCGTGCTCCTTTTCGTCTCTCGATAAGGCACACTATCGCGTTTTCTGCGGGGTTAACCGCGCGCGCGCGGTTCGAAAACACGTTGCGCAACGTCTGTTTAGAATCTTACCTATTAACCACAGTGGTGGCCTCATCGCCCTCCTCATCCCTGGTCTCTTCAGTGGATTGTCTTGTGGCCGCGGCAGCATTTGTGCCGTCCTCAGGAAGCAGTTCGGGAATGCCCGGGGACGGTTCGTTCCCATCCACTCGAACAGCGCTCGCCTCCGCTGCCAGACGACGCGACGTTTCCGCGAGCATGTTCTGGAAATGTAGGATATTTTGGAATAGTAAGTAGTTATTATAATTGGAAGTCTTATTCCAGTTTTCTCGATTAGAAACTCATTTTACAAAGTTGTTTTCTTACTTAATTTTTAAAAGGAAACGACCTTGAAAAAGCACTAGAGAAATTGAACTTCAAATGGAGTCGAGATATATTTTGAAACACATCAGAAAATAGCTGCGTTTATCGTCAATGACCGATAATTTGAGACAAAATAAAAGTGAAGGAATTTTTATGCATGGAAATTAGCGCGTCGTTGATTTTGTCTCAAGTTATCGTCATTGACAATAGCATTTCCATGGGAAGAAAAATCATCCCTACCGCTTCGATGATGTTTGACCGCTCGTAGGAATTCGGGACCAGTTCCAACTTTTCAAGAGGGTGGGCTTTCAGAATGCGACGGAGACTTTTGTCTGAAAATTTAAAAAAAGTAAAAGATAAACACATTCTAAACAATAAGAAATGAAACTTTTAAAAGATAAAATTTTTAAAATAAAAATAAAAATACCCGCGCTATCGAAGTTTTTCAACTTGAGCTGTCCGCCAAAGTCGGCACTCTCGCCGCAGAAAGTCCGCAATGCAGCCAAGCACTTGTCCGCTTTAGCCAGCAGGGCTTCGGGATTCTTCGTTTCCGTCGCGGTGGAAGTGTTTTGAGAGGATTGACGCCTTCTAAAAATTCATGTTTTTGTTTATTTTTCTGATTTTCAGAAATTCGAGGTTTTTTCATCACCTTTGTATTCTTCTAGGTTTAAAAAATTTCCCAAGTCTTTGAACATTTTCTAACGAAATCGTTTAGGTAGAGAAATTCATGCAATCATAAAAATCTATATTTCAAAAAATCCCATAGAGAAGTTTTGAATTTTTGTTGTATTAGTGATACAACAATGGTTAAAAATAGACTACTATGGAAAGGCTACAGTAATCCCCCTTCCTTCTCAAGTTACAGTAATCCTTACTTGTGTGAGAGGAATCTGTTGTCTTCCCAGTAGAAGCCGCAGCCGAACGACGCAATTGAAGGCACGTGGATTTGCATGGAGAGGTAGCACTGGCTCAACTCGGACACGGCTTTGTCTTCCTGGTTTGAGTGATGCCTGGAAATGTGTTGATATTTTAAAAATTTAGGACTTTTCATTCAACTGAGCACTTTTCCCCCAAATCTGAGTATTTTGCAACAAAATTTTAGAGTAACTTTTTATGGAAAAAAGACAAGTAAATACTATCTCATAGTCAAGATTTTCAAATGATTATCCAAGCACATTCCTGAAACCTATTCAATTTTCATCTAAAGCGATGAAAATCTTTGCTTATGTATATTATTGGTTGGTGAGAACGTCGATATTCAAAAATTGCGCTATTCGTCTCTCGTTTCTCTTCTACGCGACTCACTATTTCGCTCCTCCACATTAGATTTCTAATTGCTGCGGAATTAATATATCGACTTTGCTCTCCAATTAACGACTACTGGAGTTAATCAATTTCATTGTTATTTCAAAATTGTGTTGAAACATACTGATTTCCAGCCCCATTTCTCGCATTCTTCGCCCTTTCAGCATCGTTCAAGCGTCCGGTTCTGTCCCTGAAATTTATAAATCATGAAAAGGTAGAAAAAACCGAAAATCAGAGAAAGCTGGAAAAATATAAAAGAAAACAGAAAATTAAATAAAGAAAAGCATAAAATCATCCGATTAAGAAAATGGAAATTCGGACCAAGAAAACAAAACAAAAAAATAAAGAAGGAAAAAGGAAAATCAAAGATAGAAGACAAAATCCGAAAAAAAACAGACCTCTGATAGGCCGCCTCATCCTCATCATCGTCAAACTCGAGTCCGGAGTCATTTTTCAGAGCCGTAAGCAGAGTTTCCATTTCTTCATTCGACAAATTCTCGCTCAGGTCTGAAAATTTCAATTTTTGAAAACGTTCCAAAAATCTCTAGAGTCAAATAATGTCCATTTTGAGCACTCCGTTGACCATTGGGTCAGAAAATAAATATTTAAAGCACTTTCAAAAACTCGAGTTTATAAAATTTGTAAGTCAAAACATTGCATAGATCATTGTTTCAGAAAAATAAAATAAAGAATGAAAGAGTTCATTAATGTTTTTTAAAACCGACCTTTCCAAATTTCCTCCTCGTCGATTTTCCTTCTCAAGTCTTTCTGTGTCTTCGTCAAACTGCTTTCTTCTTCCTCAGTCAAAGGGTTGAGGTCATCATCTGAGGAGATTTGTCTTCTGAAAAAGATAAATAAAAAATGAAATTATTATTTACAAATCCAAAAATAAAATTTAGAAAATAAGTTCAAGAAAAATTTTTAGAGATAGATTTTTTAAAGTTATACCTGCTAGACTTCTTCTCAACTTTTGTCTCTCCATTTTTCAGAACTTGGCCGTTTTCCGAGGTTGAGCCGGACTGTTGTCTGAAAATAAGGATATTCGCAATTCAGATATATATGAAATTCCCACTTTTCTTCCTCGTTTTCCTCAGACGACTTGGGTTTTTCAATCCTCCTCTCTTCTTCGTCAGAGTCATTCGCGAAGATCTGGTTCGTGTCAGCGTCCGACTCATCGAAAACTGACAAATTTTAATTTTAGAAAATTTGAAATACAGAAAAAAAATCAAATTTTCAAAATACCCTCAGTCAACTCATCGAATTCTTCGAGTTCGTCCGAAGACGATTGGTGGTGTTCGTTGGAAACCGGGAAAATGGCACGGAGACGCATAGGACGTACCGAGGGGGGTAGGGGCTGAAAAATAAAATTTCTAAAAAATGTTTCAAAATTTCTCGTATCAATATTATCATCATTTCGACACGCATTTTTGCTATTCCGTACAGATACAATTGAGGCAACTCCTGGATAATTCGTAACTTCGTAGCCTACCGAAATAGTATGAGAAACGATATCTTCCTATTTTCCACATACTCTTAACCATAGGCTATACGAAGCTACGAATTATCCAAATGGCCCCCAATTGATATTTGAAGAATCAAATGCTTCAAGCATTTTCAAATGAAGATTCTCGTTTTTAAAATAACTAATATCAAGCTTGGTAATTGTATATTGTTGATGCCGAAATCTGGAAGGTCAAAAATGAGAGGAGAGAAAGAAGCGGTTTTAGGCGCCAATTTCTCTCATTTTCGCGTGCTATTTCTCTATTTTCTAACCACTAAAAATAACTGTCCACTACTTTGCACGCGTCTCCCAGATTTCGGCATCAACAATAGTAGAAACTATGAGTTTTCCTACTGGAACGGAAATCTGCCTGGTTAACAGAGAGGTAGAGATTGCACTTCGCGGTTGAGCGTACTCGTTAGCGCCGGCCTGAAAACTCCAAAGCTAAAATTTAGCTTCAAAACACAGGGCTGTAAACGTTTAGACATGCGCGCGTGTCTTCTAATACATTTACAACCTTGTTAAAAAGAGAATGTGTAACTTCAGAATTGACACATTCAATTTTATACCTGAGAAGCTACCGCAGCGAGTCCCGACACTCCCGCCGTCCTAGCTGACAAATTCGAACGGAGCAAGTTTGCCGCTGTCAAATTGCCGAGAGAAGCTGCTTGGAGCTAAAAATTGGATTACTGTGGAAAAGTACATTCGTAAATTATAATAAACTGCTGGAATGTCAAAGTAATCTTTAAAATGAAGATTGCCTAATATTCTTTCGAAAAATGAAAGACAAAAATATGCTTCAAGCAGATTTCTCAAATTTGGAAGAAAAACTCGACTCGCACCCGCCCCGTGGGCACGGGTTTTTTGAGAAGTCTGGTTTGAAGGAAATGTAAGTTTTGCTACTTTTCAAGAAAGCGATGTATTTGCTAAAGTCGTAATGTAATACTAAAAAAAAAAGTTTACCGAATTAATAAGCTGCGTGTTAATGAGTCGTTGTTGGATATCGGTAGCTACATTACCCAGCGGTGTGCGGCCGGGAATATTCCTGAATTTTGTTTCGAAATTATTTGAAAGCCCAAAATTTTGTCTGGAAACTTATTTCAAGAGTAAAAAACACGTGTGAAAACTCATTTTTAACTAGGGCCGTGTATCGACAAAATATTTTCAGAAAAATATCAGATTTCTGAAGTATCTTTGAAACATAGAAGATTAAAAAATCGAAATCAAAATCTATGGAATATATTGTTGCATTAGAAGAAGGTTTTCAAATATTTCTATTTTCTCTACGAAACATAGAAGCTATTGAGATTGAAATTAGGGAGAAAAGTACTGGCAATTTTTTAAGCATATGGTTAAAAATAAAAACAAACGAAACCTGATCATCTCGTCCATATCGACCTCGATCGTCCCGTCGCCCATGAGTTGGTGCCAGGGAATTCCGAAGGGCTGGGCTGCGGGGGTGGCGTTCAGCACTGCATTTTTAATATTTATTTTCTTACAACTGAACCAGACCTAAGGAGAACGATCACCAGAAAGTCCTTTGCGACCTACCTACCCCCTGTATATTTTCTTAACAAGTTTTCTCTCTGACTTGTAAGTAGCCTAAGTGTTCGCTAATGCGACCAGGTTATCATAACTGATTTGCGCTCGTGCGATCTATCCCCCCTATAGTTTATTTTCGTCTGATGAAAGTGCTCCCTAGGTCTGAATTGAACGAATCAAACGACAAAAAATAAGAATTTTCAATAAACCACAACTTTTCTGAAACATATTACAAATTTTTGAGAAACAAAAAACATTCATTTTTAGAAAATTTGAAAAATGAGAAGATGTCCACTTACAATTCGCCCCTCCACCGACTGCAGTTTGACGGTTTGCAGCGGCCGTTTGCCTAGGCGTTCTTCTAGCCAACATCGGTCGCCTGACTACGTTTGCCCTTGCAGGCTCGCTGCGGTAGTTGTCGATGTTACTGAAAACAGTGTTTCATATTTTCGGCAACTTTTTATGTTTGAAAATTTAGTTTAGGTTTTTGAAAAAAAAAACATCTGAAACTCACAGAACATTGGCATGTTCAGTACTGTAGTGCGCCCTCAAGTCCGTGATTTCCCGATTCCCGTCACAGTCAGGTAAAGCGATACAAATGGGGCACATCTGAAAATCAATAATCAACATTTATCCAGAATGAAAGCTTGTATCTAGTAAGAATGCGTTTTAATGAAAAAAATCTCGAAATATCGAAAGTTTTCCAATTCTCGTGTTCGTTTCAGAAAATTTTGAAACCCTACCACAATAACCGGGGGACTTGGCGGCTCATTGTGAACAGTGATGATGTGGTTCGCGAACGAGCGGATACTGTAGCCTGAAATTTAAATTTTTAAGAAATGCTATCCTTAAAATTAAAAAAAAAGAAATTTATATTTGTTCAATTCCGCACCTGTGGTATTGCAATAGGGACAAGTGAACGAGGCGACCTTGCACACGTCATAGGACTTGGTCGTGTCGCCTTCGTAGGCTGCCTCTGGAAATTTGTACATTTTAGATAACAATTTTTCTAAATTAAAAAAAATCACCGAAATCCCGATGAGTCAGAATGAGTTGCATGGGGTGGTCAATACTATGCGAGGTTCTGCTTCCAACAGAGTTAGCGCTGAAAAAATCATCCTTTAGACGGACCTTGCAACGTCTGCTTTTAGAACATTTCAATACAGTTAAAGGGGGAAAATTATATGAAAGATTTAAAAAATTATTGTGTTTGAATATGAAAAATTGAATGAAAACTTCAGCTAAAAAGTAGGAAAAATGGAAAGATCAATTTTAAAGAAATTTTTTTTAAATACCCGATTTTATTGATGTAGCAGCTATGGCAGAGGTCGAAGTCGACGCATCTCAAGCATTTGTACCGATTACCGGTGAAGGCGCTGTCCTCGCAGCCGTCGCATGATACGCCTAAAATTTTTAAAACATTTATTTGTTTTTCAGAAAAGATGACAATTTTTGAAAAGTTATGAAATCTCCTTTTCTGAAAAATAAATAAATAAATAAAAGAAACCAACCATCATGCTGGCTAGGGTTATTCATTCCGCGCGGCACTTTTCCAGGAGAAAATGAGGCTCTCAGCGAACCTGCAAAAGGGGAGATTAATTAAATCCTGGGATAAAGCTAAAATAGCCTCAAATTAAAGGAAATCAACTTCCAGGAAAGATGATCAATTTTTCCTATTTTTCAGGGTTATTTTTCCTGAAAATGGTGAACTTTCCAAACAAGTAAAAATAGTAAAGGGTGAACTCTGGAAAAAGCCGGATAAAGCTAAAAAAATAATCCGGAAGTCAAGAAACAACGACGAATTTTCGCCAACGCGATTGAACACAGAGTACAGCTTATTCCCAGCCCAATTAGATTTCGGTCACCGACCCAAAATCCACTAAACCCGTCCGAAAACCCCCTTCAAACTCCGATCTTTAAAATCCCGACCCCTCCTGAACAAATTCTAGAACACTCCCGGGCAAAAAATTACCAGAACTTCTAATATTCATCGATCTTTTGCCGAGTTTGAAACTGTTTTAAATTATTCATTCCCGCAAAAATCGATATTTTCGAGGGGGAGCCATGTTTGGACAAAACTGGTTTTCAAAAGTAGCCACAAATTTGATCGATAGATTGAAGTTTTCCTAGAAGCGATATGGTCGATATAGTATTTGAGTCGTCTCGAAACTTATTGATTTCTCTCGATCTGCACAATTTTGATTTCGAAATCTCGTACTTGCTCTCCTCGTTAATTACCCTAATTATTATTATCGGTTGATTTTATTGCTTTCTTTGCTTCTAAAATTAGCATAGAATTATTATTTTCTAAAAAATCATCATTTCTAGAAACACTGAGTGAAAAATTGTTCATATTTTCGACTTTTCAAGAAAAAATTGCATTCGTTAAATTTCTTCTAGAGAAATCGTGCAATTTTCTTGAACTTGTGTTTTTTTTTAGAAAAGTAACATTTGTTTTCAGTTTTTCTGGAAAACGCGTGGACTTTCTTGGATTTTGTTGGATTTTTGCTGAATTTGCGCGAAAATGCCGTCCAATTTCTTCCACAAGCCGGAGAACGCACTGAAGAGGGCCGAGGAGCTCATCAATGTCGGGAAAGAGGCCGATGCCTTGGACACGCTTCATGACACCATCAAGGTATGGGATTATTGGGAATTAAGGGAGATTCCATATATCCCATTAAAAATATTTTTCCTCATTATTATGCTTGATTTCTTTTCAACTTAGATATTTTAAAACTAGATTCCATTTGCGATCCTCAATTATGAAATTCGAAACATGCTCAAATTTGAGAATTTTTGAAACATTTTCCAGAGAACCTGAAAATTTTTCCTTCAACAAAAATTACGCAAGAGGTCTATTTGAAAAAAAATGATCGATCTTCTGAAACTTATTCATCTTTTTCAGGCGAAACGCCACAAGCAGCAATGGTCGCAGACACACGAGCTGGTACGGTATTAAAAATTATTTTTAATCTAAAAAATTTGTTAAAACTTTTAAATAAAAATAGAAATAAAAAATTAAATTTGAATTCCAGATCATGCTGAAGCATCTCGAACTGTGCGTTCTGCTCAAGAAGCAGCACATCGCCAAGGACGCCCTTTTCCAGTACAAGGCTATCACTCAGCAGGTAAAATAATAGAAGATTACTGTAGGCTTTTTTTGTTTAAATTCGTATTACCTTTACAAAGTTTCACATGATAGCTTCGCTCCGAAAATCACGTTGGGACGTTTTCCACCGCAAATATCTCCCCGTTATGCGGTGCGAATGTATTTCAGTCCGTTTTGCATTACTATCCTTAATAATAGCGACGAGAGATGATGACGCGAATTTTTGCAGTGAAAAACGTCCTCCAACGTCTGCTCCGAATAAGGGGATCTCAAAAAATTGTTTGGGCTTTGATTTTTCTGAGACTCGACTTACAACTTTTGTCAAAATTTGATATCCGCATAAAAAATTCCGCACCCACATCCTCAAAATGACATCCGATCCGCGGATGCGGGTTTTTATTTGCAACTCTGCCTGAAGCATATCAATATTTCAGATCAACGTCAAGTCACTGGAGACGGTGATCGAGTTTTTCCTCAAACTCGCCGAGCAGAAAACCCTCGACGCTCAGAAGACGTCCATCGAGAAAGTCGAAGAAATTGATGATCTGGATCAGGGAGACATCTCGGAAACGTAAGAAAATTGGATTGATCTCTTTTCCTGAGGAAAGTTGGATTTATTTCAGCCTGCTCTTGGCAGTGGTTTCTGGCGCGGCCGCACAAGACCGAATGGACCGTACGGTGCTGGCCCCTTGGCTCAGATTCCTCTGGGATTCCTACAGAAACTGCTTGGAATTGTTGAGGAACAATGCACAGGTGAGAAATTTAGTTTTTTTTTTAATGAAAATGTTTTTCCTATCGTTGATTGGAGAGCGAAGTCGATGCTCATTCCGAAATTCGAAATAATCGAATTTTGAGCGAAATAGTGAGTCGCGTAGAAGAAACGAGAGAGACGAATAGCGTGTAATTTTTGCATATCGACATGCTCTCTTCCAATCAATAGTACTTGAGATCGAACGATTTTTTTAGTTTCATTTTCCTGATTTGTGGGAATATCGTTTCTGCAATTTTTTTCTCGGTTAAAAGAAAAGGAATTCTGAATTTGAAGGTGTCAAATGTTGTATTTGTTAGATTTCGAGGTTTATGACTTTATTTCCAGGTTGAACCCCTCTACCACAATATCGCTCGTCTGTCGTTCAAATTCTGTCA
Organism: Diploscapter pachys; assembly: GCA_002287525.1. Lineage (NCBI taxonomy): Eukaryota > Metazoa > Nematoda > Chromadorea > Rhabditida > Rhabditidae > Diploscapter > Diploscapter pachys. The sequence goes on along the minus strand of LIAE01010218.1, from coordinate 58,112 downwards.
GGTGCGGAGTATTCTTTTTGCCAAAAATGGACATTTTTTATGATACTAAATTGATAGAAAACACTCGAAATTTTCTAAGTGCTAGATTCTAAACGAAATGAAAGTTCAAAGGTTCCACAAAAATAGCTATAAAATTCAGAAATACCAGCGTCGTACCGAGTTCCGCAAGCTGTGCGATCTGATGCGTCTCCACCTCAACCAGATCCAGAAGCAGCAGCATCTGACTCATGGGTTAGTTACTTTTCTTCTAAATGCTTCATTTTTACAAAATAAAAGAGTCGTGTGTATATTATTTGAAAGAATACTTGCTTTGTTGAAATTCTTTGAAACTTACATTTTTATTTAAGAGTGAAGCTCTCCTCGGCTGAATCGCTAGCGATGATGCAGGAGACTCGTCTCCATCAGCTTGACACGGCCATCACCATGGAGTTGTGGCAGGAGGCTTACAGGTAAAAAAAAACTTCGAATTTTTTTCTCAATTTTTAATTTTATTCAAATAAGCTCCAAATTTGAAAAAGAACAATATTTTGGCATATGCACTCTTCGTTGTTGCTTTTTCTTTCGTTTTCTTAGTATAAACGCGCCCTGAAAATTTCAGAAGTGCTGAAGACGTGCACAGTATGATGCAACTAAGCAAGGACAAGGACAAGAGGATGGTGAAGCCGGGTACGAAGTTGAAAACTTGAAAATTCTTTAAATTCTCAAGCTAAATTTGAAATTTCAGCAAGCTATGTCAATTATTATGACAAGCTCGCCCTGGTGTTCTGGAAGGCAGGCAACAGGCTTTTCCACGCCGCCGCTCTCCTCCAGAAGTACACTATTTACAAGGTGAGATATTTCGCTTTTTTCTATTTTTATACAAGTTTAAAAAAATGAATTAGACGATGTGAATCTATGAGAATAATCGGATGCTTACCTTTGTTTTCTAATGATAAGAAATTTTTATTTTTTAAGTATAGGTTTCACATCAAATTCCTTATGCTATAGTTTGAAACACTTGCAGTAATTGCTGAACAATTCATTTACATATTATCTAGATTTGAAAAAAGTCCATATCTTCAAAAATATGCTAATTTTTATGACATAAAATATCTTATTGCCAAAATTCGAATCTATAGTGATCTCCCTCCCAAATATGCTAATTTTAGGACATGAAGAAGTCGTTCACGCAGGAGGAGGCTCAGGAGCAGGCGTCTCGCGTGCTGCTGGCGACGCTGTCGATTCCCGACGGCGCGGATGCACCCTCCGACTTGACCAGGCACCTCGACATCGAGGATCAGCACATCGCCAATATTAGGTTGGAGATTTGTTTGAAGCAAGACTTCTTCAAAGCGCACGACCCCGCAGAACAAAATAGCGCATCGTTTCAAGAGAGAAAATAAACATTTTCCACGTTTGCAGAATGTTGTCCAACCTGCTCCGCCTCTCGGTCGCTCCGACTCGCGCCGGCATCCTCAAGGAGTGCTCCCGCCTCAACCTGCCCGAGGTAGCCAATGAGCCAACCAGGAACCTCTACAGGCTGTTGGAGAACAACTTTGCTCCGCTCAGGTATAAGAAATACATTTTGAAATTTGGACACAGACTTGCAAACTTTTCGAAAATTGCCAACCGCACCGCACCGCATCGCAACCGCGGTTGCGGTTATTTTTCGAACTCTGAAGTTGACTTTCTTCCTCAAAACTAAGTTGGAGTTAATTTTTAAATTTCGATTCTTTTTAAGAATGGCCTCGGATATGGAAACTCTGCTGACGAAGGTCGAAAGTGAGGATCACAGACAGTACATCGAGGCGCTCAGGATGGTCGTCGCTACGAAAACTCTCAAACAGGTATTCCTAGTTGTTATTTAAAATTTCTAAATTATGTTTCAAAAATTTAATGTGGTGAAGATTTTTGGTATGTGTTATTCAATGGTTTAATTACGAGGAAAAGATTTTTTTTTTAAATAAGAGAATGACATATGTTTCAAAGAATTGATATGATAGTAATTTTCCGCCTTATTGTTAACCAACCATCAAATTTCGAAAACAAACCAAAGTAAGGAAATATCATGCTTCAAAAAATAGAAGATAAAACGAAAATTTTTATTAATAAGTTATTCGTAGGATCTTTCCAGGCCTTGAAGTTTTTGACACTCTCATATTAAAAATGACAGCGAGAAAAACACTCTCGCTTTTCTTCTCGCTGTCATGTTTAACATGGGGGTGTGCAAAATTGCAAGGCCCTGAACGTTTTTTTATGATTAATAAATTCATTTTTTGTTTAGATTTCCGTTATGTACGATGCGATTAGCTGGAGTAGAGTCCGCAAGATCATTCCCTACTACAACGACATTGAACTGGAAAGACTGGTAAATGTTGTCTTCATCTATTTTTGTTGGATTTTAATTCAAAAATTCGGACTTCTCAAAACTCAACCTTCAAAAAAATAATGTGTCATATAGAGAGAAAAAGAGCACGTCTTCTTTATCTCTCGAAAAGGTATACTATGTTTTGCAGCTCGCGTGTTTTGAGGAGTCCGATTGAAACAGGAACATTTTTAAGACCTATTTCAAAATCGCCTATTTAGGTAGTGGATGTCGCCAAGCATCGCTACGTGAGAGCGCAAATCGACCACCGGGGCCAATGTCTGCGATTCGGTGCGGCGGACGCGACTTTGGCCGGTGGTGTAGACTTGGAGGATGCTGGCGGTTTTACCGGTGAGACTGTTTTCGAGTTACTCAATGATTTTCGACACAATTTTTCATTTTTTAACATTTTCTAAACGTTTTTTCGCAGACTTCTCAAAATTCGACCCGACAGAACAAAATAATGTTATATTGAGAGAAAAAGAGCTTGTATTCTTTGTCTCTCTTGAAAAGGTGCACTATTTTGTTCTGCGGGTCTCGAGTTTTGAGAAGTCGACTTTTTTCTGCATTTTGAAAATTTGCAAGATTACTGTAACACTTTTTCTTTGCAAATTGTAAAATCTTATTTTAAAAAATCGTTTTTTAAATATTTTTTTATTTTAGGAGATGATACTCAGCTCGGCGTGGAGGGAATCCGTTCTCATCTCGAACTGATGTACAACAAGTTGAGAGCCGCCGTTGATATACTGGACGGCGATAAGAAGAGAGAGGAACTGATTGAGAAGGTAATTAAAAGGAGATAATAAGAGTAATTAAATAGTTATATTTGGATAATTAGTAAAATTTCAAATGTGTGTGAAATGATTGTTAGAGATAACTAGGGTCTAATCAAATGAAGTGATTTGGGTAATTAAATAAGATAATTAATGAGATGATTAGAGCAATTAACTCGAGATAATGGCCCCTTCAATTAAGGTGAAACACCACGCCAAGCAGTACGAGTTGAACAAGCAGAACGAGATCAACCGCATCGTGGGACGCGCCAAGAAGATCGAGCATTACAAGGTGAGGAATTTTGATGTTTTTGGATAAGCTTCAAAAGTCGAAAAGTTTTGAGGAAAAAGTAAAAATTACTCCATTGGCATTGGAGCTTTTAACATACGAAATAGAACCCAATTTTGTGAAATGTTTCAAGAAAATGTATGTCTTAGAAAGCAGAAATTTTAAGCAATATATGTTATGTTTCTACCCACGCTATTAAGATAAAAATAAAACAGAGATTAGTAAAAACCGATTGATTTTCAGGAGATCAAGGAAAAAGAGCGACAGGAGCAGACCCGGGCCGCTCAAATCGAGAAGGAGAAGAGGGAGGAGGCGAACAGGATCGCTGAGTTGCAGAGACTGGAAAAGGAGTCCATTGAGCACGAAAAGAAGCGGAAACAGGCGGAGCACGTACGGACTTTTTCGTTGTTGTTATTGTTTAGTTCTCAAGAAATTTTGATCCGCTTTATCTTGAAAAAATGATATCCTTTTTTAGGACGATGTGCAGTACAAGATCAAGCTGGAGAGACTCAGGAAGATGGCTCAGCAGGTACGGTATTTGTTTTTTTCGTTATTATTCTAAACGATCTAACACTTGGGTTAAAAAGTGTAAAGGCGCGTTCATACTTTTTGACACGCTTGATATCGATGTCAAGTGAATTTACGCGTAAATTCACTTGACATTGACACGATGCCAACAAAGTGAACGCACCTTAAAAATCTATGAATTGAAAGAAATTGTTTAAAAAAAACCCGTACTGTAAAGCGATGAAATATTGCATTTCTGAATCTGAAAAAGTGCGTTGTACTTTCCCTAGTCATTTGATGGCGAATTTTTTTTCTATTTTATCGACTTTTTTATTTTACACTTAAAGAAAGTCAATATTTTCTAGGCCGTCTACCAAGGCATCATCAAAGAGATCGGCGATGATGCGTTCTTCAAGATGGATCCTGATACTCTCGTGAAAGAGCAGGTAAAAGTGAAAAAAAACATTGATAAATACTGATTTTTCTTCAGCGTGAACGGGTTGACAAGGAAAGATTGGAGACCCAGAAACGCCTTCAGCAGCAGGAGAAACAATTCGATCACCACGTCAGAGCTCTCCATCTGGAAGAGATGATGGAAAGGTGGCGTTGAAAAAATCGAAATTTTTGTCAAGAATATGACTATTTGGAAACTGTGAAACCACAAGATACGAGACATAGCGCGAAATAGTATAGGACTAGGGTAGGGTATGGGGATGATAGGCTTTCTTTTTCCATACTATTTCCCAATATCTCGTGGTCTCGCGATTTTCAAGTTGCCCAAGAATACACCATTTGATGAAAATTTGAACCAAGTATTTCAAAACCATTAAGTTTTCAGGGATTTAAAAATTCGATGAGAAATTTCTTGAAATATCGACATTTTTTCAGAAAAGCCCTGATGATGAAGCGCACGAAGGAGGCTCCCCAATTGCATGACGCTTACGAGAACACCAAGATTGCTAAGGCGATGTAAGTCAGAAAATTGATCAAATTCACCCCTCTTGATGAAAATTTAGAACTGCATCCCGTTTGATAGAAAGATACAAATTTTTAGAACTCACTACCTTGATAAAAATCTAAAAAATCGATCTCTTTGATAGAAATTTCTAAAATTCTGCCCCTTTCATGAAAATGGACAATTTTAGTGTCGCGCACGAGCGTCAAATCAAGCTGTGGGAGATGTGGGCGCATGTGAAGGAGGACGCGCTCGGCTTCATGAATCAGACCCAGGATGAGCTCAAGGACAACTTCGAGAAAGTCATCGTGGGTTTTTGCTTTAATTTTCATTTAAACTTTTTTTTTTTTAATCTTTATTTTTTGTCAAATTTATTCAAATTTTGATTTTCAGTACCGCGAGTGGGAAGAGAAGCTCAGGGCGGTACGCGACCAACGTCTCGCCGACAGACATGCAGAGCGAAAGGCTGAGAGAAGGGCTATGTATTACAAGGTAAATAAATAACACGTCTAAAAGCGTATGCCTCAAAAATTTTCCTCTCCTTCCTTCCCTTTCCTTTATAATTTCACTGCTCCGAACGAACCTAGAATAGAAAATATTTCGGAGGATGATGAGACTTTTGATTATCCTTCCGTCAAAGAACACGTGTTACTTGAATTTTTTTTAATCAAAAAATGGGCGGAGCCTAAAATATCCAAATTTTCAGGAAAAAGCAGACGAGGAGAGAAGAAAGCGCGACGAGGAGGAGCGTGCCCGCCAGGCCCAGCTCGACGAGTTCAGAAAGATGGAGAGACCGCCCAGGGTGGGGGATTTTTAAAAATTAAAAGAGAATTCTAAAAATTTCAAATTTGCCAAAAATATTCGATAGAAAATTAGTTAGAATGTGTTTCGCATGTTCTCTTCAGAGACATCTTTAGTAAAACGAAATGAAACAAAAACGTTTGAATGCTTCACGAAACTTCGTATTCGATTCTATAAAACTCGCTTCAATACTTCTGACAGACATACACGAGAACAAGTAATTACAAATAAAACAAAGAGCTGAGATAGAAAATTAAGAAAGTCGGGAACAAAGACATTTAAATAAAGTTTCAGCAGGACCATCGTGGCGAGCGTCGCGGCGGGGACAGAGACCGTATGGAGGAGTCGCGTTCCACGCAGGACTCCAACTGGCGCAAGGGCGAGACCACTTCCTCAGGGCCGTCCTCCAGATCGATGGGTTCAGGCCCCTTCCCTCCGCGAGACCGACAGCCCATGCGCGAGAGGACGGAGGTGGGACAAACGACTTTTTTGTTCTCTTATAAAAAAAATAGGCCCCCTGTATTTACAGACAGATAGGGAGGGTGGGAAATGTAAGAAGAGTGAAGAAATCAGAAAAAAAACGAGCCGCGTCTACGTCTATCATCCGTCTGTAAATCCAAGGGGCCATAAAAATAGGGGAAAAATGTGATCTTTTATACAAGGAAAATTAGAAATTTATAAGAAAAATGTACTATTTTTTCTTGCTGAAAATCAAATTTTTCTCATTAACCATTTATTATTATTGTATTTTTAATAAAAGAAATGAAGTGTTTGAAAGAGAAAAATGTTCAGAATCCTCCCAGCGCGGCCTCCCAGGACACGGCTTGGCGTGCGAAGACCGATTCCGCGCCTCCGCCCAGACCCATTGGTAATTTTTTGAAAATTAAAAAAAAAGGTTAATTTTTACAAAATTTAGCGAACCGTCCTCCGACGGACAGGGTAGAGCGCGCCGCGCCCCCATCCAACGTCCCCGGAGGCACTTGGGCCAGAGGCAACGTGATCAAGAAGGAGTCGGGTAAAATTCGAATACCGTATACCTTTTCAAAGAAGCCAGAGAAGAAGGACTGTAAATGTGCTAGACACGCATAATGAGTGGATTTTTGAGAGAGAAAGGAGCATGCTCTCCCCTATGTTCCCTCGAAAAAACGCTATCTCGTTATGGCGTGTGTGTCTAACACATTTACAGCCCTGCATAGAAGAACAGAATCTCTTATTTCTCTTTAGCTTTAGAGGGAGTCTTTAAATGAGTGAAATTTCGATTTTCTGATTTGATAAATTGTTATTTTTTCAGAACCCACCCCTCCTCCCGCTCCCGCTCCTGCAGCACCGCCCAAAAGCGACAAGTACGTCCCGCCTTCGCAGCGTCGTCAGGTTCGCATAGTTTTGCTTTAAATTTGATTGTTTTTTGTTTTCAGCAAGCAGAAGGCGGTTCCGCTGGCCCGGGCTCCGCTCCGACCAGGCATTTCGATCGCGACGGACCGCAAGGTAAAATATTTGCAAAAATTTCATAGTAAATATGAATCCGAGATTAAGATGATTTGTTTGAATAAAAATTTTCAGCACGTCAAGACTTCCGCGGTGCACCGCCGCCATCGTCCAGAGACAACAGAGACTTCGGAAATCGAGGACCCGGTGGTCCGAGAGACGGGCCCAGGGACTTCAACCGAGACAGAGACAGAGACGGGGGCAGGGATGATAGAAGAGACGACAGAAACGACGATCAGAAGTGGGAGGATGTAAGGGTTCTTTTTTATTTTTACAAATTTTATTGGTTTCAAAAATTTCTAATGAGACATTTTCAAAACGTTTATATGAAAATATAAAAAGAATAAATTTAAAAAACTAAAGAAAGCCTTAGGGCTCGTTCAGACGTTAGTTGCCAATTCAACTCTTGCAACTCGCTCGAAATAGCATGGAAAATGATGAGAGCGCATTTAATTTAAACATTTTGCAGGTCGGAAATCGTCGCCGTCAGGCGGTCGGCGGTCAGCCGAAGCCTGGTGAACGAATTGCGGACCGCCCGACTGGAACCGGGGCGCCGCACCACGCCAATGCGGATGCCGACAGGAACTGGAGAAGAAAGGAAAAGTGAAAAATGTCCCGCACGATTGCAGATTGTTAAATTTCTGCAAAAATGCCCACTTTTCACCCTTGTTAGGATAACTGTCATCTTACACATTTTCTTAATTTGATTTTGTGGTTTCAAAAGTAGGCGTACACTTTTGAAATTTGTAGGATTACGGTATTCTTACACATTGTGTCGGATTATTTTTTGTGGAAATGAAGGTGTGCAATTATTTTGCAGAATTTCAAAAACCTGCAATAGTTGCGCACTTTTCAGATTCACCTTTTCTACTTTTTCTGATTCTAAAAATTCTATATCCAAGGTTTTCGCCGGGACTCGTCAAAAAATACATTTCCTCTAATGGATTTTTTCTCTTCTGTTGATTTTTTCCTTTTTGGTAACCCTCTACTTGTTGAATTATTTTTTCTATGGTATTTATGGTAAGAATAAGTAATTATTTATCTTCTTTTTTATATTTTACACCTTTTTTGAAAAATGGAATTTTTTCAAGAGGAGTATAGAATTTTAGATATCATTTGTATTTACTCTTTGGGTAGTGCGCTTTTCCCACAGTCTGTTACACCATTGACCCGTTAACTTGTTATTCTTTCGTGATCCACATTTTTTCAAAATTCGGAACTTTTCGGTTCCGCAGTTTTTAGATGCGGACCACACTTTCTTAATCATCAATATCTTTAGTAGATGTGAAATTTTTCTATTGTATTTTTGGTGATTTCCCCTCATCTATTCTATCGAGAAATGATAAATTTTATCCGAACAAAAAGTCGTTTTTAGGATCTTTGTTGCTTGTCTACCTTTGTTTTTGGTTTTCTAAATTTGTCCGGATTTCAGAGACTTTTCTAACCCTTGTTATGTTGGTGGTAGAATAGAATGGTGTGTTGAAATTTGGTTTTTGCTAACCATTTTTGGAGTCATGGCCTGGATAATGCCTGAAATATCTGTGATTTCGTGGATTTGTTTAGAAATTTTCGCATTTTTTTTAATTTTCAGAAGCCATGGAGCAACGACCTTCCAAGAAGAAGGTGGCTTTTCGTGATGAAACCGGCGGGGACCTGGAATATGGACCTTCAGGGCAAAATACCCAAGTAAACAAATTTTAGTCCCTTTTTATGGGGATTGATAGATTTCAAGGATTTTTTTTCGAGAAATTTGACAATTTGCCTATCATTCTGTAGGATAAAATTTTATGAAAAAGAGTAAAATGATCAACAAATATGTAATTCTTTTAGGTTAGAAGAATCATTTTTCTAACCTAGGTCAGAAAAGAATAGTTCAAAGACGTGTATTTTCCTAGAGTAGGAAAACATTTTTTCTAGGTAATAAAAAATGTTTATCTCTCTCAGCCCGATTTTATCGAGATCGCGAGGGACTCAGAAGACCCCCCAACCTTGATGTCGCCTCAGCGCAACATGTCTACAGCAAGTCCTCGTCAGTTTTTTCCTTATTTTTGTTTGAAAATAAAAAATTCTCTAGAAAAATCGATTTTTCTATCCTATTTTAAAAATAAACATTAAATAACAACAAAAAAACATTTTAGAAATTTTTAGCCTTACTCCCTTCGATCCTCTCTCGCAGACCTACACCTCAGCTCCATTCGGATCGTTCGATCGGCAGCTCTCGCCTTCCTTCCCTCGAGCCAGAAGACAGATCTCTGGCAAGAAGGCTGATTGAAGATGCGCTGGAGAAGGCCGGCAAAATGGGGCAGGTTCGGCAACTTGTTAAATTTACTTTTTATTAGATTTTTTGATAATTCATAAAAATGTAAGTTATAGTTAGAAAAAGAAGGAAAGATAGATAATGTGGCAAAACGATGGGGGTTAAGTCATTTACGAGCTGCCCTTTCAAAGTGTTCTTTTTTATTTAATTTTGGTTCATAGTGAATTTGGCAAATTTAAAAATGTAGGATCATTGAAAACGTGAGTGGAATTTTTAACAAAAAAATTTCTTTACTATTTAAAAAAAAAAAACAATTGTCCAGAAAAAAGCGGTCACTGAGGTGTGGAGGCACTCTGAGGAAATCCTGGAAAACTGCAAGTTGGAGCTGCTTTTCAAGGCGTTTGCCGAGCCGTCCATAATCAAGTCGGAGGATGGTCGCTTTTTCTTTGCTTAAAAATAGTTTTGTTTAAAAAACAATTCAGGAATCAAATTCGCGGCCCTCGTGGTGCCAAAGCTGGGCGAAGCCGTCATTTGGAGGATTCTGGCCACGAAAGTCGTCGGTGGAAGATTGACAAAAAGCGATCTGAACAATTATGGAGAGGTGATCGCCAGGTAATTTTGAAGAATTTTTGTTTAATTTGAAGATTATTTTAAGTTCACTGTAAAGTTAGTTTCGATTTAAAAAGATGAAAAATAACTGACAAAAAATCGAAATTCCAGAGCTTGCAAAAACGCGTCCGGAGACGAGAAGAAACTAAAGGCTATCGGCAGGGAAATCATCAAACCCGTCATTGACGCTGCGATCAATGCAACAGAGTCGATTTCGAGCAATCTTCTGGAGGTCAGTTCTAGAATTTGTTTCTAGAACAAAACGTGATGTTTTAAAGTTTTATGTTCTCGAAAAATTACAAATTCCAGATCCTGGAACCGCTTTCCACTAAGCGATTCACGAAATGCTCGAACCTCAACGGCGTACTGTATCTGGCTGCGAAGCAGCCTTTGCTCAGGCAACTTGATGAGGTAGGATTTTTAAAGAAAAAGCTGATATTCATAAAAAAACATTCTAGATTTTAAGAAAATTCAAGTCTAAATTGACATTTTATAGTAAAATGTCTTTAAAAAGATCTTTTCAAAAGTGAACATTTTTATAGTAATAATTCAGAATGCTTTTCGGTTGAAATTCGAATAATTCTTTCCAGAACATGCGTGACAACATCACTCTGAGGTCCCTTCGAGTTCTGGGTCTGCTCTTCCCCCTGATCCCCGATAATAGTCGAGAGGTAAGATGTTTGGATTTTGATTTTTTTTTTCCAAAAAATCGATGTTTTCAGCCAGATCGGAATCTGGAAATTCTGAAAGAGCAGACAAAGTGGATGCAAACGTGCTTGGAGCACAGGAATTTCGCCGTCAAGTTGGAGGCAATTAGGCAGGTAATGAGGGGGCAATTAAGCAAGATAATTAGGAGGTAATTAACTCCAAGATAATTATGGGTAATTAAATTACTTGCAGCTCTTTAAAGTGCTCTCGCTAAACTACGCTCTGCTGGATCGAGCCTATCGAGCTGAGACACTCGCGAAAATGGTCAAAATGGCCCTGACGAATGGGAACGAGCAAATTCGATTGGCTTTTGTTTCGGTAAATTTTTGATGTTTTTTTTTTCAATAAACAAATATTTGGAAATTACTAAATGGCTGAGTGCTATAGTTAAATATATACAAGAGGATGATATTTTAAAGAAATATCATGAAAAAGACACTCCCCCATTTAGTAATTGCCAAAATATTTAGCTCGTATACTTTACGAATATATTTTGGGCCTCTTGTAGTTCCACCTCTTTTCTCTCTTTTTCCATACTATTTTCCAAAAAGAAGGTGGGAACTATAGTGGGCCTATATTTTGTAAAATTTGATATGGTTTTCAGGAGAAAAGAACGATCTATCTTGATTTCATGTAATTTTTGAGGATGTTGGAAAATAGTTTTTTTTGTTGAAAATATGCAAATTTTCAGGGTCTAAATTGCTTGTGCGTCGTCCCAGAAACCGACACATTGATTGTCAAAATCCTCGAGCGCGTAGTCGATTTCATCGAGGAACCCAGGGAAAATGTCAGGTCGAATCTTTTTTTTATTAATTTTGTTGAAGATCAACTTTTTTAGGCTCCAGTTCACTGCTTTCGTTGCCAATTTCCAGAAACGAATCAAGGAATATGAGGTTAGATTTTTACATTTATCTTTTTTGCTTATTCATTTTTTCAGTTTGACGACCTTTTTCCAATCAAGCGCATTTTCGCGAGGATGATGCTCGAAAATTCGGCGAAAATCCAGCCAAAACTCGCTCAGATCATTTTCCAGGTATTTTTATTTAAAAATATGTATATATATTTATTTAATAAATTTTAATTTTTCAGAAATACGGTCTACTGGACTCGAACATGAAAGAGGTGCAGAGTTATGTCTTCCAAATGTCGCAATTTGGCCGAGTCCCGGTTTTGCGATACTACTCTTCTCTGGTAAAGGCCGACATCGTCAACATTCATCAAGCAGGTGAAAATTGATCCTTTTTTGTTTTAAAATAGGTAAGAAATGATTCTTCTGAACAAAATCGTTACGGAAAATTGAGACTTTGAACTTTTTTTTTCCGATACATACAATTTTTCAGTATCCCACATCCGCATATTGGCCATGTGCGTCGGAAAGATCCTGATGAAAAGCAGAAGACACGACGACGACGGTATGACGGTTTCTGAAGCCACTGGCAACGATAGCGCAAAGGAGAGAATTCAAGTTGGTAGGGAATTGATTGATTTTTGAAAAAAATGTTTTTTGTTGTTAATTTTCAGAGGAAGACTCACCGGCCTCTGAGCGACACCTTCTGATGCTGGAGATGATCATTAGCTTGACGAATTCGTTGCAGAAAATGGTGATTTTTAAAGATTTTTTTTTACTTTTGAAACAAAAAATCCAGAAACTTCACTCCGCTGAAGATGGGTTTGAAAGGAACTGCCTCGACAAGATTTTGGAAGCCCTGTTCAAAAGACTCTTCGAGATGTACTCGGTGGGTTTTAAAATTGTAAATGTCTAAAAAATTTCAAAAATCATTTAGAAAACGAACATTTATAAAAATCTAAAAAAAATGTTGAAGAAAACCTTATTTTTCCATAAAATCAGAAATTTTTAAATATAGATTTTTTTCAATTTTCTGAAGAAAGTTAGAAAAACTCGAATTTTCAGAACACCTCCCTGCTCGGTGCGACGATGGCAATTGGGTGTCTGCTTCGCGGAGAATCAGCCAAGAAAATGGCCGCGACCATAATTGGTGTTCTGAGAAAAGGCGATTTTCCCGACGTAAAAATCGTTTTTGCACAAAGATAGACCTTGAAAATCAGCTAGGATTTATTCGAACTTTTTGAAAATGATCGATTTTCAGGATTTCCCTCTGGAGGCATCAATTGAAATGACGGCGAGAGGAGATGTCAAAGGATTGGTCGGGTTTATTAGTGAAGGTAAGATTTTTTAAAATTTAATTTTTTTCATCGATACCCTGCAGATTAAAGATAGATTTTATGCGTAAGAGATTTAGTAAATTTTGAGATTTACTTTATTTATTTTCGAAAAAATTGAATATTTGAATTTTCAGGGCTGGACGTCATTCCCGAACTCATCAAGCGCGACGACACTTCCATCCCGTCCCCGACCAAGAAACGGCCCAGAGTCAGTTCGGTACGACAATTTTTAAAGTAAACAAAAAATCAAATTAATTTCACTTTAATTTGAAGAAAGAAATCTAAACTTTTCAAATCCTAAAAATATGTGATTCCAGAGCGATGAAAGCCTGCTGGAACCAGATGATGAGATTAAGGATGACGAAATGAGCGAGATGGATGACGTCATCAGAGAGTACGGTATCTTATGACTCCATTTTATTATGCTAGGAAAAAGACTGATCTTCATAGAAATATTCGATATTTTATTTTTCAAACAAAAAATCGGGTTTCATATAAGCCATTTTCTATCGATTTTCAGCCTGCAAAGATCGTTCGAGTACCTGAAATTCCTGATTTCTTCCGAGACATGTCAGCTGATTTTCAAGGGCAGAGCCGAAGCGTTGGATGGTCTGGAGGAGATTTTCAAGGTAGAAATTTGAACGTATTTTCTCAAAAATGAAAAAAATAGAATTTTTGACAGAAAATAATAGCCCTTGCTAAGATTTGAACATTCGACTGGAATTACAAAATTCAGAAGCTCAAGCCGCTGAACCAGTTGGTCACCGAGTTTCTGGATCGAATGGCCAAGTCGAGTTTTCCGCCGATGCTGAGGACGACGGTTTTCAGCCAAAAAGACCTCATGGATTTGCTGATTGACGGGATCAGAATCAAGCATACGATCGCCATTCAGATTCATGCTTTTGAGGTTATATTTTTGTTGCTGAGTTTCGAAAAAACGATATTTAAAATTTGTTTGTTCTGATGAAATTTTTCATGAGAAGACGCATTTCGAAAAGTCTTTTCTTTTCTAAAATAAAAATACTAAAATTTTCCGGGTTTTCTTGGGGAAGGATGATTCCTGAAAAAAAAACATTCGAAAAATAAAATTTTTGCATTATTCTTGATAACGGAAAATAGAAAAGGCATGTTAAAATTGAACAAAAAATGGAGTTATGATCAGACGTTAGACGTCTTCCACCGCAAATATCATCCCCTATGCGGTGTGAATGTATTCCAGCCAGCTTGCAATAACTATCCCTAATAATGGGACGAGAGATGATGACCGAATTTTTGCGGTGGAAAACGTTCAACGTCTGGCTATGATTGAAATTTTTTGAAACTTATCAGAAATTTGCAGGTCAGTCAATGCGTCATCGCTTCGAGGATCGATCTGATGAAAATCTGGAGTGCAGAGCTGGCCTGGTTCCAGGAGAAAATCGTTCCGAATGCTGAATTCGAAGAACAGGTACCGTAACCCAATTATATTTGAGTTTTTGCTAAAATGTATACTTTTACATGGCTAAGAATAGGCGGAACATCCAACTGAGATATTTTTGAATTTTTAAAATTGTAATTTCAGCCCGATACGATGATTTCTCCGGCAAGGAGGACGACGAGAGAAGGACAGATGCTGGAAGCAAACCGCCTGGCTCAGGATATCCTTTCGGTGATATTTTTTATTTTTTTCCTCTTCTTTATCAAAACATTTCTCCTAAAAACACAGAATTATCCACGTCTTTCTAATAATAAAGAATCCAAGGTAATAAAAAATAATTTTAAAAAGACACATGTTGCAGCGTTTTCGAGCCGCGTAAGACGAGATAGTGTCTTATCGAAAGACGAAAAAAGCATGCCTCCTTTTCGTCTCTCGAAAATGTCTACTATCTCGTTTCATATGGTTCGAAAACGTTGCAACGTCTGAAAAATAAACTAAATCACAATTCCAGACGATTCTGGATGGCTCGAGCTACGCGGTGAAATTCTACGAGCGTTTGACTGATGATCCCTCGAGAATGACCGACCTGGACTTCGACAGATACAAAGTTAGACAGAAGTTCTTGCTGAGGATTGTTGAGTTGGTTATTTTATTTTTATTTTTTAGACTTACAAAATTCATTTTTTAAAGAATTACATAAATTTTTTATTAGAAAAGAACATTGCTTAATATTTTAAATTTATCATTGAAATACTGAAAATTTATGCATAGATAAAATGTAGTTTTCTTCTAAATCTAATGTTTTAGGCTCAATTTGAAAGATTTTGACATTTTTATAATTTTTTGTTTTATTCAGATTATTGGACCTGCCAAGTGAAACCGCCTTCCTGCCGCCGAGTTTCATGGTGCCGTACTTCACGCTCGCTGAAAACATCGTCCAAGTCGAGTCTGAATTTGTAATTTTCTTATTTATTTTTTAATTTTATTATTTTAAAAAGTTTTTACAGCCTGACGACATCTGGGCGATCTACATGGATTTCATACAATTCGCCCCAAAATGGATCAAAGTTTACTCGGACCGATTTGATGTCGAGGGTTAGTAGTGCTTTGAAAACTCTTATACAGATTTCTTTGATATGTTTCAAAAGGTTTGAAATTCTTTATAGTTTTGCAGAAAACTGTCTTTCGAGACTTTATTTTATTATAAAACAAAAAATAACTTCAAAAATTTCAGCGATCGCTCTCTCCTATGGAAATCTGATGGTCGAACTGACGGAGAATCTACAACTGCAGCTGAACGACGAAACTGTCGAGGAAATCACTGCTTTCATCGCCAAAAGGGTCGTCGCCAGAGTGGTAGAGAGACGCGAGGATGTAATTTTCATTTTTATTGTTAAATTTTTCTTTAATTTCTGCAAAAAATGTAATTCTTTATCCTTTTTCCTATTTTTTGTTTTTGTTGTAAAAATCGACTTTTTAAACAACACTTTCTGAAGATGGGAAAAATATGAAAAACACTTCTCTCAAAACTCGCGGCCCGGCAGAGAAAAATAGTGCACCTTTTCGAGAGAGAGAGAGAGATAAGGAAGACATGCTGCTCTTTCTCTTATTCTCAATATTAGACACGCTATTTGTTCTGCTGGGTTGCGCATTTTGAGAAGTCTGATTGTAAAAATTGGAATTTTTAATCTAAAAAAAACATGAAAGTTAAGAATTTTTCGGATTTTTTTAAAAATAAATTTGGTTTTTCAGTTGTTTGCCAGCGACGAGGGCCCTCTGGAGTGCCTAAAGTGGGATCGCTGTTTACAGATTCTGCTCGACGCTGCGATCTTCGCATGTAGAAGGATTTTCCGGTGACTAAGAAAATTTGCTCGTTTATTATTTTTTTTATTTTCAGAAGCTTCATGGCCTTGTTCTACGACTACGTCCAGGCATGGAAATGGGAAAGGGAGGAGGTGATATTTTCTTTTATTGTTGAACAAATTAATTCTCAAAAATTTCAGAATCGATATCAATTCTTCGTGGCCGTTACCGTACTCCTCAAATACGTGGACGCTTCCGCGAAACCGAAGCAATTCAAGGGTAAAACTGTATTCCCTAAAATATCACAATGCCCAAAAATTCGATGATTTTTTGCAGACAAATTTCCTTGATCCTTGTGAACATCGTTGAAAATATGGCTTTTGTTTTTATTTTTAAAATTATTAGAAAAACAAATAGTTTGGATTTTTTTTAATTTGACAAATAAAACTAGTGAAATCTCAAATTTCTGCAGATCGTCAAATTCGAGACCTGATTAGGCAGTGCGAGTTGAGTCTGATCGAATTTGCCAAGTCCGATCTCGAAAATTTGGATTCCGACCTCGAAATCAGCGACGATCTTCCACTTGTCAGAAACGCAATCGACCTCCTGCGATCTGAATGATCGGAATTTTCGAACCTCAAAAGTCCAAGAATATCTTCACACAATTTTATGGTATCATTTTTCAGAATTCTTGCTCATTTGAAACTTTATGGCTAGTTCAATTCAGTTAGAATTTTTACCCGAAATTTCAAATTTAGTTTTTTTTTCTGTCGGGAATATTATGGTTAGTTCATTCGTGTTTGTACAAATTTTTGGCTCTTTACTCAAATTTTCAATTCAACTTTTTTTCTTTTTTGAATATGGTAATTCTTTACAAACATCGCTTTTCTTCTACAAATCATATTCGATTGCCTTATTTATCAAAAAAGTGGGTTTTCTCGGAGCAGTTTGTAAATGGCGGAATGATCTTTTCCATACTATTTCTCTCTTCTCTTACTCTCTAACAAGACATTCCGCCATTTTGCATTTCGTCATTTACAAGTTGCCTTTTCTCGGTGATATTTTTACGGGTTTTATTTGAAATTTGGAAACTCAAAATTATGGAATGAAAATTTTCTACCACTTAAAACGCTATCGAAATTAAAGCATGGCATTATCAAGAGTTTATCAGTAGAAAATATTGACATTTCGAAAATTGTGTCATAGGTAGAGAACGCAAATGCTCAAATTTGAATATGCATAAAAATTATTTTTTGCGTAAACGAATTTTTTAGACTGGTCTCCTACGAAAGCTTGAAATTTTGGTAGGATTTTAGAACGGATTTTGTAGAATTTCAGGCTCTACAAGTCTCCGTCTAGTCAACCTTACAAAATCAACGAAAACATCGATTTGTGGGGTTTAGAATCCAACCAAAATTCCAATTTCTATTGACGAATTATCAGGGACATTTTTTGAAGGGAAATTATCGAGTTAATTAGGGGATTTTAATTGGTCCAAATTGAAACTCTTTTTGATGAGAGTATTTGAAGGATCTTGCAATATTTTTGCAAGTGTCAAATCCCAACCAACATCGAAAATTCGAAAATCACTTGCGCTCTCTATCATAGGAAGTGAATTTTTCTGGTACTTACCTAAACATTTTGAGATACTCATTCATATGAGCTTACCCAAATTTTCTGCAAAGAAAAACTTTCATCCTTTCTTTTAACACATTACATACATTGAAATACGTGATATTTTTAATCGACTTTCAACTTCTCTTATTTTATTTGGGTTTAGATTAGGGATCATGTTTTGGATAAAATTTTGCAAGCTGGGGTTCAAAACATAACGATTGCGCGTAAATATCTTTTCGTCTCTTTTTGCAGGGAATTTGCACTAAAGCACGCATAAAAGGAGACTAGAAATTGCTAGAAACGCCACGCCCATTTGTTTTGCAAAAGGAGAGTGAGAGAGAGAAGAAGGAAAGAGCTAGTAAATAAAGACGGCTCTTTTCTAGTTTTATCAAGAGCCTTCTCGAAAATTAGCCTGAAAACATATAAAACGAGACTAGTGAGAGAATAGTTTAACCTTTGATTATTCGAAGCTAGAAATTAGCATATACTCAAGCTAGCCTAAATCCTAAATTCGGCAAAAAACGATGTCTCTCACTCCATTCCGCGGCGGTTTCATATCTCCATTCGAGGACCTTATGAGGTAAGTTGATCGGATTTGTTTTGGAATTTTTAAAGACGATGATATATAATTTTTCTATAGGAATAAAAAATGCAAAAAAAATGAATAAGAGATTAAAAATTTGTTGAAGAGATAAAATTTTCGGATTTTCAGAGAAATGAACCGCTTTGACCGTTCGATGTCTCATCAGATGGCCCCCTATTGGAGAATGGCTGATTTGACAAATTTGAATGCCGCTACAGACGTCGGACAGGTAACGACATAAATGATTCAAGTCCAAAAAATTAATAAACCCAAATTTGCGATCTCGAAATGTCTAATTCTTAAGTCCGACATCTTGACATTTTTATATTTTAGAAAATAATAAATCGATTTGAATAAAAAATGAAATTTTCAGATCACTAACGACGACAAGAACTTCGCCGTGCATATGGACGTCAGCCACTTCAGACCCGAACAGCTGAAGGTCAACTTGGACAACCGAATGCTCACTATTCAGGGAGAGCAGGAGGATAAAAGCGAGCATGGCTATTCTAAGAGGTACGAATTTAATGCTAATTTTGGGCCTATTATCGATGTTTTTGTTTAAATAATGGTTTAGAAAGGGGTTGGAGGCGATTTGTACCAAAATTGTAGAGACTTCCCTCGTAAATTTGGTACAAGTCATCCCCTTTGTGATACAAATCGTTTCCGGCCCTTCAGAAATTAGCAAACTTATGAATATCATCAGCTTTTTCTCTATGAACTTCATGATAGAATCAATGGATTAGTGTGTAGCTTTTCCTAAAAATCTAATAATAATCTAGAAAAATATGAAGGGGGTTCATTAGGCGTTTTCTTCATTTAAACCTTCGAGATAATTAACGCTTAGATGTAGAAAATTTGAAGGATTATACGGTATTTTATTCGAATTGTTGCCAACTTTTCAGATCCTTCACTCGTCAGTTTCTCCTGCCCGACGACGTCGACGTCGAGGCCGTCAGAAGCCATCTCTCCGACCACGGCCATCTGAGCATCGAGGCTCCGAAGAGAGGGAACGCGAACGCCGGAAGAGCCATTCCGATCGAACATCGAAGTGGAGAACACAAGGCCGTCAAACAGTGAACTATTTGAATCTCCCATTTTTATTTGAATCAACCATTTTCGGGATTTTTAAATCTTTTTTTTTTTTCGGAAAACTTGTGTAATGTTTTTGTTTTCTTTGAGAAAACCTTTCGATTTTTTAAATTTCCTATTGTTGTTTTTCCAAGGAACCCTAATATTTTCCATGATTTATGAGAAACGGTCCATTTTTACTGCAATAGCCGCTTAGTTTTCATGAAGATCTTCATGTGTGTTAAACTTAATTTATTATTCTTTCTCTGGATCCAACTTCACTATTTAGCCACTAATTTATTTAGCTTTGCGTCTACATTGTATTATTCTTTTTGCAAACTATGGGTAGAATAAACTTTTCAACAAAAAGTTTTTTTGTTGCTTTTTAAATTATATGCCAGTTCTTTTCCCTCTATCTTATTTCATTGGTTAGGGTCTAGATTTGAAATGCCAGACGGTTTTGGCGCCCTACCCTTCAGTATGGCATGAGATAGAGCGATATCGATCGGTCACCCACTTCGGGTCTGCATTATCTATGTCGCCCTCTGCGTCTCTGCCCCCTTTAACCACTATTCACAACCAACCACTTTCTGTTATTTCGCCAAAATCTACCATTTCACGATTTTTTCGCCTATGTTCCAGATTTCTAGAGTATTCCTGATTTTTTAAGGTATTACCGTAGTTTTTTTTAGAAAGTTTACTCCTTTTCAAAATTCTTTTGGCTTTAAGGGGGAGAGTTTTCAAAATTCCATACATTTTTCATGATGCCTTTTAAAGTTTCTATAAAAGACGTTATTTTTTTATTTTTATATCAATAACGCCTTTTTCAGAAAATGGCGGACCCGGATTACGGTACCGATTCTGACATGCCTGAATTGATGCCCGAGCTGGAGGCGGAACCGGACGAATCGACAAACGGGGCGGCCATGACCCTGAAGTCGATTTTGGAAGGAGGTAGATTTAATTTCAAATATGTAAACTTTCAATTTTTCTTTGAAAAATAAAAAAAATCAGGAATTTTTAGCACGTTTTTAATTTTTGAAGAGCATCATTTCACTTTTGAAAGATGGAAAATTCGGAATCTTTCAACATTTCTACCACCGCTATTTTCAATTTGAATTTTCAGCAACCTCGAATTCGACCAACTCAACTCCGGTGTTATCTCCAGCTTCGACGCCTAAGCCCTCCGCAACCGCGTCGATCAACATAATCAAATCGAAGCCTCTGGATTTGGCCTCTCTAGGTAAAATTGAAAATTTCACTATTTTAAACGGCCTCTTGTACTCCACACACACACACACCCATTTTTTCTCTTCTCCTAGTCTCTCCTCAAAAAGTGGGTGTGGAATACAAAATGAATTTTACAAAAAGCCTAAATTTCAACATATCCTATATACCTAGGCATCGCTCCCGTACCGTCGGCCAAAAAAGCGGCAAACCCGACTCAAATGCCGTTGTCCTCGAAATTTGTCACTACGGCCTCGACCCCGTACAATTCCAAGTTTACCACTACGGGCTCGGCCCCGTCCACGTCGAAATTCGTTCCGGCCACTTCTTCAGTGCTCAAATCCCGATTCATGTCTCAGACACCATCGACTTCGAAAGTCATTCCTTTCAGGCCAGGTAGGGTGTTTTTTTAACAATATTTTAAAATTCTTCGATAATTTTTTAATTGGAAAAAACTTGATATAAAAACTATCATTTTAGCTACTGCGACTTTGACTCCAGGAACGAAAACGACCCTGTTTTCGGCCGCTCCAAAATACCCCTCATTCATGGTTCGCAATTCGATTCACACCATTCCAGGAAGGTCGAAATCGACACAAACTCAGGTATTTTTTTTATTTTTATTCTTTTTCATTTGTATTTCAGGACGATTCCAAATTCACCGAGTTAGGCAGAAGATTGTCGTTGGTGGATCTGAAGAAGCTCAGATGTAGAGACGAGAATCAGAAATCTCTAGTGAACCGGGGAGAGGATATTTTGAAGGTGGGGGATTTTGAATATCCTCTTTTGCGATTAAAAATTTGACATTCCATATATCCTTGGGAACAAATTTACAGTAATCCTTATTTACGCTAATTTACAGGCAGTATACGAGTCGGTGAGTAAAATCAAAAAGGCGCTTGGTCCTGTCGCCGTCCACTCGCCATTTTCTAACATTTCCGAGTGCGTATCGATGATCGCCGGCGTGTCCAGGGACTCGGTGCATAGGTTAGAGTTGGTTTTACACAGTAATTTAGGAAAAATTAAGTTGAAAACTTGAATATTTTGATCTTTTTAATTCCAGAGTCTGTGTCGAGCAGCGCCCCAGGAAAAGAAAGCTGGGAAAAAATCGGAAGAGGAATAATAATCGGTAAGAAAATAGAAAACTAAAAAATCTGAAAAACGAAAATTCAGATCGAAAAGACGAAAATCGACATCTGAAGAGAGTGATCACGCTGAAGAGGACGACGAGGATGAAGATGAACAAGAGAGGGAAGAGATCCAGAACAACGGCTATGATATCTTCGAGGACGTCAGGTAGATTATTCATAGAAAAATATAAGGTCAGACTTAAGGGCGCGTTCATACTTTTGGCATCGTGTCAATGTCAAGCGATTTTACACGTAAACTAATGAAATCGATGGACATTGACATACGATGTCAAAAAGTATGAACGCGCCCTAAGGATGCTTAAGTCTGATTTAAGAGCTTGCATTGTTTAAAAGATCACAAATACAATTACAGAAAACGGATCAAGCAAGAAGAAAACGAGCAAGAAATCGAGCCAGAAGTCAAGGCGGGAATCAAAACCGAAATCAAGGAAGAAGTCGAATAATTCGTTTTTCAAATTTTTTTTTTAAGTATCTTGTCTCACTTTGTTAAAAATCGTTTTTATGGTTGTTATTTGACAGTTCTCTATGGGTGCAATAAACATATGCTCACTTTTAAATTATGTGTTTCAGAAAAAGTGATTTTCAGCCAGGTTTTAATGCCTGAATCTTGAAACTTCGTGCCCTCTCTCGTTAAATCGTAGCCCTGCCGCACTTTTGCATCTAGGTCACGCCCCCTTTCGTCTAACGTTTGACGTATCGAATTTTTGCCTATCTCGGTTATCCTTGTTTGTCTTTTCCTAAAAAATCTCAAGCTATCAAAATCAGAGTAATCCTTTAGAAAATTGACTTTTTAATCGATTTTCATAAAACTATCGATTTTTTGAAAGCCCTCTTCCAAAAACTTTCTAAGATTTTTATTTAAATTTTGTTTCGGTTTCTAAATGTTTCTCTTTTCTAAATCCGATAAAAATATTTTGTTCGGCTATCTGGATTTGTCGCGTCGTCGCGACAAATCCGAGTTGCTTTATTCTCAAACTAAAAATAATTGCTCAGGTCATGTTGCCGGGCTACGGCGGTTTTCCGATCGTGACTCCGGCGTTGCAGTTGGCCGCGCAGCAGCAGATCGCTCAGGCACAGCTCCTAGCTGCGCAACGACGGATGCTTCTTCCGGGAGTTTGTAAGAATTTAACACGAATTTTTAAGTCAATTATTTTTTCGAATGCTTAACCCTTTTAGCAGCCGCATCCGCGGTTTCAACTGGAGGCCTCCTGAATGTCTCTTTACCGACGACCGTAGCCACGGCGGGTAATCTTCATGGTTTTTGTTGTATGCATTATGCTTACCGATATTTTAAAATTTTACTCGCAACTAAATTTGTGACTTACATGAAAAACGAACGTTTTTTGTTCTACAAATATTTGGAACTAGGCACATATACGGATTGTATTCGAGTAAATCAGGATTAAGTCTAGCAAAATTAAAAATATATATTTCAGGCCGCCCCGCGCCAATGCTCGTCCCTCCGGGAATGGCTAACACTGAAGACGCTACGGATTCGTCTAGATCTACAATGGTCATTTATATTTATTTATTTTTAAAAATTAACTTGGACAATTTAATATCGTCTTGTAGCCCTTTTCAAGACGAACATTTCTATGTAAAATCATCGTGATATGCATTTTATGAAAATTAAAAAAAAAAAAAAACATTGAAAACATATTTCAGATCGACGCCCAATGGTGCGAAGCGCGAACGGCGGACGGTCGCGTCTATTACTACCACAAATTGACGAGAGAGACTTCATGGACCAAGCCGGACGGCGCCAAAACTCCGCAAGAGGTAGTTTTTTTTTTTCTAATTGTGAAAAGGTTCTTATCCATGTATTTCTCTAATCGTCAGTTGTTTATTATTAATTTGAAAAATTTCAGAGAGCCTCCTCTACCCCATCATCTTCGACTATCTGGAAACGTTTTACTTCTCCAGGTGACATTTTAAATGAGAATTAAACATTTTAAATTTAAACAACTTTTTATTTCAGAGGGCCGCTCCTATTACTACAACATGGTCACCAAGGTCACCACCTGGGAAAAACCGGAAGGTTTTGTCGAGCCGGGAGAGAGTGGTGGTAATTATGTTTAATTTGTTAAAGCTTATTATTTTCATCTATCTTTAAGATTTTTTATTAAAAGTACAAAAATCCTTTATTTCCGAGGTGTTTGATCGAATTTGATTGCATCGGTCAAATGAAGTCACAGTTCGTGTGTTGAAAAGCGCTCTGCGAAAATGTGCGCAAAGAGGAAAGCTAGAGCACAGAAAGGAAAGTCAGCGTGGAATAATGGAAAGAGAGTGGTACACGCAAGTTTCTCTGCTTCTCTCACCTTTTCTCTCTATTTTTTCAACACACAATCGTGTCACTTCGTTTGACCAGAGAACGATAAAATAAAGCCAATAAATTAAGGCGAAAACAAGGGCCAGCAGTCCGAGGAAGGTCAGAAGTCCAACAACCCTCTGGCTCAAATCCAAGCGGCCCAAGCGCAAGCAGCCGCCCAGAATCCGGCAAGTGCGTCAAGTCACAATGCTGCTGCTCAGAAGGTATTTTATTTATTTTTCTTCAAGTTTTTTAAACATTTTTCTATCAACAAGAGACTACCAAAAGGCAATCGATTTCAATTCTGATTTTTTTTCCATATTCACAATTTGCTGAAAACTTATTCGCAAAATTCACAGATTCTGTATTTTGACATTGAGATGATTCATTCAAGACAAAATTTTCCTTGCTATTCGGACTAAAAATCAACTTTTTCAACATTTTCAGGCCTCCGCCATCCAGCTTCACATTCCGTCCACCCTTTCGAGTGTTGGCGTCATACCCCAATCGGCCTCAATCCTTCCCTCAGGCATGTTTCAGAAATGTATCTTAAAATAAACGAAAACCTCAAATTCAGAATTTAAAATTCCGAGTTTTGAATGTGTTTTTTCATTTTAGTCGCCCCCACCTCCACAAAGGAAGAGCCGAAAGGCGAGAGCGAGATCGAAAAAGCCATGAAGGCCACGCTCGCCTCATTGACCGCGAATAGCAGTGCTTCGAGTAGCAGAGCTGAGGTTGGCTATATTTGTATCGTTTAATATTTTTTTTTTTCAAAAAGATGCCTTTTTAAAATTCGTGTTTTGCCAGGTTTCTGCATTTTTTAATCAAATGTTTCCTTCTGAAACATTAGAAGTGATAGATTTTATAAAGAGTTTTCAAGGTTAGAAAAATGCATTGAACTTTTCTAGGCATTTTTTTTCAAAGTAAAAAAAAATGAAAATTTCTAGGAGCTCCTCGCGGGAAGCGAAGCTGATCTGAAGCGTCGTCAAGGGGAGAGGTTCAGAGAGCTGTTGAGGGACAAGTACAACGACAGCAAGATCTCGGCCAACTGCAACTGGGAACAGGCAGTCAAGTTCATCCAACACGACCCCAGGTTCAGGATCATTCAGAAGGTTAGACAAACGGGGAACTACTAATTTCGGGGGTACTGTAGAATACGGGATTTGAACGGAAGGTATACGATATATAAGAAGAAGAAGAAGGATCGATTAATGTAGCTTATTTATTAAAATGGTGAAAGAAGTGGACTCTAGTTCCGAGGATATTAGTAATTAGACAAGGAAAATGCGAATCTATTTGGGATTTTACAATTTGAATAAAAGACTAGTTTTCGAAGGAAAGATGAGAGGTGTTCATGAAGATATGATTTTTCCTTGAAATTTCGAATTTCAGATCTCCGAGAAGAAACAGCTTTTCAATCAGTGGAAAATCCAGAAACAGAAAGAGGAAAGGGTAAGAAAAAATAGTTTTTTTTAATGTAAAAATATAATTTATTTTCCTAAAGTTTCAACGATAACAATCGACTACTTGAGCTAAAAACTTAAAAATGAGATCTTTTCGAAAAAGAAATCGAAAATCAGGCTTCAATTCGTTGCTCCATGAAGGGCGATTTGAGCGCGTTCACAACGTCCGCTTGTTTCGAATTCTTGTGCATTTCACTGAAAATTACAAATTTTTTTTTGCAATTTTTCAGAAAAAAGGCCTTTCTATATTTTAAATAAAAATCTGGGCATTTTTATAGAATTAAAAAAATGTAAAACATCAAATTTTTGGAGATGGGGGTGAAAATAAAAAAAAAAAGTCCAGCTTACGCCCTGACGGCGTCCTCCTTGTACCAGATCTTTCTGATGGGCTCATCGTGCTTCGGAAACGTCGCATTCCAATCGGGCGACGTCAGCGGCGGAATCGCCGCGTAGACGTCGTACCTAAATGTTTTGTTTGCCAATTTTTAGAAGTTTTGAAAAATTGCTCCTTTTCCCTAAATTTTCAGGCTAAAAATTTGCAATTTTTCAATTTTTAAGAAAAATGGGACTTTTTTTGTATTTTGAGAGATATAAAACTAGATATAATTTGTAGAAAGTTGCAAAAAAAAATTTGAAAAACCGCACCACAGCGGCCGCTCGTGCCAAGACAGCTGCCCACTGCGGATGAGACCCGTCACGCGGTAGAAGATATTCCCCGCTCGCTCGGCGCGCGTAAAATTATACGCCATTTTCGGGCTGAAAATTGAAAAAATGCCAAATTTTTAAAATCATCCCTATCCCTCAGAATCTATTTGTAGAAGGGTCACGTATTTTTTCTTACGATTTTTTCTAGTTAAAAGAAGGCAAACTTTATAAATAAGTGGTAGGATAAAAGGGTGAACTTTCTGAACATAGAAAAAAACAATTTTAAAAATGGAAAAGAAAATGATAGAAAACCGTGGAAACGCGATTTTTGACCGACGAAACTTACGAAAAGAACGTGTTATTTGCAGGACGAAAAGAGGCTCTCCGCGAAGAGGGCAAAGGAACAGTTGGAAAAGTTCTTGCAGACACATACCAAAGTCAAAGAGACGCTTAAGTATTCAAAGGTAGGGAACTTGTGATCTATTGATTTTTAACAATTTTTTATTGATTTTTAGGCTTGCGACCTGTTTTCGAGGGAGCCCATCTGGACTGCAGTGCCGAGCGAGGATCGCCACGACATTTTCAAGGATGTCATTGTAAGAAAATCTCGATTTTTGCCAAAAATACAACAGAAATCCGAATTTGAAATCAAAATTCCAGGAGTTCGTCACGAAACGGGACAAGGAAAAGAAGAAGGAAGTCAGGTGCGCGATTTTCCAATTCTCTTGTTTTAAATCCAGGATTAAGATTGCATTTTTCTTTATAAATGTTTGGCCTTCAAAATTTTAATTCCATACCTAGTATCTCTAAGTATCTTAATGAGTTTTCAAAAGCTAAACTTCGAGTCTAAAAATATGATTTTCTTTCCAGACAGAGAAACATCAGCGCCCTCGCTGCCATACTTCACAGCATGGAGAAGATCTCGTAATTGTTAAACCTTTTGAAAAAGAAAATAGAAAAAAATTCAGTTACAAAACCACCTGGGCTCAGGCGCAACGTCTTCTGATTGAAAATCCCCAATTTGCCGATGACACCACTTTGCAAAGTAAGAGCGTTAAATTAAAAAAGAAAAAAACGAACATGTTGCAGGCATGGACAAAGAGGATGCCCTGATCGTCTTCGAAGAACACATCAAACAGCTGGAAAAGGACCATGAAGAGGAGAAGGAAAACGAGGTTTTTTTTATTTATTTAATTTTTTAAAAGACTACGGTATTATGCTAATTTTTAGGATAACAGGATCAAAAGACAGGAAAGAAAAGTCCGAGAGGCGTTTCAGCAGTTCTTGGTCGAGATGCATAAGAAAGGTGGGATCTTCAAAATTGCTCCCTTTCTAGAAGTTTGGAAATCAAAACAAAAAATGCAAATTTTGAATCAGCAGACTTCTCAAAACTCGGTCTGGCAGAAAAATAGCACATCATTTCGAGAGAAAAGATTATATGCTCTTTTCCCCTCTCAATATGACGCACTACTTTTCTGCTGAGCCGATTTGCGCGGGCTTTTGCAGGTCGAGTTTTGAGAAGTCTGTTTACAATATTATGAAGATTTGAAGAAGTGTATCAAATTGAAGAATTTGATGATTTTTCCAGGCGAACTCACCTCAATGAGTCTATGGTCCTCTCTCTATCCGATCATCTCCACGGACTACCGTTTTGACGCGATGCTTACCCAGACGGGTAAGCAAAATTAGCATTTTCGATCTTTAAACACATTTTTGAGAAACGAATTTTTGGAGCAAAAAAGGCATTTCAGGCTCCACCCCCCTGGACCTGTTCAAGTTCTACGTGGAGGAACTGAAAGACCAGTACGGCGAAGACAGAAAGATCATCAAGGAGATTTTGGCCCAGCAGGACAAAATTGTCAAGGTAATTAGGGCGCGATTAAATAGATAATTAGAGGGTAATTAACGTTTTCATCTTGAATGATGGATAAAAATTGAGTTATGAGTAATTGAAAGATAATTACGATAATTAAAGAGATAACTAGAGCGATGAAATACTTAATTAGGGTAATTATCTGCAGGCCGACACCCAATACGAGGAATTCTTCGGTTGGGTGACGAACGATCAAAAGGGAGCCGCCGTCGATCAGGGTAACATGAAATTCGTCTTCAACTCGTTGATTGAAAAGGTTGCTTATTTTTTCTTAAAAATTATTTTAAAAACTTTTAAATCATCAAAAATAGGCAGGCGGTATATGTTTAGACACGCATAACGATATAGTGTATTTTTGAAAGAGGGAGAAAAGAGCATGCCCTTCCTCTATGCTCTCTCGAAAATACACATTATCTCATTATGCGTATACACGCGTCTCTAAACATGTACAACTCTGAGCATTTTTTCTATAAAAAATCTTTTTGCAATACCATCATTTTCTTTAAAACATAAAATTCATATTTTTAAGAAAACATCCTTCAATAAAATTTAAATAGACACTTTGGGACGCTTTCCACCACAAAACTTCAGTCATCATCTCTCGTCGTCCCATTATTAGGGGTAGTAATGCAAAACTGACTGGAATACATTCACACCGCATAAGGGATGATATTTGCGGCGGAAAACGTCCTAACATCGGAAAATAAATAGTAAAAATAATAAGAAAAGTTTCAGGCCGAAAACAAGAAGAACGAAGTCGAAAGAGAGGAATCGCGCAAAAAGCGTCGACTGGAGGGCGAATTCAGGAACCTGCTCAGACTGATCCAGCCGCCCGTCGACGCGAACACCGAGTGGCAGACCATCAGGCCAAAACTCGAAAAGGAAAAGGCATATTTGGTGGTTAGTAGGGATTTATTAAATTTTAAAAATATTTTATTTTTTCAATTTTTATTTGAGTTACATTTTTAAATTGTTTTTTTCACGATTTTTTGCATATAAAAACATAGAATTTGCTGTAAATAAAAATAGAAAAGATGATAAAATTTAACAAAAAAAATATTTGCAGCTGGAAGACGATGAAGCCCGTGAGCGTTGTTTCGAGGAGTACAAAGTGGCTCTCGCCGAGTCCTGCGGCCATCATCACTCATCCAGCAAGAAGAAAAAGAAGGAGAAGAAGAAGAAGAGTAGGAAGAGTGATGTGGGTTTTCTTTTTAATTTATTTTCATCTGTATTATTTTATAAATTTTTCCTTGTAAGGAAGAATATTTTTATCTTAATTATTATTTTTTCTTTTATAAAAACGGACATTTGAATTTTGTCTACTTTTAAGTATTGGAATATTTTTAAAAATCCAATTTTTTAGAAAGACTCCGAATCCGAGGGCGAAATTCGCGAGAGGAAGAAAAAGAAGAAACGTTCCAGAGACAGGGACAGGGATGGTAGTGACGATGAGGGCAAGAAAAAGAAGAAAAGAAAGCGAAGCGCCACAAGGTAGACTCAGAATTATAATTTTTTATTTTTAAATTAGTTTACTTTTTAAAGTTCTGAATTTTAACTAAGGTAATGTCTTTGAAGATGCGAGAAGCATGATTTTGATAATGAGAAAAAGGATATATGAAATTGAAAAACAATAACTTTCAATTTTTTATTTTTTTAAATTTAATTTTTTTATTTCAGGTCCAGAAGCGGTTCACCGGATACGGACACCTACTATCCGGAGGAAAAGAAAAAAAAGGAGAAGTAAGAGGATTTCTGGAGATCTGATGTCGTTTCGTGATGACGTCATTTATGAAAGGTGATGATTTGTTTTCTTTCGCTGTAATTTTATTCGGATTTTTCTTTTAAAATATTTGTTGGTAAATATTATTATAGTAAATGTCATGAATTTTAAAGGTTCAAACGTGATCCCTTTCTTTGAAAATAATTTTTTTTTCTCATTTTGTTTTATTCTCTATTTGATAATAATAACTTCATTTAACTCTAATATATTTTAATTTTCTCATAACTTACCTGTACTTCATTGGAAGGTATTTTTATTTTTTATTTTATGCTTTAGAATACCTATAATATTCCTTTCTCAATTTTATCGTTGATTAGGTGTTCTGAAACGACGAAATAAATGGTTATTCTTGAAACTTTGATCGATTTTAACGATTTTCACGATTTGTTATTGACAATAACGCATACTTTCTGGTGATTTTTTGAGATGCCTTATCTAATTTTTGAAGTTTTCAGGAGCATTCAGGAGAAATGTCGAAAACCACCAAAACTGGTAGTCTTGTGGATGCTAAAAAGGTAGGGTTAAAATAGTGTGAAAAATTACATTATTCCTGACGTTTTCAGATCCTATTTATCATAGGGTCAAAAGATACTATATTTTCAAGATATGCAGTCCGTTTTAGCCCTATTCTTCATCATTAGATCGAAAATTAGCGTAATCCTCAAAATATGCTCATTTCCAGATGAGTGCCGAGCTTTTCACGTTGACCTATGGGGCTTTCGTGACGCAGATGCTGAAAGACTACGAGGACCCGCAAGTGGTTACCGCTAAATTGGATAAGGTAGAATTCATTTAAAAATTTTTAAAATATAATCATTTGTTTGTTATAACATTTCTATCAATTTAGAAAAGAGATTACTGATAGGAATAGGAAAAAAATCGATTTTCCTGGAATCTTGAAATTTAGAGAATTTTGAAAAATAACAAAAAACATCAGATCGGCTTTGACATGGGCACGGTGTTGGCGGATGATTTCCTTGCAAAATCGGCAAATGTGCCCCGCTGCCAGGTAAGAATCTATTCGAAAATTAACTTTTAAGGAGCTGACCTGAGAAAAAATAGATCAGACTTGAAAGTAATTAGGTCTGAATTAAATTGAGAGGAAAAGACACAAATTTCAGGACTGCAAACAAATTGCCGAGGTCCTCTCGAAACTGGCCATTCCGAATTATTTGGGTAATTTTAAAATTTTAATTTTTCTGATATTTCAAAAGTTTTATGTGATTTTTACTCTCTAAATTTACTCTATACGGGCGTCAAATCTGATTATCTACGACTTATCAATGCTTGATTTGAAATTGGCTTAAAAATAAAATCACGGTATTACTGATTGGGAGAGAGCGCGTCGATATTCAACAAATTGCCTTCTATTCGTCTCTAGTTTCTCTTCTACGCGACTTACTATTTCACTCCTCCAAATTCGATGTCTAACTGTTGCTGCATGAATATATCGAATTTGCTCTCCAATCAACAATATTATTACTATAATTCGTATTTGAGGTGTACCAGCCACGGTCTCAAATTGGAGCTCCGGAGATCGCGAGTTTTCCCTGATCATCGAGTCGAACCCGCTGACCGGTAGAATTTATATATTCAACCATTATTTTAATTTAAAAAAAATCAGAAATTTTTCATTGTCTTAGAATATAGACATGCCTATTAACAAAACTTTATTACAAACAAACTGCTCGAATAATCCTAAGGTAACAGCGAACTGCTAAAATGACCCACACTTATATATCAGCTGGAATATTATCGATTAATCTGAACATTATCGTCAAATATGAATATGGCTTTCACCACATCATTTTCTAAACTGGATTTTCATTTTTGGTTTAAATATTATTTATCGTTTTTTGTTTAAGAATTGGTGGAAATCCCCGATCATCTGAAGGCCACGCTCAATTACTCGCAGGTAGGCGTTTGTTTCTTCCTATTTTTTTGGACAATTCAAATATTTTTCGCAGGTCATCGCCGGTGCGATTAGGGGAGCTCTAGAGGCCCTGCATTTCAAGGTCGATTTTTAATATGCTTATTTGTGCTTACAAAACTTGAAACAACTAGCTTTTGACTTATCAACAGGCTTTAAAGTTTCTGACACTTCCATGTTAAACGTGACAGCGAGAAGAACGGCGAAATAGCATAGAACAGTGCGGCGGACACAACGAGAAGAAAAGTGAGAAAAATACTCTCTCCGTTCTTCTTGTTGTCATGCTTAACATGGGAGTGCGCAAAAACTTTAAGGCCTACTAATTTTTATAGGACTTTCAAATTGGAATTAAAAAACGAAGCTTCTGATGAAATTTTTTAAAAATATTGATTTTTAATCGTTTTTCAATTCAGGTCTACGCGGTCGCGGTGGAGAACGCCTCGAACACGGAGATTCGCATCAAGTTGGACTCGATTCTCAAAGACAGCCTACCGGCCGGGGAGGATTATTGAGATCCGGATGGAGATATATGAAATCTTAGGATATATGAAATTCTGGGATGGTCCGAAAATCATAATATTATCGTTCTCTGGTCAAACGAAGTGACACGACTATGTTGAAAAAATAGGGAGAAAAGGTGAGAGAGGCAGAGGAAATTGCATGTACACTCTTTTCATTATTCCCCGCTGACATTCCTTTCTCTGCACTCTAGCTTTCCTCTTTGCGCACTTTTTTCACAGAGCGCTTTTTAACACACGAACTGTCACTTCATTTGACCGATACAATGCCTAAGTTATTCCTTTTAAATAAAGATTTCTATAAGATTTCGCTTAAAAACTTAGCAAATTAATATGATGTTCCATGATAAATGTGTCCCTGAATCATCAAAATGATATAGCATGGCATGAAATTAGTCTTTTTCGACTTAATTCGAATTACTTTTCTAATAAAGTGAACAAAAATTAATGGAGAAATATATCAACATTGTTCAAAAAAATGATGTCCTAGTTTCAAAATACATACTTTATTTTTTCTAGGCTAAAATCCCTTAGGATAGTCTTCCCCATTCAACCCTGGGGTAATTGTATTATTTGCCCAAGGATTTTCGGCCCGCGTTTTATCGACTCCAACCCAAATTTCTCGTGAATTACTCTAGCCGGTTTTAAACTGGCTATCCTAATGCATTGGGCGAAAGGATTTGCAGTGTTTGAAAGATGAAAAGTCGGTTTTGCCATAAGTGAAATTCTATGAAATTATTCCAGCCGATTTCAAATGTCCATGTTAATGCATTAGCAGAGCTTTAGTGTATGAGAGATGAAAAGGCGAAAGTGACTTGAAATTCTATATAATTGGGCTTTTTCAGAGGAATAAAGGGTTTAACTTGGTGGGTTGTATTATGCTTTTTTCTCTTCTTCTCGATTTTCTTTCTTTCTGGATTTTCATTCCATTTTAGGGCATAGATTTCGTCATTCGTTGAGTTCAATTCAGCTAAATCTAAAGCCCAAGGGGCCATTTTTAGTCCGGCTGTCTACGGATATAGGGGTTCTTTTTAGTTATTCACGTTGATCTCTAGATTTTGAGAGATATACATTTTCAGGTGTTTATTTTATATTTATTTTTCTGAAACATATTAAATGAAGATCAGCTTTTCTACTCTATTAATTCCTGTCTTAGTACTTCATATTTTTTGTAAATAAATATAGACTTTGATCTTCAAACGATAGATTTTTCATCATGCTGATATGAAATTCTCCTGAACTTATGAATATTTTAAGGATATATCTGAGATATAAACTCCGGTTTTTGCGACTGAATCATGGATATGGAAACTCTATATTTTAAGTCCGAACTAACTTGGATTAATCTTTTCGTTGGAGGCGAGGTACGATTTAAAAATCGAATTTCAAATAATTACATTTAATTTAATTTTAGCTCTATCCAGTCCAACTTAGAACTCTATTAAATTCGGAAACTTGCGGTTCATATTTCAAGGATAAGGTGCATAAAGAATCTGAGGGAATTAGGGTAAGTTTGAATTTAACTTTTAAAATAATTATATTGCAAAATGTTTATCTTTTATCATATTCAGCCTACAAAAATTTGTTTTTAGTAAACTCATTTTTTTCGAATTTATATATTTTTTTAATTAGGTCTCAGCGGTACAGTGGGAAAGTTCGCCGAATCATATCAAATACCGAATCGACATAGATAGAGATGGCACTTTATTTAGGCAGGTACGAAGTTTGCTCATCTTTGAAATAAATAAATTTATAATTTAGGTTTTGCAATATATAAGAAACGGAGCGAAAACTAGTGTGCCTGAAGATCAATTTACACTTCAGGCGTTAGCGGTATTTGTTTTTATTTAAACTTTATTTTTATAAGGGCCTGTTCATACTTAGTTGCATTGTAACTTGCAATTTGCAACTCGCTCGAAATAGCATGGCAAGTGAAAAGAGCACAAAAAATGATGCGCAATCGCGCTCTCTTGATTTTCCATGCTATTTCGAGCGAGTTACAGGTTGTAACTTGCAC
>LIAE01010218.1:8161-23763 GCA_002287525.1 Diploscapter pachys | reverse complement strand
AACTCTGGAAAATGACCGGAAAAGCAGCGTTTTTTGCATGTTATTCTGATTCGGAATAAATATTTTTTGTTGTAGAAATTGTCAACTTTTTAAGGCCCCTAGTAGTTGCCATCCTCTTTTCTTTCTTTTCCCATACCATTTTCCAAAAAGAAGGTGGGAGCTAAAGTGGGCCATAGAAATCGAAATCTCTTACTCAACAATCGGGGGAAGCGAGTTATGAATTTTCGTCTACGTGTGGGGGTACACGATATGAAAATTTTTGAAAATCATGTTGGAAAAAGTCGGTACGAGCTGGAGACAAGTACTTCCATAATAATTTTACCTGGAGGACGAAACTCAAGTCTGGAAGTTGATCATATCGCTTTAAATCTAGGTAAAAAATCATATCCCTCTTTAAGTTTCCCTAAAGTACGGTTGCCGTTGCCTTTTCAAGAATTGTATTTTTGCTTCTGGGAGCGCAAACGGTTTTCCAAATCGCACCTACCATTGCCAAGTTCGTTGTTAAAATGTCCACAGGGGTGTAACTGAGATTTTGGCGAAATCAAAAATCCAAAAAAAAACCCAAATCATGAGATTTATCGTCGACCAAGATTAGGCCTTTTTTATACCTTAGCAATCTGAACACGACTTAGTTCCTATTTTGGGGGTCCCCGCGCTGCTACTTTTTGAACACTGCCGTGCGTTGCAGAGGGGCAGAGTTTGCGATCTCTATCTGTTTCTCTTCCTTTCCCTAGCGCACATTTTACGTTCTTCATCGAGAAGTAAACGATGTAGTGGATAGTGCATTCAAAATCGTCATAATTGATGATAATGATGATAATTGAACATTTTCTAAATTCTACTCAAGATTAAGTGACCTTCGACAATAGGTAAATAGTTTTCGTCGCGGTTAGTCAGACGGTAAGTTTGTGAATTTTCGCCCACGGACATGCGTTGAAGATTCGACGAAACTTTACAAAATTTTTTGCAAAAATCCTCTACGTCTCTACATTTGCAATGTTTAAAGATAGAGAAATGATAGAGTTTTCAGTTTACTTAACAATAGTTATTGATAAGTTAGGCAAACTTTCGGATACATATGATACTTTAGACTAGACCAGAGTAAAAGTAAACTTTGCAAAATATAAAAGCTACTGGTTACTCGTCATATATTGAGTTCATTCGTGTTTAAAATGAGCTCATGTTCATATTACATCCTATCATTCTTATTGATTATCGTATCTATAGAATGCCAACGGTAAAAATTGTATTCATTATTATATATTTGTTTAGTTCTTATCAGACTTCTCAAAACTCGACCCGCAAAACCCCGCAGAAAAAATAGCACATCGTTCCGAGAGGGAGAGAGAAAAAGACGAAATGCTCTTTTCCTCTCTCACTACTACGCACTATTTTTTCTGCCGGGTCGAGTTTTGAGAAATCTGCATTTTATCTCAGGCAACCCAGCCAAGACTTGCTGAAAAAAATCAATCAGGCTCTGGATCAAGCTGAAAAGAATATTGCTACAAGAAAAGAACCATATGATTGTAAGAAATTAGATTATTATATTACAAAAAATTAGTATATAATAAATAAACTTAAAATAATATATATATTTATTTAATTCAAACTAAAATTTCAGTGCTAAACCGACCGAATAGTCAGAGACCTAATCAGCAGTCTGTGCAACAGGGCCAAACTGGAAATTTGCTCAATGAAGCCACGAAGATTCTGGTTCAAAAGTATTTCATTTATTTCCATTCAAGCATCATAACTTATCTTTTACCACCATTAAAAGTAAAAGGCAAATTATAGACGATCAATTTTTATCACTTTATAATGACATATTTAACCACGACTTTTGTTTAATATTTGGATTAATTGTTCTAGCTTTAATTTAAGATATAATCAATTTTCAGATACGGATTCGATATTCTCGACCAATTACAGGGAATAAATGTTCAGCAAATTCTAAGCCAACGCCAAAATCAGAATAGAAGAGGATGATTTTTTTTTAATTTTAGAATTATATAGCTTATTTATCGAAAATAACATATGATATATAGTAGTTCCCCTAATTAAATTGAAAAATAAATAATAATAATTTTCTTCGATGTATGACCTAATTAATGTTTGCTTTGTTGCATATGAAATCAAGCAAAAAGAGCAATCCTGTACGAGTATGCTAATTCTCTGACATTAATTTCGTATATCACATGCGCCGTATTTCTAATGGGTTTCGCATGATGCCTATAATAACCATTAACAAGATCATTTTTGACGTTAGTAACTCTGTATTGACTGCATAAATTTGCATATACACATGATTTATGAATGCTTATCTGATCATTTTGCAAATTCGAACAAATAAAAGTTCAAATATTCTTATTTTAGAAAGATATATATAGATATTTATTTAGATTTTTGATAAGCCTGATAAATTGTTTATCTTTGAAGATAAAAGCAATACGCTTACTTGAATTATTTCGATTCCAAAATAACTTTGATTTTTTAAATTACGCCCCAACTCATAGTTTAAATTACTGTAGCAACGGAATCTTATGACATCCTGTATTTTTAATGTAAATATCACATGAAATATGGGGGTTTCAATTGCCGAGAAATAAATAAGCATTTCAAAATTGGGGGCTAAAAATGAATTTGAAACGCTTCAGATTTCGATTTGTTTTCATCATTATTCATTTCCTTACCTACACACATACACGTACCCCATTACTGATTATACATAAACGATGATAGCTCTTTCGAAATACCACATCCGGACCAGACTTTTGTCGCTATTTTTCTGCGTGCAATCATAATACCTCGTCAACCAAAAATGACGCCGCGTACCTTTGAACGCAATGCCCACTTTTGCCGCAAACCATTCAAGTTTATTCATCTGCGAGCTGTAATATATTTGGGCTTATTTATATTTTATAAGAAATATATTTTACATATTTGACATATTGAGCAATAATTTTTAGAAAGTTCGGTAATTTGAACTCGACTCTTATACTTTTTATTCGAATAGCAAAATCTTTTGTTGAATTATACCTATTTTAAGCCTTATCAATAATAATCCAAAAATGAAGCACATGTGTCTGGATATAAGTCTCTTGATGCACTTAAGATTTCACGAAAAACCCTTGAGCTAATGGTCAAAATCTGTGTGAAGTTGTTCTATTTAAATCTTAAGTTATTCCAGACATAGTACAGGGATAAAATAAACGTTTTGCAAGAGATTTATGAGGATTTCATATATTCCCTTTTGTCATATGTTTTAGGATTAATCCTAAAGCCTTTTGAAAGGTCGAAGCAAGAAAAAGCCTCGTTCGAAACTGGATTTGCATATTTTTCGAGGATCAAGTGGTATTTTTAGTTTATAAATTAGGTAAAAATATCTTGAGTACTCGTTATTTTAACCTTATCATTGATAAAAATGTCGCGCTTTTCGGAAATTGCGCTTAGAAATGACTTAGGATTTGTACCGAATATCTCGAAATGACTATTTTAGGCTATTGGACTTTAAAAATAGTCGAATTTTTCGGAATTTCAGATAAACAAATGATGAGATTTGCATCGAGGACCTCGGAATTGACTATTTTTAAATTGATGAAGGCTAAAATACGGGAATTTTTAGTTTTCTTTAGTTTTCACTAAGAGTTTCTAGATTACTCCAGGAATAAGTTGCAAACAAGTTTTCTGCAAATTCGAAGTGTGTTGTCTCGCCGGATATGGGCTAGGTTAAAACGTGCACGAATTTTGCTATTTTCGGGGCTTTCCAACCGCGAAAATATCTTAATCGTTTTTTGACGGGGTATGCAAAAATGCGCTCATAATTCCGGAGTTTAAGCTCCTAGTCTCTACCGTATTACACATATAAAAGAGCATTTTGAAGGTCTGCATGTTAAAGAATACCTGAAAGCCATGCTAAATAGTAGATTACATTTTTTGATCCGAGGAGATTTTTCTGTCCTGAACTAATATCTATCCGCTAATCTAGTCTGGTTTGCAAATGATTCAACTTGCGCATTTTTCGCGTAATTTTTAAAGATTCATCCGAGAAATTATGCACGACGCTGGCATCTCATTTGGTACAAAGAAACACCAGTGTAAAAATGGCAAAAAACGCGAGCACAAAAAGCATCGGAAAATATTCAGAGCGCACAGACCAAAACCTCGTTGATATAAGGCCGTCTGAACGTCGTTTTTCTCCCGCGAAGATTTGCAAGATTTATCCGGGGAGATTACGTCGATGGTTTATAGTTAAAATGCTCTCATCTTTTAACTGTTCGATTTGATTAATGACGTTAAGAGAGAGTATTCATAGTTATAACTAGTAATAATATTTAATCTAGTAGCTTTTTATCTAGCTTTTAAATAATAATGATAATAACTGCAATGTCTTAATTAATTTATAAACTGAAAATCATTTATCATTAAAATAACTGCAGTGATATTTTAATTTGAAATTTATACGGTATATCACTACGTTATATTCAGACCTGGGGAGAACGGTCGTCAGAAAGCCCTTGCGACCCACCCCCTATAGTTTCCTTTCGCCTGATGAAAGTGCTCCCTAGGTTTGGCTATAATCGCATACCTGTAAAAGTATTCTTAGCCTTGTGAAAGTACCGCATATAAATATAAACTCTACTTTCTTAAGGCCTGAATATTCAGATTTACATGTTAAGATTTATAAGCGGATTGGGGGATAAGCTTATAATGGATAAAGAAAGATTTCTGGATAAAGACAAAAACGTTCGAGAAAGAAACAAACGAGATATCATGGGTTAGGGAAATTAAGTCGAGAGAGATTTAAGGCTATTATCTACAGAATACCTATGAATGAACTTCAACTTAGCATTTCCGAATATTTGGCTCGAATTTTTCGTATTTATTCAAACGACCCTTTTAAGATTTTAAAAATGAAGTTTCTGATATATTAACGATATAAGATTAAGAGGCTACCCCATGAAGTTGTTCTTGTTTATCAAATCTGGGCAGATTTGAAGCTAGATTCCAGGATTTTTTGAGCTGGAGTTTTATGCTAAACTACACTATTTTTCTTAAGTATATTAAATTATGACGTATTATATGGAAAAAAACTTTCTTACTATTTATGTATTTTTCCAGAATATTTATTGCCCTTTAAATGGTATTATCTTTCTCCAAATTAGTCAAACTTTTCCTACATTAAATGTAGTTCGTGCTAAAATATCCCCTAAATGTACAAATGCTATTATGATAAATAATCTTTCCGATGATAATGAAAATATAAGCAGATTATCATTTTTACCACCTCATATATTAGATTGACGAAAGTCCTGCTTAATTTAGTGGTAGTAGTGAAATGCGTAATAACTTCAATGTTTTGATTAATCTATCTCTTAGATGACTAAGCTAAGTGCTGCTCTTCATTTCCTTTTTAGTTTAAGTTATTTCGATAATCTTTAAAATTTTGCAGGAAGCCTAAATTTTACGTCATTACTAAAGAGTAGATTAAAATCCTAATAACAATTCTTCCAATATTACTATTAATAACTGTTTATTGTTTATAGTATTCTAATAAGAATTTCTATCTTCATCACAATTTAATCGTTTTTAGTATTCTCGCAAAAATACGAGTCTAATGTAAGTGTTACAGTAATTTCGTATAAAACCTTATTTTTGCTTTCTTTCATAACTTTGAATTTTGATCGTTATTTTTAATCGACTGTTTACCAAAGCCTAAGCACCTTTAATATCTTTCATAAATGTCGAATTATTGTATTACTAATTCTGTTGCAAAAATTTGACGTAAATCCTTGGAATAACCGGCGGCGTTTGCGAAGAACATGAGAAAGCTATTAAATGAAGAAGGATAAGATATCCCCAATTTTGCGCAAGCAACTTTATTATCAAGTCACACTATCCGGAGTTTATTATTAAAGACGTACAAGCAGAGATGACCATTTTTAGCATTAAGTCCAAATAAATTTGCACAAATGAATCTTGGAATATAAAGAGATGATGATGATAAACACATTTCCAATTCAAGTATATTCAACTTCAAAATTTATTAAAGGTCTGACCTTAAAGTCAACTCTAGCTTGACTTCAACGTTGACACGATTAAAGTTGAGTGGAGTTTGATTTTGAAGTTAGTTTTCACAGTTCTATATTTAGTCGTATATCAAATTTTCTTGCAAGACTTATCTATGATAAATCGCAGGATTTATTTCCTAAT
Organism: Diploscapter pachys; assembly: GCA_002287525.1. Taxonomy (NCBI): domain Eukaryota; kingdom Metazoa; phylum Nematoda; class Chromadorea; order Rhabditida; family Rhabditidae; genus Diploscapter; species Diploscapter pachys. The sequence continues at coordinate 17,553 of LIAE01010218.1, read as the reverse complement.
TCCTAGGAATTCGTTTAAAAGTCATACGAAACATGAGCATGTGAATGTCCAAAAGTACGCGCAAATCCTTTCTATATCAATGCGATTAATTTGATAGGCATTCTGGTCGGATAAATTAGGATCCAAAAATAAAGCCCAGATTTACGTAAATGCGCCAAATAATAAGAATGAGTTATGTATTTGACATTTGCGGAAAGATTCTCCTGCAAAAATCTGGATCTTTTTTTTATCATTTTGAAGGAAAATAGACTACGGTAGTCTGTCTAAAACATAAAATTCATGTAATGCCTTAGAATAAATAGATTAGGTAGATCAAAATTTTCACTGATATTTGGAAATAATGTCTCAAAGATTAAAAACCCTATTATTTTTCATAATTTTAGATTACGGTATTGTCTGGAATCTTACTTGAACATTTAGAAGAGGCCAGAAACCTCCGAAGTTTTCGGGAACAATTTTGGAATTTAGTTCTGAATCGAGGTTAGGTGAACTTTAACAATAAAAAGTCGTCTTAGAGGGTAAAATGTGAGTTTCCACGAGTAGGGCTTTTTACTTCACTAGATAAAAACAAGTGAAATAAAGGCAAATCTGCAAGATTTACCCCAGATAATACAGGATAAAGTAATCCGACACACATCCAGCAGGTACTTTTATAAACGTGGGGGCTGAGTTACTAAAATTAATTAAATATGTCTTAATTAAATTTGGACACTGTAGCCGCTAGTCTTATTTTAATTTAATATTCGAATTTCGAATGAATTCATAAGATTTTAGTATATTTGTAATTTTAGGTTTTATATTTGTTTGCGAAAATTTTAAATTGGTTTCGTACATTTTTCCGAAATAGAGTTTGGTTGGAATGTCACTAGACTTTGTTAGAATTTTTCAAAAACGGAAATTTCGAAGATAGCTTCCAAAAATTGCTCGATAAAAATAACATTCGAATTGTTTTGCATATCTCGAACGTCTTCTTTTAATTGCAAAATTTCGGAAACAAAGCTAGCGGAAATATCTATGCATTTCCTGAAATCCACCGACATTCTGTAATATTGTTTGCTCTTGGAGTTAATTTGGTCGAAATTTTACAAAATCCGAAGTTTTTCCTTTGAAAATTCAAAAATAAACTGTCTACGATGTTACGCCTAAATTTAAACGATTTCAATTTTTGAACAATCTAAATTTGATATATGAGTAATTAAAGCTATGAACTTCAAATTATCTTCTGCTTAAATCGTAGGGCTTTCTTATATGTGTATTAAGATACGAATAGGATGATGGTTGGTATATGGGGCTTAAATTTAAATTTAAATAATCGACATTTAATTAGACTAGCACCTGTCATTAAGCAACGATTGCGTAGCGTTTATTGTCTTCGGTTAATTAGTCAAGAAAAACGCCTAATTTTGACTGGTTAATTTGCTACGTAACTCCCAATGAAAGTTCGGTCTTAAATGTCTAGTTTTTCTTCAACCTAAATCTAAATCTACCGTCCTTAAAAATAAAGTGCGGAAATTTGTGCAGATGTATAAACTCCTTTGTTAACAAATGCTATGGTCTTAAGTTTAGGCGAATTTTAAATCATATAGGGAACGTTTTCGCTCGGGTGAAATTTCGATTCTTGACTTGCGTAGGAGGGCTTAATATGGGTTTTGGAAAATACGTTCTAACGTCGACATCCAAATTTAGTTGTAATTTTAAATGACAGAAGACTAAATATTCAAAATATGAGTCAAACTAATGTAAATAATTTACTATTCAGGTTGAAATTGTGGTTTAAAAATATATAAAATAATGTTTTTAACAGTGATACTTAACTAATTTGATATCAATAATTTCGTACCCAAGCTTAATTAGTTTACGATATCATATTTAAATTAAAATAGCGCTTATTAAATGTGATTTTTTCGTAACTTCGTGTAGAAACCAATTTTCCCTGTCAGGGTCATCAGGCTATTAACGCTGCAAAATATTCATTAATTAAGTGCAACCTACAACCTTGGCTAGAGAGAGAGCAACTTTATAGTTCAGGGCATTTTTCGCGCATAATTTATTCCGATTTATGCTAATTTCATTAACACTTAGATACACCGACTTTCCTCGCTTGGACCTTAAGCATAAATACCAAGCGCGCCTTACCTAGCCCGCAATACACATAACTTAGGCGCCTTTGAATTATTGGGTTGAACTATAATTTCTATAGCGAATATTCTTACATATTAATGTCAAAAATGTAACAGAAATTATTATTCAAATCAGTATTATTAAAGGTCAGAAATGCTAGGAAAAAGGCGCTCATGATTATGCATAAAACGCTAATTAATATATCAGGCTTATGAATGAAGACCGTCCATAACAAATGTAATAATTTATATTGCAAAATCAGAAGAGAGAGAAAGAAAGTGCGCTCCGTCGCTAATTATTCGCGCTCTAATGCTAATTATGCATACATTGCTCACTTTAATGCATGGGGTGCACACTGCAAAACGAGAAGCAGCAGTTAAATAGCGCGAAAAATCAGCAACCGGGCACAAAAACCGGACTCCCTAGAGCCCGGAGCATTTTTGCTAAGACTTTTAAAAGTGCCCTTTATTTTGCATACTTTTTAAAGCACTATCTAGTTTATTACCATTTTTATTTTTCCTTTCATTTGATCTCTTCAAATATTTGAATTGTCAAGTCTAACTCTTCCTCTTGAATAGTTTAAGTTATGAAAATCAACATTATAAATATTAAAATGGAGTTTAAAGCACTAGTTTAAAAGAATAGTTTCATTTTAATGAGATTAAGCTCTTAGCATATTGAATTCCATTTTTAAGACGCTGAATTTAGAAAGGAATCTTTTATTTCGATAAAGTGCTAAGCTTTCCAAGTTAAATATTATGAGGATAAACTAATGCTTTTGAGCCATCATTGAAATGGAGGCCTAGGGGACAGATTTTCAGCCAACATGAAAAATTATAGTGGGAGGGGGGTTACGCAAGACCATTTTTTTCTTTAGAAAATTGATAAATCAAGGGGGTAAACAACCGTGATTTTATATCTGGGAGTCTTGGTCTGAGGGGAGATACGCACTGAAAATTTGGCTTAAGTTCTGACCTAGGTCTGATTGGAAATTAAAATTTTTATAACATAATTACGCGGTTAAACTCGAAATATTGGAACCCTACCTCCAAATTTTAAATTTAAACCCCAATATACCAAACTAAATTTGCTTTTTATTTTTCATTAAACTTTCATCATATTTCATTAGTTTATCCATATTAGGAACTGAATCATGAGTTGGTTTTTTTTCATTGCACGAATTAATTTTGCAAATCTTGTTGGTCAAACACAGCTCGAAAGAGAGAGGGGAGATTGCGTCAATCTCCTTAAACCCTTTTATATCTAATCATTGCAAAAGACGCTGCGAGTGTATGCCTCATTTTCATAAAGCTTTTCTCTTATCTTATCACTATTTCATCATTTATATTTCTTATCTTATCACTACTTTATCATTTTTCTTCTTTTCACCGTAATATTTCTTATCATTTTTCATCTCTTATCTCCATTTTTATCATATTAAAGCGAAAAAGACCTTTGTGCAACCTGCTTTATGCTTTAATGTAAAAAGGGGCGGAGCGTTTGAAGAGCCTATTAAAATGTTGCACAATTAACGTTATCATTTGGTATGTGATAAGATAAACTGGGTTTATCATTGTGGTTTAACGTTGAGCTTTATTTTTAAAATATTATTTTATAGCATATTGATAAAATAGCGATAAAATTTAATGAAGATCAGCCTTATTGAATGATAAGATAGGATTTTTGCTTGAAAATGCTAAAAATGATTGAGACTTTTATAAATATGTGATACTTAAGATAAGGTTTGTCTCTATACCTGCAAAAATATTCGATAAGCAGTTTCTCCTTGATAAATGATAAGATAATTTAAAAGTCTCTGGCTGAAATATTCGAATACACCCCTTAATGAGGATTTTGCTCTCTTGACCATTTGTGTTATCATTCCCCTTGTCGATCAGAGCACATTTTACGCATATTTACGTATTTATCAATGAAGCATATTTAACACGCCTCATGTGCTTTGCAAACTTTTCCCTGGAATGCCGTCTCGAATATCAAAGCTCAAATCACAATTATCAGTAGAATATACTTTACGTATGTGCAAAAGCATATATGGTGATAGCTATATGATTATTGTTAATGGCCGAAATCTGGGAGGCTGAAAATGAGCAGAGAGAAAGAAGCGATTTTAGGCGCCAGTCTCTCCTTTTCGCGTCTTATTTCTCGATTTTCTAACCACTTTGCACGGCTCCCAGATTTCGACATTAACAATATCATTGCGATTTTGAATATTCATATCATTTTTTAGTATTCAATATGCTTTATCATGAAATTTTTGAAATTCATATTCACATCATGAGCGTGTCGTATGCAATACGCTCTTAATGCCTATGTCTTCTCATTATATTTTATCTTTAACGAGTATTTTAATTTCATTTAATATGACATCTAAATTTAATCTCATAGAATGATAATTTTAATTTATTTAAATATTTCATTTTTCATTCGCTAATTTAGATGCTTGAATTTCGTAATAGGATGGTTATTTTAAAGAGCACTCTAAATTTCAACTACATGAGCAGTTGAATTAACTAATTTGCGAAAACTTCAATAGTAATCGCTCTCATTAGTATATGATTGAATTAAGCTAATTAACTAGAGACTACGAAACAATTTTTGTCAAAGTTGCAGAATATCAAACGCTATATTTTCTGAAAGGTCGTACTTTTTACATTCTAAATCTTTTGAAATTTTCCAAAACGGTTCATCTCACGCAAAATTACGCTCATCTGGAATGAGTACGCCTCGTCTAGAGAGCGCAAGCGCAGATTCATGAGAATCACATTTAGAGAGGCTAAATGAATGTTGAGTTTTGACAATCACGGAAGATAACATTGGTGCGTGATCGACGAGATTAACCGCGGGAGCAGAGTGCTTTTTAGATTTCCGAAAATAGTCCAGTAGGGGGCAAAGCTATGTCCACTTTTGTGCGGCGCATTTTCTGCAGTCGCTTCCTATTTTATTCGATCAGTCATTTTCATTTCGTTTCGACAAGATACAGAATTTTTATTTTATCACTCATAAAACCATCATTTTTGCGTAACATCAATGCAAGATTTCATTGTTCAACTGCGCATGGCAGTGAACTCGCATTTTGCATCATAACTTTGAATGTTTTCTCGTCAATTTTTGGTTTGTGATTTTTCAAAATATCATAAACGTCTTTCTCGAGTTTCCCATAGCCTCTAGCAATGTCCGAACTAGCAAATTACTTATTTGTCTGCTATCAGCATTCTCAGGCTTTTACGCAATGGTGTAGTGGTATTTTACTAGGCTGTCCCCGATCCCTTCGGAAAAACTCGGCTCCTGTCGTTTTCCGGTTTTTTTGCCAAAAGTATTTTTAAAATGTTTCCCAATATTATCCCTATGCGTGATAAAAGTACAATTATGTCGAGAGTATAAATTTCGTATTTTCGAGATGATTTTTCGGGAACTTTAAACAAACTCACCCGAGACCACTACATTTGCTTTAAGACCAGGTATTATTTAATTCTCAGACACGATAATAATTTACGCTCTATTGTGCGATTATTTTTTATCGTGCAAAAAGGTACAATTTGACCATTTTTTAGTAATCCAAACGATGTCTTGTTACGAAACGCCTAATTCCACTTCGCCGATGATCGTTACGACATCACTAAATACCGAGGGTAAGGCCGTAACTTTGAATAATCTCGTAGTGTTTTAAATCATACCGCAATCTTCAGTAAAAATTGATATGAAATAGCATAAAATTAAAATAACCCGATATAACATTTTGCTATCTTTTGCTTCAAGAGGTTAGAGAGAGAGAGAGAGAGAGAGAGTTGGAATCGAGAGAAACGAATGATGAACAAAAAATAAGAGTCAGGGCCAGATTTGGATGAAAAGCAGTATTATGTTAAATGCAAAATAAATAAATGATAAATTTACCGGCCATTGTTAGGTTTAAAATAATCAAGTTGCTTCAAATTTAAACTTCAGGAGTCCCCAGCTTATTGGAAACGTTAGCGGCGTTACAACTTCCAATTTTCCAGCAATTCGCTAATTCAGTGTCGCTAGCTACTAACACTAGCAGCGCTAGCTCGAACGCTAGCGAACATTCGTCATCCGCTTTTCATCCGGTTACGGTAATTTTTATGTTTAGGCTATGAAAAAGCGTTGATCTTCACTCAGTTTACATATAAAAGAGAGTAATTATATTTACAATTAAGTTAAATTTATATTTAGATTCTCGAAATCTCTATTTAATTAGCAATTTAATTATGATAAAGAAAACGATATAATCTTCGGCTTTTTTATATTTAAAAAAGTCCATTTAAATATAGTCTTGTGATAAAATTTTCCTCATTTAAATTCTCGAAAAGTTACCGTATGGCATTTCAGACGGCTTCATTGTTTAGTTCAAGCTCTAGCGACACGATGGCTCTGCCCCAAATCCACCTGTCCTCCCCAACTTCTCTGCCTATTGATACGAATCCTATTATGCAGGTAATTTTAAATTATTATTATTTTAACGATATAATTAAATTATTTAGTTTTAATATTTTAAAGTGTTTTTTTAGAAATACATCTTCACACCTTAGAAATGATTTTCTTCCTTATGAAATTAATATATCTAGGGGGTGTTTGTGGTAATTTAGATTTTTTTTTTATATGAGACGCACATTTTTGAGACTTTTGCAAGTTTTAATTTGGAGGTTTAAGCTATTTTAAATATTTTTTCGAATTTAACCAATCAAAATATGCCTAACCGTCTCTCTTTTTCATACGATATTCGGTTATAAATAAGTAGACTTTTGAATATACCGTGGGAGCGGTGAACTTAAAACTACAAAATTCAAGCTTTTAGATTAGATCAAACAAGTGTTTCTTACGAAAAACAATTCTGATTATGGGAATTTCCACAACCAATTTAACGCTTTTTTTTCGGGAATATTATTTTCGAGCCCCTGAGAGTATAAGTTAACCATGACAAATGTGCGCTAATTTTGGTTTTTTTTTCCAGAACCTTTTGCACTAGACGTCCCTCAAGCTACTCTCTTACCCTTTTGTAGAAGTAACCCTCTTTTTCCTCTCTTCCCATTATATTTTCCAGGAAAAAAGGGAGTAAGATTTTGCAAAAAGGTAAGAGAATAATTCGGGGAGCAGCTAGTGCAAGAGGGCCTCGTTTCGACTTAAAAACCTTGAAAATATATAATAAAAAATGATATATAAGAGGCAAATAACCGAACACATTAAATTTCAAACTATCGAATTTTCAATTTTCAGGGTCTCAGCCTCACCCCCTACATTTCGGTTTCAATTAGCGATTGTTCAAGCCTAACCCCCCAGGGTAGTTTCCTTCCATCACTATCGTCCCAAGCCCCATCGATAAGTTCGAGTTTATTGTCGACGCCTACCGTACTCACCCCCATCTCCGTCGGCCAACATATCGGGGGTCAATCGGTAAATATTTTAGGTCCACAAAAGGCCTTTTTAAGGGACTCTAATTTTTCAGTTTTAGTCTCTAGTGCTTCATCACTAACAGCCTAAAATGTTCGTATTTCAGCCGCTCACCATCCCATCGATCCACATAAGCCCGACTTTCGCGCTGCAAAATTACCTCGAACTTCCCCAGAGTAGCTTCGATCCTCCTTCGACGAGCAGCTACAGACGATCTTCCGCACCCGAAGGCAGCCTACGAACTCCTCTCGGAAATCATGAGAGAAGAAGGTCAGAACCTGACATTTTATAGATTTAAAGATTATATTCAAATTTAAATCTTCAATATGCATATGTCTGAATATCCTAAATGTCATATATCAGATTGAATGTAATATCTTAACTTACAAACTACTTAACACGTTTACTCCGTCTTAATGAAATGCCACATTAATTATGTAAATAATTAATTTACTACTAATCTAATAAACCGACATTTCGATTTAGATTATGGAAATTCGGTGTGACTCATAAGTCCTAGACAAATATAATTTGATTTAGGCTGAAGTTCAAATATTCGTATTTTAAAATTTAAATTTCAGATATTCCGACTTCACTGTCGAATCTTTGCTTAGACAGCCTGACCACCTATGCTGGCCCTTAATGGAAAAACGCACCACCGCCTCCGGGAGAAAACAGAGGTTCGAAATTGAAATATGCTAATTTTTCGATCACTGTAACTTCAGGACTATCTATGGCTTGAGGCAAACTGAAGTTCTAGAAGAGGCCTTCAATAGCCAGAAATACATGGTTGGAACAGGTATGCATTTTTAAGAATATTTAAAAATAGAAGGCGCCCTAAAATAGAAATATGATTTTCGTTCGAAATTTCTGACTGCTGCAAAAACGCGGAACTTTTTATTTCCAAAGATCAAAAGTAGCTGTGGGCTTTAATTTTAAATTGGAATATTATCACAAATACTGAATAATGAATGCCTCGAATTTTACGTAGCGCCTAATACAAATATCATTAGGTCCAAATTCTGCCCTCATTTAATAGAAAATGCGCACTACGTAACGCAACCGCACCTGAAATTATTTTTGAGAGTAGCTACGAAATATTATCGTTCTCTTCTCCTTTTCAAATATAACTTAAACACCTCAAGTCGTCTGGTGAATTGTGTGTGTGCATTTTATAACTAAGTTAATAGGGTAGTGTATTCGAAATTCTTAATTTAGCGAGAGGGCTGTACACTATGTTAAAACAACAATTGTGTGTTTAATTTATGAAGTTTTCGAAACAGGTGAAAATCGAGGGTTTTAATTATCTTAACAGAGTTTTAACTTTACCCCCATACTTGTCTGTCCAGCTAACTACAAAATCTTGAACTAATTAATCGACAAAAACCATTAAAATACTGTAGGGACTATTTGGAAGCCGCGAGACTACGAAACTTTGGGAAATAGTGTGGGGAAAAGGAAGCTTATCTATCTTTTTCCCACACTATTTCTCAATATTTTGTATCTCGTGGTCTCGCACGATTCTCAAGTTGCCATTGTAGGGGTAAAAATTCTGCTCCGAGAATTTAAATTATATATGATATGTTAAACTTATGTAGATTTCTAAACTTATGCCACTTTATATACATACGTGATATGCATAAAATTGGCTATAAACCACTAATTTAATCGGTTATCCCACATTCTAAATTGCGATAATATAAATAAACTCGCGGCTTTAATAGTTCATATAAGGAAATTGGGAGAAAAGATTACGACGACTTAATATTACGCGACAAATCCAATAATTTCAGCTCTTTGATTTATAAACGAGTGAAAGATTATGACAAATTCTTTTAAGTTGCGAT
>LIAE01010217.1:25628-55720 GCA_002287525.1 Diploscapter pachys | reverse complement strand
AGAAAGTTGAAAAGGGATGTAAGAAATCTATCTCTTCGGATAAGTGATGATTAACAAGTTTCAGCTTAATCTGAAAACCATTCGAGAGTTAATGCCAGAGCTTCTAGAGAACTCTAAGACGATGCTGGAAAGTTTCAATGGTCTGAACATGGTAAACATCACGAATGATGATGCAGCGAGAGCTGCACTTCAGGCAATCTGACCATCTTGAATTACTTTATGATCGTACGAATTTAGATGGCTACACCCTCTTCGAATTCGTCAAATCTTGCTATTGAATAACAAAATACTGCTTCTACATAATATTCTCATTACCAATTCGAACTAACAGAATAAATTCATTTTATTGGCAAATTATATAAGTCTTAGAAAATACTCAATGAGCTGAAAATGCCTTTGGAGTGATGAAAAGTTAGCGTGATCTAAGATGTAGCCCTAACAAATGTGAGATGTTAATATTTTAGCAGGTCTAAGCGCAGAGAAAAACCTCTCAAAAATTCATGCCAACGATATGCGAAAAACAATAACAAAAAATAATGCAATATATGACCAGTCTCGCGGAGATCGTTGATATGACTAAAAATCGGTCTTCTTGAAAATCTACTCCAGTGAAAATTTTAAGGTGATAATTGCTAAAATTTAACAATGTAGTAGTAGTTGATTTTCAGCAGATCCAATTTCCAAGTCCTATATCAACAATGAAAAGCTCTTTTTAAAGCCTCAAAACCCACCCCTAACTTAAATGGAAATATTTACAACAGCTAACTCAATCTAATGTAGAATACAAAAGTGGGCAGATTTAAGGTAGGTAAAAAATGACGATGAAGTGCAATTTGTTAGGCTTTTAAAGTTGTGTGGAAAGTTTTTCGCAGTCGACTAGATACGACCGAAGTTGAGATAGTTCCTGGTGGATTTCCAAAATCCTAGTCGCTACGGCTTCCATATCTTCTAGTCGGCAGACACTGTCTAAAATGGTACCATTAATTTTTGTAACTTTGATAGTATAATGATATCTTTTTGGTATAAGATGATAAACTCACTATCAACAAAAACGGTCCTCTTTCCCATATACCTCAATAGAGTCATACGTTCAATTGGTGCATTACTTCTTTTTCCAAATGAAGGCTTCAAAGATGGCCTCCCTACTGCTAGATTGGCTGAGACTAGGCTATCTAAAAATATTCTTTTATTCTTTTACCATCTAAAAATTACTGTACCTGATAGGATCAAACTGATAAGGTAGACCACGAGGCACATAGCGCTGGTGGAAATTATAGGACTTGACATTTCGCTATATATGAAATGAGTATAGGGGTACCCTGGAATAAACAAAATTCGTAAAAAAATTTCACGAGTCCTGGTATTTATACGCGATAAAATAAAAATAGAGCAAGACTGCGGAAAAAATTTGCAAGAATTTTGGAAATAAAATACAGAAACCATAGAATATAAGGCTAGAAACACTACAGAACAAAGTTGTAGTTTTGAAGTAATTCGGTGCGACTTAAGCCAAATCGGATAAATCCCCGGATATACGTACTTTTCTAAACTTTACCATATGAAAGACTTAATGAGGAACTGAGTTCGAATGGAAACGACAATAAAAGGATGGTTTGGATTAAAATATACAAATAGATCATTTCAAAATAAGTCGAACTTTTTCTCTGCAAAACAATGATAAACTTCAAAATTGCAAATGAAAGCAATTAACTGCCCGAAAGCCGAGTTATTTTTAGTCGCTTTTAAAAACGCATCGAAAATACTTTGGCAATTTATAGGCGGAAAATTAACGACGCATCAGATATTAATTTCTCTATTTGTGCAACATTTTGACGACTTCGACTGACATTTTGAAATGCGCCAATAAAAGTTTATCTAGGAAGCCTCATATTTTAATAGAGCGTATTATAGTTCAAGTGACATGAATAGCATATCTTAAATTCTGCTGCCTCGGCAATTTTTAATTACTCGCCTTAGACATTATGTCCATCTCTCCCACATACAATAAAAATTAAGTATTCATTTAAATTCCATTCTATAAAACGCTTAATAGGATATTGTAAAAGCGTGCACTTATGCATAAGAAATACTAACTTAAAGGTGATCGGAAATGATATCAGTAAAACTAGTAAAAACAAACATTTTAGTGATAATGCAAATAACCTTTTCGAAATCGTAAAATAATCCTAATCTGACCAAAGTACATCGTATAAAAATCCCCTTTTAAATACATTCTTCAACGACCAAAATCGGAGATTTTATACGTAAAGAAGCATAGAATTCTCCTGCAATTTTTGTAACGAAGAAAACCGAATTTGAAACAAACTAATTGCAAGAAAACCTCCAAAACGCATGTACTCGAAACACCATCAGACTGGCCAACCTACCGATTCTGGAGTGTTTCGAATTCGCGCTTTTATATATCGCCCGAAAAGTTTTGGCTAATTATATTTCGGACATTTTCACCTGCTTTTAAAATAACACCTATGCAGAACGAGGCAATTAACGCCATCAAACTCGACCACTTTTGTAAGTTTTTTTGCTTTTTCCACACCACGGGGGAAGCTTTGTGCGTAATCGGATTTCGGGTAGGTGAAAATCAGGTACCAAATCAAACTAATTAGGTTAAACGTGTGCGTAAAGCTACCGAAAAATCATCTTAGCTACCAAAAAATGACCTTTGCCAGGGTGTAGGATGTTTATATTTAGCAATATCGGCTAAAAATACCTCACGCAGGTGATCTTGCAAAAATAACAGGAAAAGTCACTTTCGAATATTTTTGCCTAAGATATCTAGAATGATCCTGATTTGTTCGCATTTCAGAAATGAAATTTAGAATGTTGTACCATCTAAGATTAAAAATATTTCATGGCTAAAAAATCGTATCTAATAATTCGCTTGCAAAACAAGTTTCATGCCGCTTTCTGACCAAAAAGCGGGTTGTTATAATAAAAAATGCTGATATCAGGGTATTGCCAAACCGAAGTCCCTCTTTTCTTCAATTCTCTAAATCTCCTTGCTATTTCGTTATTTCCCCTGAAAATAACGTGGAAAAATGGGAGGTTCGAGAGATTTTAATAATGAATATAAGATAGGTCTACGAAATAGCTCATCTAATCTCCTATTTATGAATTATCCCCCGCAGAACAGGTCAACCAAAAACAAAAGGCGTGGCCTATTTCGTTTTTGCAATAACCTCGCACGCTTTTTAAGGGTACGATAATGTTCTTGAGTTATTTTGATGGTAACTATCTCAAAGGTTGATCGCTTAATGAGGAACACTCGTTATTTTAGGCTTACAGGTGATTTATTAGGCACCATATAATTATTTACTTGGTTGATACTATTAATTTAAATGTCAGTTATAATAAAAATCAAATATTCATATCTAAAAATAAGTGTTTAGTAGTAAAATATTTGATTTTAGATTTGTTTAGAACGTATTATTCTGAAGCATGTCTTAGATTATATGCTGTAATGGTAAATTATAATGATATAAAGTTTTTTTTAAAGTTGATAAATATTATATATTATACTGTAGAATATTTTTACTTAAGTCATATTTCCCTGAAACCTATCCCAAATGATCTATACTGTTATTCATACGTTTTGCATCTTCATGTGGCCTACAAACCGAAACGCGAGAAGAATTGCATCTTATTGAATGAGTTGTTAAATAGTCTCGGAGTTCTTGTAAATTACATCTACGTCAAATTGTAGCATTTTAATATATAGTTTACTTGAAACTATACCTCTGCGAACTTCAGATTAATTTTAAAAGTTGGATTTTTACAAAAAAAGTTCTTCCTCACTAAGGTTCGATTACGAATTCTTTTCCGTTTGCAGGTGAAAATATCCTTATATTTGACATTTTCGGTCCGACTACCATAGGCCTAAACAAGTGAAAAATGCGTAAATCGTGTAATTAATTACCCAAACTCGCCTACTCTCTTCGTGAATTTGAAATAAATCGAACATGCATACCCACGGTTTTTGATAATAAACATTTTTGCGTCCCATTTAAAACCAATTAGAATTTGAATATCAAAAATTATATTGCTTTAAGATTCAAGAATCATTTATTTATTTGTACTGATTTCTTAAATCATGGAATGAAAAGTGAAAATTGGAGAGACCAAGTAAAAGGCGATGTTAAAGTTGAAAAGTGGGAATAGGTAACCTGTAAGGGAAAAGGAGATATGCTTCATGAATCAAAGGTATATAAGTGATGATAAGAAAAATGACAAATATCATTGCTTTAATTTAAAAATGATAGAATAAGATAAAATCGACAAAATAAGGGACAACGAGGATAAGAGGTCTTGGATTTCAATTTTTGGAAAGACAAAAGACCCTACCTCACCGAATCGCACTCGACTCACATTTTCTATTGGCTGGGTAGTAGACGTAAAAATTTGCAGTCCTTGAGAAAGAGCCAGGGTTTAGGACGGTTGTATCTGCAAAAAAGAGCAATTTTTATGAAATAATTCCGTTTTTTTCTTTAAATTGACATTTTCTGTAGAATAATTTCACAAAACCTTAAATATATTAACATCCCATAATTAAAAATCGACAGTAAAAGTTGTGAAAAGTCTGGTAGGACAAAAAGTTGATTCGAACATAGGAAAATTCGATCTTAAAAATCGAATCTTTTTAAATTAAAAAAATATACATAAAACTGACCAATATCCTTGGGCCTGTAATCGAAGGCTTTGAATCTGTCAGCGATGATGAGTAAATCAGGCAATGGGTGCATGCCCAGAACAGAGTCATACTGCCAAGCAATGGGCTGAACGTGTTGCGGCAGGGGAACGAGATGGGCCCAAAATTAGTATTATTAATTTTTTTTTTTTTTAATTTTCATTTTTATCTTATCGAAATTTTTTAAATTGCTATCTTTACCTGACTCAAAATGGTTCTGGATATCCGCTCCGGTAGCTGGTCAGTTTCCACGTGGTTTATTGCGTGCCTTAAATTTTTCAAATTTTCCAAAAAAGGAATAACATATAAAAATTTCCGAAAATAAATTTAATATGATGACCAATACATTTATCAAAAAATGAGATTTTCACCTGCACATTTTCTCGATGAGGTCATCCCTGAGAACGACTACTTCTTGTGTGGCATATTGCATTCGACAGGGGTTCGTCGCGAAATAGACATTATCGATCGAATCCAAGGGCTCGAACAAAGCCGCAGGGAGGTTGGGACGGGGCAGGATCTGAAAGAACAAAATTGTGCATAAAGCAGGTTTCAAAATACCACTCACTGTAGGCTTTAAATTTTCACAACTAGAAATAAGTTAATTTCGGAATTTTTCCGATATTTATTTATTTATTGATTGTGGCTTATAAACTAATGGAAACGTTTTGTTCCGACATACGTATAAAAATTCTTAAGTTTTTGATGCCAGATATTTTCTTTTATACAAGTCTTATTTTTATTTCGTTTTTTCTGTTCTATCCAAACTTCAATCGATATTTTCTAAAACTTTCAAATTCCATAATCCACGTAAACGCACCGTCAGCATTCTCTTTTGGGAATTAATTATGTCCGTCATATAAAAGCATCGCGGACCTTCCCCCAGGTCGATTGCCTTTTCAAGTCAATAAAAATTACTATCTAATCGATTATCTTTTTTATCATTCGCACAAAACAACTGGAGTCATTATTTTGGTACTGAAACATTCGGAAGTAGGGTTAGGTGAAACGTGATCAGACCCTTGAAATACCTCGTCCATAGTTAACATTTTATTTTACCCAACACCTTTCCGAACAGCCTGATTTTCAAAAAATCCTACCATATTCAAAGAAGGATCATCGGGCCCAGGAACGAAAACGAAACTCGTCTGTTTGTAGCCGCTTTGGACTTCGTGAATTTGATTCGCGATGCTGAAAAATCAATATTCTTCGTTTTTATTTAAAGTCACGCTTTATGAAAATCAATATTTTTAAATTTGATTGAAAATCTCACTTCTTGAATCCATTTTCTAGCAATTTCCAAGTTTCACTCTGTCGAGGTTTGGAGCAGAAATTTCCACAGAAGATGAACGCGGTGGGCGGGCAGCCGACGAAGCCCTTGAGCAACTCAAAGAGGTTTCGCATCGTCTGGAAAATCAAACAAAATCAATAAATCGATAAAAATATCGTAATCTTCAACATTTTCAAATTAGTCAAATTTTGATAGGGTAGATAGAAAATGTCAGTTTTCAAAACTGATATTTTTCTTTAAACCTTACGGTAGAATCATCGAGGTGAATATCGGAAAGAACGACGATGGCAGCGTCGGGGTTTTGAATTTCTGCTGCTCTCAACTTGGGGTTACATCGGAACGCGATCTGGAAAACAATTATTTGGATTTCTCAGAAAAGTCATTTTATCGCCTTTTTATTCTTTCAAAAGTTATTTCTTCCAGAAACTATTTTTTCATTTTGAATTTCTTTTAAAATATTTAAAAGTAAAGTTTACATAAATAAAATAATACCGGATCATCCCCTCCGAACCAGTTTTCCGTAGCGTTTCCGAAATCCTGTCTTGTAGCGGCCGCACTTTCTAGAGGAGCCAACGCAACTTCATTCACTATTAGAATACCTCCGTCGAAAGATCCCTGAAATTTTTGTTTTTATTTTTTTCAATTTTATTCTTTTTTCTACCTCAAACAAAGCAATAGTTCCCTCTGTGAAAATAGCGCTGTGGAATTTGGTTTCCTCTGTAAAATCGACTTGCAGCGATCCAGTCAAATCTTCGATGTGGTATGTCCCAGCCTGAGCATGTCAAAAATTAGTCCAACCCTTTCGATCAAGTCAAGGTCTACTTTCACAATCCTTTGATTCACCCTTATTTCTTAAAAATAGCATGAGGCGGAAAACATGCTAATGATATGATAAGTCCATCTTTAATAAGTAAAATAAATCGTGTCTATTTAAAAATGTCATTTTCCTACTTTTTGCTGAGAAATCATGCCCAGAACGACGACATTTGAAATTTTCTTTGAAAGACTTGCTAGAGTTTCCACCGTGTAGAGCTTGATGTTCTTTAAATGAGGAGATCTCCTGGCTCTCTAAAAATTGAAAAACTATATAAAAGATATGTTCTTTAAAGAAGTAGAAAATACCAAATTCTCTATAAAAAAGTTTATTTTTTCCAGAAAATTTTTTAGAGCTTTTAAAGGAAATAAAAAATTTAAATAATAATAAAGCATAAAATATTTTCTTTTAATTTTAAACCTGTTGAACCAATAGAAATCTTTGCCTCCTCGCACTCGTCGCTGCAGAGACGTTTGAAATAATTTCGGGCTGCTTTTCGATCGGCAGCATTTTCTTTAGATTCGCGTCAAAATAGAACCGTTTCACAGAAAAGAGGTCGAATACGTTGAAGAGTTTATAGCTGAAAATATCTTTATCTATTTTTGATTTTTTTAAAAGATTGTTTTAGATAAAGTAGTATTTTTAAAAGAAATAAACTTACTTTTCAAAAATAAATTGTTCTGAACTGTAAAACTCTTCAAACTCGGTATTTAATTTTATTAAAATAAACCAAAAAAATCCTACTCTTCCTGTTGCCCGTGATGAGAAATCTGCTCGAAAACGTCTCGGATGATCGACTCGTCGAGCACCGAGGAATCCACTGGAATTTGTATTTTTATTGTTTTTTTAACGATTTTTTTCATCTTCTGATTTCTGAATTTCCTTTAACTTTTTTATCTTACAAGTCTGCTTTTTGATAAGCTCCACCAATTTATCCAACCACTTCTTCCTCCTTTCCTTGTCGTATTGGCTTAGGACTTCGATGCACAGCTTGGAGGCGTCTCTGAAAACAGAAAATCAACCTGTTTTTCATAATCTTGCTTTCTCTCGTCCTTTGGTTGAAATAATCTTAAAGTTTTTTTTTATTTTGCGTTTTTCCACCTTTTCAATTCCATTCCGTTGACTCTGAAGTGCTTCTGAACCTCCCTTCGGACCTCCTCATGATTATTTTCATCGTCCATCTTCTGAATTTGTTGGTTTTTTTTTTTCTAAATAAATCTAAAATTAAAAGATATTCAAAGGTTTGAAACCTTCTAATTAAAAATAAATTTGAAATATTAGTCCAACTTTATTCCCAAAAACAAAGAACCAACAAATAAATAATACAGAAAGAATAATTAAAGAATACAGCGCTCAAAGAACTGAAAAATAACTAGATTTCCAAGTTATATTATTTTAGTACAAGTTGAATTACTCCTTTTTCCCTCAAAAAGACCTCTGCAAAAAGAGGAAGGTATACCCGCGAGGTTAGCCACTGCTTTTCTCTACGTCTCTAGATCTCGAATCTCTCCTTTGCCCTTCACAAATACGTGTCCCGCCCCTTCAACAAGTCTTTTTAGAAGATAATGAAGAGTATATTACCAAAAATAGAATAGTTATAGTCAATTTAGAAGAAGAGTAAATATTTCCAACGAAATGAACATACGGAATGAGGTCAAACGAATTGCTTGTCTTTTCAGATTCGAGTTTCCCAACTACGAGGGTCCGCCCGCACCTGGTGGGCGGAACGGTGCGGCACCGCCTCGAACCATCATCGGGTTGACGAACGGCACGCCCATGGTCGGCTGAAAATAATCTTTAGAAGATCCCATTTTAAAAAATAAAAATGCTTTGAAAATGTTCAACTCAAAACTAAAGATTTTTTTCTCGATTTTTTCTTCAGAAAATGATCTATCAATGGAGAACTTCGAAAGAAAAACTAACCTACAAATCCAAAAAAAATCTTTTCTAACTTTCAAAAAGGCGGTTTTACAAAAAAAAAAAATGCAAAGAATGGGTTTGAAAAAAATCAGCCTTACCCTGACTTGCGGATAGGGGAAATGGACGCCTGGGGGTCGAGCGATGCCCATCGAGGGGATCATCGGAGCGCCTCTTCCTGGAATGGGAGGGAAGCCGGGCATCGGGCCTGGAGCCGGAGCGGCTTGGCCTTTCCTGGCGCTGAAAATAAATTAATTTGAAGTTTATCTCTCACGTCAGTTTTTCTATCATCTTCGTTTTATTTATAATTGTTTTTTTTTTTTTTTTAAATTATTTGCTGGCAATTTTTACTTTTCAAACTAATTTAAAGAAAGCTTTTAAATTTCAAATTTTCCTACTTGCTAGCGAAAGCCCTCGCCGTCGCGTCGACCAACTTCTGCGCTTGGTCTTCCATCCATTTCTGAAAGTTTGTAATTTTTGTTTCACAAAAAAATAGGAAATTTTATTTCTTATCATTTTGATTGAAAATTGCATTATTTGGAGAAATCTAAATTAAAGAAAAGTAATTTTCAAACCCTGAATTTTTAAAGATAATTTTTCTACCTGATAGTACATTCTGACGTTCTCTTTGTGTTTGCGGCCGCCGTTGTGCGTTTTTCTGAAAAGAAATTAAATTAGAAAAAAGATCATTTTTATAAACGAGGTCAAATTTACCTGACGGATGGTGAGTCGTGAGTTAGGAAGGTGTCGCAGTAGTCGCAATAGTACTTGGGCATTCTTTGGCCTGAAACAGATCAAATTTTTGAAAAAGGTTACAAAGTTAAAAAAAAACGATAAAGATATTGCAGTGTATCAAACACTAAAAAATCAAAAATAAAAACAGCAAGTGGTTGAAAATAAATTGTTTCTTCTCAATCAATAATGCCCTTTTCGTGAAAGGCTTTGCAAAGTTGTACAATTTAGAAAATACAATGGTGTCATGACTTTGGTATAAGTTAGAATTGAAAGCTGAAATTCTGAGCTCAGATTTTGGAAATAGCACAACCTCTACAATTAACGTAAGCTGCCTAGAAATATACAATTCGTTGTTTTCGAGATCACACAATTATGAGTACAAGTAGAGGAAAAGGCCTGGGACTCTAAATCTAAAAACTTTGAAGTTATCCAGAATTTTAAAAATGCTCTAGAAGAATCCGGAAAGCTTCAAAATCTACAATAACAAAGTTTAAAAATAAGATCATTCAAGCACCTTCGGTAACCATTTTGGCAGAGGTAATTTGTTCTTGAGTAGGAATTTGTATAACGCCGTATTATCGGGCAAGAAAATCCGGTTCAATTTGATCCGTAACTCATCGGACATTTCTGGGTAATTTCGTCCTTTGCTAGCACCAAGACACCTCGTTTTAGAATCTACTATCTAAAAAATAAAATGTGTTTAAATATCTTTTTAACCTTACCACACAAAAAACTAATAAATGTCATTTTTATGATATTTTTCAAAATAATCGCCCACCTTACAAAAATATCCTTTAGAGGGGCTGAATCTGATATGGCTACCAAAATCGAAACTCGGCAACCCAACTTGTTTGGTAACGTCGTTCAAAATGGCAACTGGATCTTCCTTTAATTTCTCCCCGTCAATTAGCACCATTTTGGACTGAGGGTACTGTTCTAACCACCTGTCTAAGTGGTGGGTGTATCTGAAAATTGGGACTTTTTCAAAAGAACAGGCCAAATTTCCAACCTCCCCCCGGAAATACACCTCTGTCTCAATTTCCTTACGGCGGGATCAGAAGTATTATCCAAAATCTCCTCAAAACTTTTCGAATTCACAGCTACTGTATCATTGTGGGCTTTCATATGCTAAAATGGTGTCATTTTTGGTAAAGTTTGGTAAAATGGTATTTTGACCCACCTCGTACCAAGAATAGGACCTCTTAGCTGGGTCGTAGAGGATTACTAGAATGGTAGCGTCTGGTACCAGGGCAAAAGCCTGCTTTGCTGCTTCGGGGTTATCGAAATACGTGGCACTCTTCTCGAATACCACTTGGTTTTTGGTAAACTTATTGATATACCTAAAGTTGTCATTTTTAGTTGAAAACGGTGAAAAGCCACCATTCGACTCCTTTTTTGTAATTCTCCGCCCCAAAAAATTGTAGTTCCTCGAAACTATTTGGAATCGGTTGATTTGTGCTGACATTTGGGTGGAGTTGCAGGAAAAATGAAAGGGCGGTAGTTCCTGAAAATAGCCATTTCTGGTAAAGTTACCATTTTTAAAACATACCTGTTTTCTGGGGTCCCACAATCAAAAGATTAGGCAGAGTAATATTGGAGCAATTTAAAGATGGAGGTAAAATGGCTCTATGCCTAGGGTCAGAACAAGGATTCTAAAATTCTTCAAAAAATTGATTAACTTTTTGAAACTTACATTCCAAAGTGGGGTTCTTTCATTGGGGAATAGTTTGAAGTAGAGTTGCGCAGAATCCAAAGGGGACTGCCATTTCAGGCGTATGTTGGTCCAGCACCTAAAAATTGGATTTATTTTCGACACTTCCTATTTTTTAATCAAATTTCCTTACTTCTTTAAAATTTAAAGAAAAGTACCTGATAAAGTTGACGAGCGATTCAAATGTGTACAGGGCCAATCGATCATGAGCGTAGTTTTGCTGGTGTGTCATGAAAATGGAAATCTAAAAATGCAAAAGTTTCTAAAATCGTAAAATTAAACAAAAATACCGGATTCAGAATAACTGTAAAGAAAAGGTCGCCTCCTTGAATCTGGGTCTGTAATTTCGAAAAACCGTCGGGATAGGAGTGAAAGTACTGGGTGTGGGTGTAGAGACCGCACGTCTGGCGGGGCAGAACCTGAAATTTTTCCTATAAATTGGCATATTTAAAAAAAAAAAAATTATATACAATAGCATTTTTCAGAAAATTTAGCAAATCCAAATTTCCACCCCACCGAAATGTCCTTGTGAATGAAAGCTCGTCTGTCTGAAGCTGGCTTGAAGTGAGGGTACTCTTCTGTCGCTGTCACCTGTACATTCCAGTGCTAAAATGAAAAAGTTTAAGATCCACCTTTTTAAATAAGGTCAGATTACCTTTTTCCAAGCCTCGTAAAGTTCTTCGTGTACTGGGTATACACCGTCGTGTTGAGGAGCAATGGCGTAGTTAAAGGGGACTGGCAGACCGTTAATCTAAAGGCAACTGGTTAGTTGGGGTAATTAAGAGCAAATTGGGCTAATTACCTCCGCAAATTGTCTGTTCAGAAGCATAGTCGATTCGAGATAACTCCCATTGTGCTCGTGAGCATGATTATGCCTCCACATATGGGGAAACCAATAGAAATGCTTGGACATTTCTAAAAATTTCTAAGTTTTGAAAAAAAAAAAGTTAAATACCGATCAAAGTGCGATCCCCGTCGTCCTCTAAATCATCTCCGTTTTCGAAATACGACCCCGAAAACCCCATCATGAATGTGAAATTTTGTATTTTCTGGCGTAAGACGTGCTGTTTTTCAATGAGAGCACTAAAATCCAAAACTAAATTCAAAAATTAAAAAGAAAACTCACGAAACATCCTCTTTAACCATTCTCGTCCCCCTTGCACCCACAAAAATGTCATCAATATCGACTTGAATAAATCGATCCAACCCCCAACTTTCATCCGCCATCGCCCAGAGTAAAGAATCCAAAAATGTCAACTGGAAATTTAAATTTAAGAAACTACAAAAATTAGGAAGAAGATACCTTGACGCTCCAGTCAGTGATATTGTGGCCGAATAAAATTCTTCTGACCCCGTCCTGTTTTCCGAATTGACGAACCACGGCTGATTTTGACTTGCCATATTCGTCCTGGGCTTCCAAAACCTTAATTTTCAATTTATTTTTAAGGAGAAAGAAAATGACCATTTAAATAATACAATTCTCTTTCTTCTCTTTTTGCAATATTTTTCTTAATTTTCGAAAAAGTCAAACCGTTTCGAAGTCTTTTGATCCTTCAGACAGCTCAAACAAGACCCAGTCATTTGAAGTCAGCTCTCTCCTTTTCTCCTTCCGAGAAATCTTGTGAAGATTCGAATTTGAGGTTTTCAAAGAGGAAATCTAAAAAAAAACTAAATAAAAATCCCAGGGAAACTTAGAAAATTTAACCTGTTGATTCTGCCAAATGTATAGATCTGACCCCTTGATTTTGGCCCTTTGAAATTGGTCGTTGGGCTTGGAGGTTAGGAAGGAAATTATTGGAACCTAAAAATAAAAATAAAGAATAATCTTTCAAAAAGTTAAAACAAGTCTTCGAAAAGATGTTTAATGAAATAAAAAGGGACCTTATAGACATTGCAGTATTTGTCCAAAAGCTGTCTGTTCCATTTAGCCATGTTCAGGTACTTGTAGTAGTTTTCGATGATTATCAAGGAGTATCGGCCTTTCGCAGCCGTCGTTAGTAATGGCAGATTTTTCGAGAAAGGCTCGGCCTTGTAAGGCATTTTTGAGGCGTTCATGATCTAAAAAATACTCCTTAAAATGATTTGTTTTGAAAATATTAAAAAATCAAATAAGATATAAAAAAAAAAGTAATAAATGACCTGAATCAGCAACTTTCCATGCCTCGAAAAAGCCGATTCTAGCAAAATAAGCACCCGCCTTTCCGTCAAATTCGTCCTGTGCCATTCTAATTTGCTCGAATCGAAGGGCTCGGTCTGTTGATCACATTTGTAGACAGAAATACTCTAAAAACCGATTCTTCGAATTTCGAGAAAAATCAAATCAAAATTTTCCAGAAACGTCTATATGAAATTCGAAAAGAAAAACATTTTTTCAAATATTTTTCATTGAAAAGGAGGTAGCATTGATAATTTTTTAATTGTAAAAAATCCCACCGGTGGAGGCCTCCTAATGACAGCGATATCGGGAAATTTATGGATTTGGTAGATAAGCAAAATCGACACGAAGATCGTCGAAATTATGAGACATTTGAAGGTCTTCAAAAATCGTCGATTCAAGTAGGGGAGCATTTCGCCATTTTATATTTTTGCTAGTAAATTAGAATTTCAAAAATTTTGAAAAATAAAAAAAAAATATATAGCGCTAACGAATAAAAGTGAACGCGTTTGAATACGAATTACGAATAAACGAGAACATCTGTTTGATTTCGTCGGATTTCACCAGCTTTCGTAATTTTCGTGTTAATTAGGGTAATTATCGTTTTTTCTTGGAAAGTTCATACAGTCCATAAATCATAAATTTGAAAAGCTTGTTTTCTTTTGCCAAAACTTGGTCTAAAATTCTCGAGCTTTCCAAATATATTTGTATGAATTTTCAAGAAAAGCCTAATGATCGAGTTAATTAGGGATAATTAGAGTTGTTATCTCCGATTTAACTATGGTAATTAAGAGCCAATTATGGAGGACCTGCGAATGGTGCCTGACCTGCTTTGGATCGCGCGAGGCGTCGCCAAGTCCGTCCCCAACAAGGTCAAACTCGACCCCGCCGAGCTACAGCAACTCATTCAGGGTCGGAACTTTTTAAAGGATTATAATTTTCAAGAAATCTTTATTCTTTGAGCATTTTTGAAAGCCGTAAAGTATGATTTCTTTCCCCAAAATTGCTTTTGTAAAGGTAGAATTGCTGCAAAAAGAATCAAAAACATTCGGGGACTAGATTTTTTCCTCAAAATTTCAGTTTTCAGGTAGCGGTAATTTGGACGATGAGAGCGGGGAAGAAGAGGGAGAGCCCATGGAAGAAGACACTCCTGCTCAGGAAAAGGTTGGGGAGGATTTAATAGTTCTACCATATTCGATTACCCTAATTCATTTTTAACTATCCCAATTATCTCATTTAATTACCCATTTTTCAGTCTGCTGAAACGGACTCCGACGCCAAATACAGAAAACATGACATAGACGACGACAAAGTTGAGGAGGCCTATCTGAAGGATTTTGACGCTGAGGGGGAAGAGAATGCGTAGGAATTAAAAACAACTAAAAATATTTTCAAGATATCTATTTTTCAAAATTTGCTCGAAAAAATGAGAATTTTCAATTATTTTTTTTAAATGATCATTTTCAAATATTCCCTGGAAAAAAAAGGATTTCAGAATGCGCGGAGTGGCGATGTACGCTTCCAACAAAGACGACCCCTACATTACTCAGCAAGTCGACTCTGACGAAGAGGAGGAGAAAGACGACATCCTCATCAAACCGAACGATAACTTGGTCGCCGTGGCTAAAGTAGTTAAGGTTCGAGGCTTAAACTTTTGCAAATAAATCATGAGTCTAGAAAATGCCTAAAGAATAGCAGGAGTTTGATTTTTCTTTTATTTTGGCACAAATCCTGGATCCAGAAAATTTCGAAAGCGCCTAAAATAATGAAAAAAGATTCCAGGACGAATACAACTTGGACATTTACGTCTACAACCAGACGAACGAGGACTGGTATTGCCATCATCACTACATCCTCGAGGCCCCACCCCTTTGTCTGGAAACCATCCAACATGATCCGGGAAATGACGAGACTGGAAAGGTCTTTATTTAAACATTTTATCGAAGATACCTTTCAAAATTACATTTTTTCTTAAGTGTATTCCATAAAATTCTTACTTCTGTTAGGACAGCCTTTTTAAAAATTGCACTTATCACAGATACCCCTAAAATTTCATTCTTCTGTCGAGGGTACCCTCTATAATTTCGAAAGAAATAGTTTAGGGAAACCTGATCGCACTCGGAACGATGGACACGAAGATCAGCATTTGGGATCTGGACGTTATGAACGCCTGCATGCCTATTGTGACTCTGGGAGAGAAATCCGCTTCGAAGGGTATTTTATATCTTTCGAAAATTATGATCCCTGTCCTCATTTTTTTTTTCTAAAATATGATTTTTTTAATTTTCAGAAGGAAAATCTCGAAAGAAGCGAGACGGCAGTCAGCAGGGACATTCGGACGCGGTAATTTCGCTCTCGTGGAACAGAAATACGCCTCATGTTTTGGCGAGTGGAGGTAAGTGAATTTTTGAAAGAAAAGATAAATAGAAATGGAAAAATGAAGGTGCCGACCAGCAGATCGTTCTGTGGGACTTGGACGAGGCTAAAGCCGCTCAGATTTTGCCGCCAAGGTACGAAATTCATAAATTAGATTTAAAATTAACGATACCCCTGATTTAGAATATAAGGCATTAAAATTTAGATATAGAATTTTTTGTTTTAATCCAATATAGAATTTGAAAACAATAGTTTGATTACAGAGGAGCAGAAGTTCAAACGATACAATGGCACGCGAAAGAAGACACTGTTTTGCTAGCTGGGATGATGAATGGAACTGTGCAGGTGGGATTTAAAAAAAGAAACATTTTTAGAATGCAAACTTTTGATGAAAGATATAAATTATTCCAAATTTAACTTTTTCAGATTATCGATTGCCGTGACAACGAATCGCCTCCGGTTGCCGAGTGGAAATTTGGAGGCCAAATCGAAAAGGTCATTTGGAATCATTTCGACCTCCAACAGGCTATCGTCACTACTGATGAGGGTGAAAATTAAGAAAAAAAGCTGATAAAAATAGAAATAGTAGAAAGATTTTTTTCAAAATAACAACATTTGTATTGTTCAGGGCTTCTCAGTATAATCGACACTCGAAAATCAAATCAAGTTCTATCGGAAGCTCGCGCTCATGAGGGCGGGGTCTCGGGAGTCTCTCTCAGCTCGATCACCAAGGGACTTTTAGCGACCGCTGGGGAGGATCAGGTGATTTTTTTTGTAATTTTGGAATTTCGAGATTTCGCCCTAGTCAAATCGGATTTGAAATTTTTTGAGTTGACTTGAAAATCTTTCAAACTTATTTTTAATTTTAGATGCTCTGTATTTGGAAAATCGAGGATTCCGGCGCGCTGACGAAAATTTACTCGACCAAACTGAATCTCGGAGAGTTGCACTCTCTCAAGGTAAATTTTTGCAAAGTTAGAGAAATGACATTTGAATTTTTCCAGTTCAACCCAGACATTGGTTCGATCTTGGCGGTTGGTGGTTCGGCTGGGGAGCTCGTCCGAATCATCGACCTCAACAAATTCGAGGCAGTCGGTTCGGCCTTCACCTGATTCTCGATGTTTGTCAGAAACCCTAAAATTTGTTGATTTTTCAAACTTTCGCATAGAAATTGTTGATTTTGTTTGTTTTTTTTCGGAGATAAAAATTTTGTTTGACGCAAATTTTTTGAATTGCAAATTGATGAAAATTTTTGGCAAGAAGTGGAAAAAGTTAGAGCGAAAATGAAGAGATCTTCCCGAGTAGGAGGCGCAAAATCTGATTTGGTGAAGCGGAGAAATAGTATGGAAAATTTATAGGGGAAAAAGCAAAGGAAAGAGCTAGAGCAAATAAATATTAGAGAAAAAGGAGAGATGAAGAGAAGCATAATGAGATAGAGATAAAGGGGTAACAATGTGAAGATAAAGCAGCAGAAGAAAAGTCTAACTCTGAGAAATACTTCGAAGGAAATTCCCACCATTCAACTTTTCTCCTCATCTTCGACTTTCTTCAAGAATCGATCCTCATTTTTGAATTAGGAAAATTTTTCGATGACGATAGAGAATGATCATTTTTCCGGTGAAAAATGAGTCGGGGATGTTTTTTCTTAGGAGCCTCCAAATCTTCGCGCTCTTTCGATGATGAAATAATAATCGGGGTTTGACGGAGCGCGGCGAAAATTGGGGGAATTCAAAAAGAAGAACGAGTTGGCGAAATAACGCAGTGGCTAAAAGGCAGAGATGCCTTTTCGGATATATCGCTGAGTTTCGGGGATTTTTTGGCGTATTCTTTCCGTCTCTCGAATTTTTCCCCTTTTTCTTCGGCCCGAACTTCGGGGTGATTCGTTGTTTTTGAATCGACTTTTAGGCAAAAATGGGAAAACGCATGTTTTGGAAGAGATAAAGAAACTTTGAGAGAAGATAGAGAAAACGAAGATATCTCCGGGGAAATTTCGGAAGAGAAAAAGAATTTCGAATTTCAATAGGTCAGCATTTGAATATGCAAACTCAGAGTGTTAAAAGCTGATCTTCGTCAGAATTTATCGTTTATGTTTCACATTTTCATGGATTCAGCTTGATTTTTCACCCTTCGATTAATCTGAGGTTTGATATGTAACTAGAGATCGATTCTCAAAACTCCAAAAATATACCGACTTGATACCTTCGATTGTCTATGAGATGAACGCTGCCTAGCGGGAAGGATAGAGGCGATAGTGCGAACTGCGTAGTGAATATAGCGTGAGAAAAGAAGAGCGCGGCGAGGACGCAGGCGAGCAAGAAGAGAAGGCTCCACACCGACGTTAAATCCCAGAGAAAGAAGCAACGTTCATCTCAAATATAATGGAGAGTAAGATAGGAATTTCATAGCATCATTGTATCAAGCTAGAACAGGGCTATGTAAGGAAAGGGTTCTTCCTAGATTATTCTATATCTAACGATGAAATTATTTAAACTACTTTTTAGTTAGCTCAAAAATTCCCGTATTTTGCAAAATCCGTGTGTCATATTCCTCGATGAATTGCTAATCTCGCATTGGTCGGTTGTGGGGGACGTGCTTTCTCGCATCTGGCATTAAAAATCCTGTCTGCAAGAATTTCTGCGCAAATTTCTCGCACAAGAATTTTCCTTACAATTAGATTTCCCTAGACCTGCCAAAATTTCACAAGTCACGTTTATCATGTACTCCAAATCGATATTCGACTAAATCCATTAATCATTTAAAATTTACTCGGTTTCGTCAGTTAGCAGAATTCTATTCACTTCAGAGAGCCCCCGAGGGACCCTAGTCTTTTGAACTTTCACGCGACCAACCAATAGGCCCGCTTCTACATGATCGGGCTTTCTAGGGCTCTACTTTTGTTTTTGTTTTTGAGTTATTCTCCAACTATTCTTCGACGAATTTTCACAGAACACCTTGGTTTTTTGGCACTACAAGTCACAAACTCCTCGCTATTTCATAAAAGTAGTCGATTTTCAATGGCGCTGGTCAATTAGACGCTTCTTTTCTTCGAGCTTAAGTTATTTATCTCCTCAAATTAAATTCTCATGATTCTATTAACAAAGGAAGGCGTCGAGTCGAAAATGGCGTTCTGCGAATTTTTGAATGTTCACTATTTTCGTCACCTCGGCTCAATTATCACGATGTTTTCGAAATAGAGGCGTTTGAATCACGCAGAATCCCTCTAGGATTGGGGGAAAATATGGGACGAGAAAGCGAGGCCTAGGCTTCTCATTTCTTAATTGGTTCAATCTCACAGCCGAAGCGATGAATGTGAGTCTATCTGACTCCTAGGCATTTTCATCTCATTCCCACACTCTTTCAGCGTATTTCTGTGCCTCCTTTTGAATCGACGAGATTTTTCAAACCAACCCCTCATAGGGCGGCTATGACTGCGTGAAGCGATATAGGCTGCGTTTTCATACCCTTTAATTATATAGCAACTCTTGGGTATTCATGACAAGTCGGCCTGAAATAGGAATTGATCTTTATCATTCGAAGCAAGCTTCATATCTTGGACTTCACATTTTAAAGAGAACGCCCCCGCTTCCTCAAAAATAGTCACCTTTTTAAATTTCTTTAAGAAGATCCTCTGCATCTCTAACAAGGGTAGTGCTTTAACATATGAGAAGAAAGTGACATAATGTGTTGCACATTTTGGTGTCTTCTTTTCTCGGATCATCATTTATTCACCCGGGATTTTTGCCGAATATCTTGCATTGCCAAGGGCTACGCCTGACTTTTTCGGGAGAAGGGGTGAACTTTTTATTGATACACTCCAAGTCATCATCACTTTTTCTAAATACTTTGACCTATTCAGACTCATGCCTTTATTTCCATCTTCTTCGTACAATTTCAGAATAAGTCGTACAAGTCCTGCTTTGTACCAATTTTTCATGTAAATATCAATTTGATGCAATTACTCCAATTCAGGATCCCCAATTAAAGAAAATGGCAGACTTCCTGGGGATAGCCGCGATCGTATTCTTCTACGTCATCATACTGATCGTAGGAATATGGGCTGGAAGGAAGTCGAAGGTTCAAACCACGTTCTTCGAGAAATTTGTCCAATTTTACCCTTTAGTACTCAACGGACCTCCCCGGATCGCAAACTGCAGAAGTCATGCTAGCGGGACGGAACATAGGGACGGTCGTGGGCATATTTACGATGACCGGTAGATAAATTTTCCTTTTTTCAATTTTCTTGCCTATTTCATTACAATTTATGCAGCGACTACAATTTTGCTTGCGAACATCGCAAAATAAAACTTCCAATTCATGAGAATCTGCCGCCGCAGCTCCTGAAATCAATAAGGGGGCGCACCCAGAGCGCAAGAATCGCGAAAAATTCTCATAAGATTTTTCGAATTCAGGAAAGAGTTCCTTTTTTTGATGCGTGAGCGTTTTTGCAGGCAAAGTCTGGAAGTTGAAGACATGACGTTTCCTTTTCAGCGCATCCCAAAAGGCTAATCGTAGAGCGGATAGCGGAGACGGGGGAAAGGAAGCATGCGAGAGTCGCAATTAGGAGGAACTTGATTCTTGGAAAAAAATCGTCCAAGTATTTAAAAATAAACGCTACTTCTCAAAATATCGCCTACAATTAATGATTCAACACTTGTTTAATAATCTCTTCGAGTGATCACATTTTCAGCCACATGGGTCGGCGGGGCATACATCAACGGAACAGCGGAGCAGCTGTACATAAATGGCGTTCTAGGCTGCCAAGTACGAAGAAATCACTGATCAGCAAAATTATCTCAAAAATTCCAGGCCCCAATAGGCTATGCGATCTCCCTCGTTGTAGGAGGGGTGCTCTTCGCCAAGAGAATGAGGCAGATGGGCTACATCACGATGTTAGACCCGTTCCAGCACAAGTACGGTCAAAGAGTCGGAGGGCTGATGTTTCTTCCCGCGCTACTGGGAGAAACTTTCTGGAGCGCCGCCATTCTGTCGGCACTGGGAGCTACGCTATCCGTCATCCTCAACTGGGACATGATCACTTCTGTGATCGTCTCGGCGTGCATTGTCATATTCTACACGTTTTCAGGTTCGAAGTAAAATAACACTTTTTAAAGTCAGGTTTTGTTTCCAGGCGGTCTTTACGCGGTTGCGTACACCGATGTCATCCAGCTCTTCTGCATCTTCATCGGTCTTTGGTTCTGCGTTCCAGCAGCCATGCTCCATGAGGGCGCTGGTGACATTGCCGCTAATGCCAGAGATTATCTGGGAACGATTGGGGATGGTTGGTCTCGAATTAAGCGAAGAGTTCAATTAATTTCTTAGGATTCCGAGATTACTGCTTGTGGGTGGACTGTATGCTTCTTCTCATCTTCGGGGGCATACCTTGGCAGGTACGTACCGATTTACTAATTTCCTCTCCCTCAGCGAATTGATAGCTCTGCCAAAAGTCTCAAGACAAAATCCAAGTCTTTTGCGAGTTTTTTTTCGAATAAAGTGGCCTCCAAATTGAATTGCTCTGAATATTTGCTTCTTTCACATCTGACGTCTGGAGTTCATTGTGTCCCCAGCGAGGCGCACTTTGAATATTCAATCATAGGCATAAAGGCCGTGTCCGCGGCAAAACGGAGCAATTTTTTATGTGAAAAAAACTCGAAGAAAATCGATTTCCAGGAGAATTGCAGAAAAAATAAAAAATAAATAGAAAATTTAGGTCTACTTTCAACGAGTTTTATCGTCAAAGACACCGGAAGGAGCTCAAATTCTTTCCTTCGCGGCTGGCTTCGGATGCATTTTCCTGGCAATACCCCCAGCGCTGATCGGAGCTATAGCCAGAAACACTGGTACTCATGTCAAGAAGTCGAAGAAGTGAATTAATAAAGCAATCTTTAGATTGGCGATACTCCGAATATTATCCCTGGAACAATGGAACGAAAGTCAAGGATATTCCCAAGGAATTTACCAACATGGTCGTTCCACTAGTCTTTCAGTATCTGACGCCTAGGTGGATCGCCTTCATAGGTAAGTGATGAGGAATACATGGTCCAGAAATACTCCAATCAAGTTTATGTTTTTTTTTAACTAGGACCTTCAAGTAGATATGCCATATAGCATTTCGGGATAAAATGTTTGGACAAATAAGTAAGCAGGGATATTAATAAGACTTCTGTGAAGAAAAAATACCTAACTGAAAAATCGCAAAAATTTATCGCCCAAAATGAATACATTTTCACAAATGAAATATTGACTGTGTGCGGGTATTTTAACCTGATTCTTTTCACAGGACCATTTCGTAAAGCTTATCGTCGAACTAGCTGGTGCTATTTGAGACATATTGGGTTTTAGGCGTACTTCTTCCCCAAATTTTTGGTTTCAAGCTACCACTCGTTTACCAAAAATGCATTTTTGCAAGGGGTGGAGCTTGGAGACTATCTTCAACCTCAACAGAACATTTCAGGCCTTGGCGCCGTATCTGCAGCGGTAATGTCCTCTGCTGACTCTTCAGTGCTCTCAGCTGCTTCAATGTTCGCTCACAACATATGGAAGCTGACTATCAGGCCGGCGGTACGCCTAAACCCGCTCTCAAAAATGGAGAACCCAATTTGCAGGCCTCCGAAAAGGAAGTAATCATCGTGATGCGAGTGGCGATCGTCTTCGTTGGCATTGCCTCGACGATATTCGCTCTGACGATCAACTCTATCTACGGTCTATGGTACCTGTGTGCTGATTTAGTCTATGTAATTCTATTTCCACAACTATTGTGCGTCATCTACATGCCATTTTGCAACACTTATGGATCGCTAGCAGGATATGCAGGTATGAAGGAGGGACTAATTGGACCAGCTTTTATGATTTTTCAGTTGGTTTGATCCTGCGGTTATCTGGCGGCGAGCCCCTTGTGAGTCTGCCTCCGTCAATTCACTACCCAATGTACGATGAAGATTCCGGAACGCAATATTTCCCCTTTAGAACATTGGCAATGACGTGTTCACTGACTACGATTATTATTGTATGAAAGCTTTTCTTTAAACGAATTTATCCTTATTACCCATAGGTATCAATACAATCCAAAATGCTATTCGACTCCGGTAAGCTTCCAGCTGAGTGGGACGTCATGGGCTGCGTAGTGAATATTCCTTCGGAACGAATACCTCTGCCTTCCGATATCAGTTTCAATGTCAGTACGGATGCTCTATCAATGCACAAGGTACAAAATAGCTACTTGCTCTAATAGAGGTCAACTTTAGATCAACGGAAACGGAACCCATCATAACGCAGCGTTCTCCGAAACTTCTTCCCTGCATCCTCAAAACGACAACAACTACTTGTCGATCAACAACAATATTCATTGAGTTAGCTTGTAGAGTTTCAGTTATGATGTAACTTCAGGTGCGTTTAGTTTATCTCTTAAGACTATTATTTTAAAAATCTGTTGAGAATGGTGCGATCTACTATAATTGAGGATAAGGAATTATGGAAATAAATAAACTCGCTCCAATCCAATTTCAGCAGCAGGTTTCGGTCTTAAATAATGGAGCGGATTTTCATCTTCCACAAAATGCCTAGTCTTCTGCCATAATCACCTTGATCATAGAAAGTGTGTAGATTGACTGACTCTTCTCCACAATCACTTACTCTACCCTCTTTTAATTTACTAAAACTTGCAAATCGACGCAGTTTTTCAATGTTTTCCGCCACCGACTTTTCTCGTTCATTTTCTCAAATTTATTGACAACTAATTCCAAGACAAGCGTTTTAGACGCGCGTTCTTCTTCAAATTCTTTCTTCTTTAAAATCGGTTAGAAGTTTCGCAGACAAAAAAACTGAAATTTACCATAATTAAACGATGACAAGCTAACAAGTTTACATTTTGATAGGCAGCTACAGTAGAAAGTATTCATTTATCATTGATCGACCTTTTATGTACGGTATGGTAAGAAAACATAGAAAGCCAAATATCTTAATAGAATTTCGAAACTTAGTCAAAAAATGACGTCCAGGTCTGAGTTTTGATGCGTTCGAATTAAATTCGAATTGCGCATAGTCATCTCTCAAGTACCAGGCTCCGAAAAATCAAGTATGTACATGGAATGTCTCCTCTGAGTGATCATTTATTAAAAGAAAAGTTATTGCCAAACTGCTAGATTTTATCATAGCTGCAGTAATTTTTCTCGGCTAAAAATTTTATCGCCATAAAATTAATGTTTTGATCAATTTGAACATCATTTTGAACACGGGAATATAAACATTTGTAGTATTTACTAGATTTGACTACTTTATTCTACCGTTTACTCTGAAGTGGGCCAGAATTGTTCTTATTTTCATTTAGAGCTTTATGAAAAAGACCTCTTAAGGGTTTGTGAAATTAGTTATTTTGACGTGTCAAAGTCTAATCAACGTCAAGTTAAGAGTCGAAGAAATTTTTTCTTCTCGAAGTTAATGTACTTTTCGTTTGTACATTGGAATTCAAAGGTACAAATTCAATTATGTCGAATTTTAGCATTTTTAAAATGAATTTCAATGATTTGAATTTATTTTTTATTGTTTTAGAAACTATATTTGCGTCGTAATTTGTAATTTATTTTTAGACTTCTATATCTTGTATAAAATAAATATTTTCATTCAACAAAGGTTCATAATTCACACTTAAAAAGTATAACTGGAACTCGGGAAGTGTTATAGAAATTTGCAGTAATTCATGGAATTTTCCCTGAAACGACGTTCCGAATTTCAGGTCTGACCTGTCTTGGGGTGTGATTTTTCGAATTTTCTGAATGGGTGCACAAAAATCATTGGACCAACAGAAAAAGTGCGTTCCCTCAAATTTGGTTGGCATTTTTATGCGCCTTTTAAAGTTACCCGCTAAACGATATGGTTCTGAAAACAGGCAGGAATTTGGCGTCGCCTTTTCTGGTCACATATTTTCTTGGCAAAAAGAGTTACAAGAGAGATAGCTAATTTCAGTGGAACTGACGATTTGATTGACACGAGAAAAATCGACATCAAGTGATGTTTTCTGCAATATACAGGCCCAAACTCAACAGATCAGCAAAAACATACAGGCTATAGACTAATTTCTGCAGAAAAAACGAGAAGGTAAAAACATATCAGTTTCACCTTTTTCAAAATGATTCTGGTTCAACCCAGGGGCGTGGCCAGGCACTTTGATCATTAATTCTCATCGTCGTAGTATGTAAATTAAGATGGCAGAAAGTGGATAATCTGCAATAATCGAATACTGCAAAATCGGATTAAATTTGTAAATTTAAAGTTTTAGTAATTTTAACACCTCGGTCACACTATCATAATGCTATTAGGGTTTTTCTCCCAGGGTTTGACGACTGGTGAGAATCCTGAGTAATTTTGCAGGAATAACATTGTCGAAAGACGGGAGGGGGAGTTAGATACCAGAAATTTCACTTTATTGATTTCATGACATGAACTGAACGAAGTCAATATATTTTGAACGCCGAAGATCAATATCGAAACAATATATGAAGTGTGATACACAATAAAATTTAAAATAACAATTCAAGGCCATCCTTGATATTTTTGATCTCTAGACCAAAACCTATCGATTTCCTTTGCAAAAATTAGTTAATTTCGCTCAACCTCTTAACCTAATCATCTCATTTCATTTATTTTATCACTGGCCAGCAACTTCTTAACATCATCAGCCTAACGCTGGAGCTATTTTTTCCTTGTTTTCATCTTTCTCCGTACAGGAAGAGGGACATTAGATTTGCCCCGCTCTCAATTCGGGCCGCCCGTTACCTCTCTCAGCGTGTTTTTTAATTTACTCGCCGAAATAGGCAATCGAATGTTGGAGAGCCTAGAGAGACACGACGGTCAGAAAAATAACGTGTTAGGCCGCGGCGGAAAAGCCATGAAAGAGTAATGATGCAGCGGTTTGAAACCTGTATTGCAGAGAGAAGTAAGTCGAGACCGATGAAAACACTGCGGTGTGCAAGGCCAATTTCAGTATCTCTCCACCTAATTCTTCTCTCAGGAAACATTCTCTCGCCTCCGATGCCCAGGAGAAATATCTCAAAGCAGACGACAAGAAGAATCCCAAACCGGAACCGTTGTGCGAGTGAGTGCGCAGAAAAACGATATGAAACCCGGTGTGGATGGAGCGAAAAACGCGAGGCGAGAGCGCGCGCTCGAAACGCCCCCCGAAACCTGGGACGAAAAAGCGACAAACCACTCCCCGTATAAAAGCGCAGTATCAGCCGAGTAGGGGAGTCTGTGAAGGAGCCCCATCCTCCCCCCAGATCCCTCGATAAGTCATGGAGGGCGAAAAAACCGCTAGGCTACGGTAGGTTATCGAGTTCACTAGTAAATATCTTTTTTTTTCTTACAAAAACGAAAGAAACTGAAAAACGTACACTACCAATGGTTCATACCAAAAGTTTCCTTTCGCTACTATCTCCCCAAGCATGAAGAACCACCAATCCTGGTTTCGAGCTTACGACTCATTGATTCGATCCTAGCGCCTACCGCTATGTGGCCTATTCTCTGTCCGGCTTTGCCGTCGTCTCGGTCGTCGCCGTGTGCTTCTCACTGCCGATCGTCTTCAGCTATGTCAGAACTATGAAGGTTTGTAACGGCGTGCAACTCCAGGGTTTACACTGGGTTCGTTGCAGACCTCGCTCGAGAGAGACATCCAGTACTGCAAGCACACCTCTCGTGGCATCCACGAGGAGATGAACCGCATGAACTACGAGTTCGGCAGCGAGACCCCACAGAACAGGTAATTCTTTGAAGTCTCGAAAGAGTTTCTTCTTTTCTGAGTTTTCTTCCAATACCATTGGCACTCCTCCATTCAGATCTGCCCGTCATTCCGGATACGCTACTGGCCCATCTGGTTATGGCGGCGGTGGCTACACAGGTATATCATATTTTCATCACACCATTCTTGGTGGTGGTCTCCCACACTTCTTGCACCTACTTGTCAAGTCTTTCACCTTTGCATTCACGTCCATCTCGTCTTATCTTGACTGTAATTGCGCATGCTAGGCGGCCGAGCTGGCGGCAACTATGGCGGAGCTAGTGCCGGAGTTGGTGGCTATGGCCAGACTGGATACAGTGGTGGATCTGGCGGCTCTGGACCATACACTGGTGGTACGCTAAAATATAGATTTCGAGCATTTTTGTGTCCACTTTTGAGATCAGATTTTTACTGG
Source organism: Diploscapter pachys (assembly GCA_002287525.1). Lineage (NCBI taxonomy): Eukaryota > Metazoa > Nematoda > Chromadorea > Rhabditida > Rhabditidae > Diploscapter > Diploscapter pachys. The sequence continues at coordinate 28,839 of LIAE01010217.1, read as the reverse complement.
TCTATCACAAGATGAAGGTCTTGAATGGTCTGCATGCATTTGAAGGATTACCTTGCCTTAATTTCTAACTTTAATCTGAGAAAATACAATTTTCTTCAGGTGCCCAATCCTATGGAGGAAACACCCAGTCTTGCTGCCAGCCAGGATGTAAGAAATCTAACCCTCAAGTAAAAATATAATTCATTTATTTTAGCCGCAGGACCCGCTGGAAGGTAGATATACTGCAAATTCTCGAAAATAGAAAGCATTTTAATGAATTGTATTTTCAGACCAGGAGCTCCAGGCAAGAATTCTGAACGTTTATCTCCAACGCTAGATTCTGCATGTGTTTTGAGATGCAAAATTTATCCTCGGTAGAAGATAAATGCTTATGAATGTTCTTATAGGAAGACCAGGACGCCCAGGAGCCAATGGAATGCCAGGTTGGACTTCTTCATTGATAAATAACTTTAATCGAGCAAGAGTATATTCTAAACCATGGTTTTGCCCAAAGATAAAAACTACTGTCTCAACCATTTCTCGAGATAAACTCAAAATCATCTTTAGGAGCCTCTGGACGATCTGCCGGAGGTGCTTGCCACCCACCTGCCCCACCCGCACCGTGCAAGCCTTGCCCAGGAGGCCCACCAGTATGTTTGCTGCTTTTTCATATGATATCATTCTGAAACTTTCGGACCGAAGTTTACTTAACGATCTCAGAATGGTGTTTTATTTGACTCAATCAAATATCTACATGACTAATTAAATTCGTTTCAGGGACCACCAGGGTATGAATTTCGAGCTTCAACTCATGTAGGATCGGTAAATGACCTAATTTACTTTCAGACACCCCGGACCTCAGGTGCTGACTCATTCAGATGGCAGTTTTCTGCTGATTGGAAACAAGACATCAGCTCTTTGAGCTAATATCCTGTTTCTGGCAGTATAAAATTGACTCTGAATACAAATCTTCTTCAGGGAGAGCCAGGGTATGTCCTTCGTGATCTTAGATCGAAAATAAATGACGTCTTTCAGCCAAGCTGGAGCCCCAGGACAAAGCTTCGGTGGTGCCCCACCAGGTAAGAAATTCATATTATCTTCCTCGGAAGATTGAAATTAAGCTATATATTTCAGGCCCGCCAGGACCAAAGGCAGGAGATTTCACTACTTACCGGGGAAGAGCTTATCAACTATTTTAATTTCAGGGACCCCCTGGAGCTCGTACGTGGATTTTCACTTACTCATTCTTAACAGAACGAATCATCTTATTGACGATGATCCATTCTGTCGAGAATGACTATATTCACTATAAAATTTTCAGCTGGAAATCCCGGAGGCGATGGACAGGTAAAAATAGTCTATTTAGCCTATTTTAAGAAAAACCTTCTTCAGCCCGGAAATCCCGGCCAGTCTGCACAGAGCGAGGGCGGCGGTGCTGCTCCTCCAGGCCCTTCGTAAGTTGTTCATTTTCAAAATTTGTACCGTTCGTAAGATAGTAAGGCAGAAGAGGCAACAGCTAAATGACGATTTGACGACTAGGCGACCACTTTCACTTCCCTTATTATTTCCCCCTGCTCTACTCTTGATTGTCTTCGAAAAAGACTTTGTTGAAAGAGGCGGGACGCGTATCCGCAAAGAGGAAAGGAGAGATTCGGGATTTAGAGACGCAGAGCGAAGCAGCGGCTAATCTCGCGAATACCCCTTCCTCCTCTTTCTGCAAAGGTCTTTTTGAGGGAAAAAGGAAAGTATCCCCTTTCTCTCTCTAATCATAGAGGTCGTCAGGTCGTCATTTAGTTACTGTCAGCAAAGGACCCTATAGGGAAAATGGGGAAAGCAGTACATGATTTGAGACATTACTAGCCTACGAATTTTATACATTGTCAAATTTATCCCAAGGCTTCTCCGACTAAAGCATTAATTTTCAGAGGACCACCTGGAAATCAGGCAAGCTCGATTTTCATGACTCTGGACTGGATTCAGAATAGTTTATAATTTTAAAGATTATTAATTTGTGCATTTTAGGGACCACCTGGACGTAAGAAACTTTCGAATTTGAATCTTTCGATTTACAGTAACTTGAATATTTTCAGCTCCCGGACCACCAGGCGAGAATTTTAGCCGATTTATCTCTTCAATTTTAGCGCTAAGCTTAAAATTTCGTGTCAAGTAGAGCTTTGACATGCAAATCTTAACTTGACGCTAAAACTTATGAGCTAAATCGTCTAAAAACACGAAATTACAGGACAAGGCGGAGCTGGTGAGAATTTCTAATTCTATTAAAGTCCTATTTTGGACTAATCAGAAGCTTCTTCTGATTTACCTATTATTAGATCTTTATCACCGATCGCAGAGCAAAACATATGTAACAAATTCCACGAATTTTGGTCATTAGTCATATTTTCCAAGTAAAAGGAAGAAACAAAAGACTTCCAAATTAAGTTCAACAATGTTTACATTTACATCAGTTGGTGTTTGATCCAATCTTATCTGCATTATCTAAATCTAGGTTTCTCCCGTTCGCTTCAAGGTTAACGGGAGAACCTTTTGCGATCAGCATTTCTTATCTAATTTTCATTAAAAACTAATGGGGTGGTGGGTCGAAAAATTTTTGCGGACAAAACAAAAACTCTCCCCGACATTTAGTCTTGCAAGAACGATGATTTGCGCGCGATAGGCGATCGGAGAAAAAAGATGGCATCTTCTCTCGATGCCTTTACTTTCTTGATTTGATTTTTGTGATCTCAGAAAATATCGCTGGAAACTGAAAGATTCGGAAGAAAGCAGAGAAAAAACTGAAATTCATAGGCTTAGGCAGGGCGTTTCGTTGAATTACCACTGCTTCGCGCATAGGTGACAATAAACTATCTAAACTAAACTACTTGATGACGACCCTTTGGAAACTACGAGGAATCAATTCATGTTATAAAAAAAAAACACACACACACACGGAGACTCCTTTATCTATCCAAACCTAGTCCTTCGTTTTAAAAAAAAAGCTTGTTTTTCTTTTCGCATCAAACACCTATCATTATGTCGCGCAATTTCTGGACATTTTTCAAAGGCTAAAATGAAGGAAATTGTATTATCAAACAGCGAGTAATTCAAATTCATTGAATTCGAATCAAATCATTGCCTTTCAAGGAAAACAGCAATATTGTCAGCAAGCGTATTTTCATTCAATGGAATTGGAAAATTGCTGCAGAAAAAAGGAGAAGAAAAACGATAGGATGCC
>LIAE01010217.1:0-25586 GCA_002287525.1 Diploscapter pachys | reverse complement strand
GTTTTTGGCAGGAAAAGGAGAGAATACAAATTAAGTCCTTGTACTAAACTGAAATTAACACTGAAAACATGGAAGTTTATGTAAACGTCATTCTTAGCAAGTTCTTTTGATTGGTTGGAACTTATAAAAACTTGAAACTTTATTCGAGTGATCTAAGATTTTTCTAAGGCTTCGGATTTATTCATTATTTTGAAAAACGATGGGAAAACTAATTCGTACAAACTCAATAGCAATTTAGTCCTGTAATTTACTAATTCAGGAAAAATGAGACCCGCACCAAAAATGGAAAGATAAAAGGTCACTTTTCTGTGTATTTTGACATTTTTCCCGGAAAAAAAACGATAAATTAACAGAAAATTCATTAACATTTTTACTAATTTGATAGAAAAAGTGTGTCTAAACCCAGAGTTCTTAATTTTTTTCAAATGATGATACCGAGTGAAACCGTATGTAGTTGAGTCTGAAACTCCTAGCAGAGAATGGACGAGTGAAAGAGTAGTTTATTCTTTTATTTAGCACGTCCGTGACGGTCGTAATTTAATTGCAGAGTTTCTTTTTCGAAAAAAAGCCAGTGAAACGGGAAATGTTTACAGAAAGTGATTTATTGAAGATAGCATAATTTTTCTAGAATGTTAGACAAAAAGTTATGATTTATTTCTTACAAGATAAGTATAGGTTCTTATGTTTGAAACCTTCACTTTTTCCAAAGAACTTTGAGAAAGCAACTATAAACGCCGGTAAAAATAATCGGTTCCACCTCGCGAGATTTTTCCGAAACTCCCCAATCGTGTAGTATCACAAAACAACCCATACTTCTTTTCTTCACCTTTTTAATTGCACTATCAAAAGTCCAAAGACTTGATCCCGCTTTCAATGAAATTGATCAAACACCACAATTAAAAATTATCGGTGATAAATTTCTAATTTAAAATCAGAAAAAATAGTTTAATTAAAATAGCAACGATAAAATTTCAGGAACCCCTGGACCAAAGGCAAGAAATTCTACAATTTTAGGGTTTAAAAATAATGTGTATCAATTTTCAGGGACCACCTGTAAGTTGCCGGCAGCTGTCCAAATTTAGTATAAAATTAATTTAAATGTGTTTAGGGAACACCTGGGTATGATCTTCGACGATATTTTCTACTTATTATTCTACATATTTTGCAGCTTTAAATTTGTAAGATAATGATATTATTTCAGAATGCCCGGACCAGGTACATGACCACATTCATCATTGATTTAATCGTATTCGAGAATTAGAGCTAAAATCTAGCGTTAAAATGTGAATTATCGTTAGCATTTTAACGTTAGATCTAGCGTTAATAACACTTTCTGATTAAATCAATCATGAACGAACTTACAGACGGAAACCCCGGAGGTAAATCTTGTCAATGACCAAGAAATGCGCTAATAATTTGATTTTCAGCTCCTGGCCAGCCTGGTAGGAAATTAGCATATTCTGAATTCTAGAACCCCATTGACAATCCATATACAGGAAACCCTGGTGGAGAGGGCGAGCGTGGTGTCTGCCCGACTTACTGCGCCAACGACGGTGGTGCGTCCAGTTTGTAGCATATAGAAAAATTTCATCATATCTCCAAATGCCATCTTGATTCAATTGAAATCAGCCAATTCTTGTTCTGAGAGCAAAGATGATCCTTCAAAGAATAGTCTTTGTTATCCAAAAATCCTGCAGATTTTTATTTTTTCCAAATCCAATTGAAAAATTTCCAGGTGTGTTCTTCGAGGATGGAACGATGAGACGACGATAAGCGACAACACTCAAACTCTCTGCAATCCGATAACATTAACCGTCTCTCAGGGCCACGACACTCATCATTGTTGTAAACTAACTATCATCACTCGGGTGTATTTCCTTAATTCCATCATCTCTCAAAATGCACCTATCTTATCCTTTAAGTTTGTAGACCTTACTAGTTTTATACTCGTAAGTCTTAGTAATTCTATGGTTATCTCAGCGTCATCTAATAACTTTAACAATTTCTTCTTAAATGATCGTCCATCGTGCATTCATTTTCGTAAGCCTGCCATTTTCATTCAACCACAACGAGAAACTGCCATCTCTCCCCCATTTATCATAAACATAAAATCGACGATAAAAATAAACAATGTGATCATGAGTAGTCGGTTTATTTGATATTGCATGTGAAAAATGAGATCAACACAACAAAACAAACTTAGAATTTCATAAAACAATAAAAATACTCTGAGCCCGCTAAATTGGAACTTGAATGTCATTGCGAAAATACAACTCTCAAACAATTATGGGTTTTGGAGTCCTGCTGATTTTTCACGCTAATTTGTACTATCTTTTAATATTGACATGAAAAATCAACTGTTCGTAGAATTTTTTTTTAAAACTTTGCCGCTCCACCTTCATCATCCGATTCTTGGTCAGATGTGGCGTTCTGCTTGATGGCCTGTTTCTGAGTCAAAGCCCAGTAGGCACCCTTCTTCTGCATCAACTCATTGTGGGTTCCTTGAATAAGCGAATTCTCTGCGAGAAGCTATTTTTGAAAATCTTACCCATCTCAATAATCTTTCCTTGCTTCACGACCATTATTTTGCTGGCATTCACAATTGTTGCCAATCTGTGGGCAACAACAATACAAGTTCTTCCTTCTGACGCCTTGTCCAGAGCTTCTTGGACCAACTGAATCGAAACACTCAACTTTCTCTTAGCACCAAGTTTCTTGCCTTTTCAGATTCCGTATCCAAAGCTGACGTCGCTTCGTCGAGCAGAAGAACCTTCGGATTACGAATCAGGGCGCGAGCGATAGCAATACGCTGCTTTTGACCACCAGACAGTTGGGTGCCCTAGAATACGTCGTTGAAAGGAGCGGTCGATCAAACGAAGATCAAACCTTGTCTCCGACCCTCGTCTCGTATCCGTCTGGCAATTGACTGACGAAATTGTGAATGTTCGCTTTCATAGCCACTTCGATGATCTGATCCTCAGTATAGGAGCCCTCTGGCAGACCATAGACAATGTTGCTCCGGATGGAAGTGTCGAAGAGAATTGGCTCTTGTGAGACTAAGGCCATGTGCGAACGGAGCCATGTTGGATTGATGCCACGCAGATCTTCTCCGTCCATTATCTACAGTTATATTTTCTCTCTTCAAAGCTTCCCGAAATGCCTTACCACTGCCCCATCAAGAGGATCGTAGAATCGTTCCAGCAAAGAAATGACAGTACTTTTACCGCACCCGGACGGACCCACAAGTGCAAGTGTTTCTCCGGGCTTGACAGATAGGTCCAATCCTTCAAGGATAGTGACATCCGGTCGCTCGGGGTAGCGGAAGAAGACTTTGATGAGATCTACAGCACCGCTGATTTTAGGGCGCTTTCCATTCTGCGTCATGCCATCAATGTGGGGTTCTTCCTCGAGCATCTTGAAAATCAACCCAGCGGCGAAGGTTGCTTTCGCGTATTCAGGGAAATAAGCACTAGCCCACCCGAGGGATCCAGCCGTGAATGAGATGGCGAACAGGGTTCTTGAAATTCATTTTGATTTTATGTTAAATCCTCAAAGAAACCTCAAAACGTTCATAGGATTGTTGACTTTCTGCGCGAAGATTAGCCAAACTCCAAATCTGAACGACGCGGCGTAGAGGAAGTAGAAAATGGAGCTGGCAAAGCCATAAGATAGACCCTGAATTTTGAATTTTTTTCGCAAATCAAATATTGCAGAATGGGGAGGAGGTAGATATTGCATATATTTTGCAATTCTTCTTTCCTAAGCTCAGCCCTCGAGAAATAAAATGAGCTCCGAAGAGACGGAAGAGCTAACAATGAAGAGGGAGAAGGAAAAACGAGGTACACAAAAGGCGGAGCGCGTGCGAAATCAAGTTGCAAGGAGTATGCAGTATCTACCTTCTTACATTCCGCAATAGTTTATGGATACCTGCAAAAGAGCTTTTCTTCTGTTCATTCTATGGGGTCTGTCGAGATGATGACAGAAGTGATAGTAGAGTCGCTTCTGCAGAGTTAGGGCTTGAACTGTACGAATGTTCTCAATTGCTTCCAGGGCAACCTGAAATAAGCCTTTGAAAAGAAACATTTCTTGATTTTTTTCTGACCTTTCCACTGTTCTCCATTTCCTTGGCGTCTTTCCCAGCTACTCCAGCCAGGAACTTCATTTGCAGACCCTGAGCGACACCCAGCAATGGGAAGATCGCCAACACGAGCAGAGCCATCTGCCAACAGAAGTAGAAGGCAATACCAATGCCGCAGGAGACAGAAACGAACGAATTGAAGACTGAGCCAATTCTGTAGTCGATTGCAGACTTCACAGTTGGTACATCAGATGCCAGACGAGTCGAGATTTTTCCTGGATTTGTCATTTTATTTTTTGGCATAATTTTGAGCTCAAAATACCAGGTGAATGCCTTGGATTATCGAAATAAGCTGCATCCATTCGCATGATGTTACGAAACACCTTTGATCTCAGTCGCTTCGTCAATCGCTCAGCAGAAACTCCATAGAAGGTAGCTTGGAATAGCATTGTAATTCCCATCACTCCTGAATTCGCCATTGTTTTGGAGAAATTTTACTCCCGTTTTATACCAGCAAGAACGAGGAACATGAGTGCCCAGAAGTGTCCATCCTTGCGCATCTTATCTCGCCAATTCGGATCATTGAGGTCAGGCGAAAATGTCTCGATGATTTGTGTGAAGAATAGGGAGAAAGCAGGGAAGACGCAGCCTTGAATGATAGCATTCACAGTGGCAAAAATCAACATCAGCCATTCGGGTCGGGCATATTTCAAGATGCGGAACAGATTTGCTTTGGCGGCACCTTCCTCCTCGAGTTCTGAAAGGTGACAGTTGATCATTGAATTTTCATAAAGAAATTCACTAGCCTTTCTTCAATCGTTCTAACTGCTTCTCCGGCTTTTTCTCATCCTCATCTTCCTCGTCTTTCTTTACAACTCCAGAAACCTGCGACTTCAGCCTCTTGACGTCCTTCTCATTGGCGCTGGAAAGGCGTCTCCTAGCAGAAGAGCTGGATGAGTCCATGCGGCCAAATTTGGGCTTCTCTGAAAATTCGGAATAATTTCATATTCCAAATAATAAGCAAATAATACCATCAATATCAGCGAAGACTTGAGCGTTGACCAACTCGTGGTAGAGTCCCTTCTTCGCCAGCAGCTCTTGATGAGTGCCAACTTCGATGACTTCTCCGTTTTTCATCGCGATAATTTTGTCGGCATTCTTCACAGTGGACAATCGATGAGCGATAACGATTGTTGTTCTTCCTTTCGACGCATTCTCCAATGCCTGCTGCACGATGTGTTCACTCTCGGCATCAAGGGCTGAGGTGGCTTCGTCAAGGAGCAGGATTTTGGGATCTCTGACCAGAGCACGTGCAATAGCAATACGCTGTTTCTGCCCACCGGACATCTAAAATACTTATTTCAATTTTAGCGATAATTTAGACAGTACCTGAGCTCCTCTATCTCCCACCAAAGTCTTGCTGCCATCAGGGAATTCGTTGACGAAATTGTAGGCATTTGCCTTCCTCAAAGCAACTATCATTTCCGCCTCAGTCACTCCTTCGCGCCCATAGCAGATGTTTTCTTCGATAGTTGTATTGAAGAGGGCTGGCTCTTGCGACACGACTGCCACCGTGTTTCTGAGATGTTCAATGTTGATATCCTTGACCGGTACTCCATCGATACAAATGTCTCCAGACTCAGGATTGTAGTAGCGAAGCATCAGCTGTACTATTGTACTTTTTCCGCATCCAGAACTACCGACGAGTGCAATTGTCTGTCCCGGCTCGGCTGTGAAACTCATGCCCTTCAGAACTTCGACATCTGGACGTGTGGGGTAGGAGAATCGCAAATTGCGGACTTCGATTTTGCCTCGGACGTTTGTGGGTCGTTCTCCTTCCTCCGAATAGGCGTCGATTTCAGGTTCTCTGTCGATGATTTCATAAAGAGCACCAGCAGCTCCCAGGGCTGTGCCAAGAACGGCAAATTGAGGTCCGGCTTGCCCAAGTGCCATTGAGCCCATCATCACTGAGAAGAAGACCGTCATGACAGTTCCTCCGTTCATCGACCCATTTGCTACGAAATTCGTGCCGACCCAGAAAGCAAGACAATAAGAGGAGAAGATTGTGAGGAAAGTGATTGCGAGACCAACTCCAACGGTGATGGATCGTTTGATGCCGTTCATTTTTCCTGCTTCGAGGGCTTTGTCATATCTGAAGTCAATCATTTTTCAAGCTTCATTGGTTACAAGTAATGAAAGCGAACCTGTCAGCCTCATAATATTGTCCGTTGAAGGAGATGACTGTCCGCATTGAGGTAAGCACTTCCTCTGCGATCCCACCTGCTATGGCATATTTCTTCGCCTCAGCAGTAGCGGCACTAGCCATGAGCTGGAATAATTTATTTTCTAGAAATTTTCGTTTTCCCTACTTTTGAAATGAATGCTCCACAGATGATCATAAACGGCGACAGGGACATCATAATAAGAGTCAGCTTCCAGTCATAAGTGAATGCCACGATGAAACCGCCAAAGAACTGAGCGATGAACTGGATCATCAGCCCAACTTTGTCGCCAGTACCTTCTTTGACTCGTTCCAAGTTACTAAAGGATCATTTTTTATTTATAAAAGAAATTCAGTCCTACTCAAAAAGTTTTGTTCCCAATGTTCCCGAATGATTCTTGTCGAACCAGGCTATCTCTTGTCGCATGATCGCTTTGAAAAAGTGCCGTCTCAAGCGATTGATCAGATTCTCACAGACCGTCAAGAAACATGTCGTCTAGAATTTATTTTATGGAATATTTCGTTAGAAAAACCTATTCACCTGAATTGCCGCTGCGCAAAATATTCCTATGCCCAGGTACACGTATTTCATGACGTTCTGGATGACGTCGTGGTTGAACTTGTTCAGAGCATCCTTATATCCAGGAACTACAAACCAAGTTTACTTCATGAAATCGGATTTTTCTTACAAGTCTTATTTGTTGCCAGATAATTAGCATCGATGAAGTTTTGAGTGATGTCTCCCTGAAATAATCATTCGTTCCTGGTTTTTGGAGAATTTCGACACCATAATAATACTCATGAGGGGCATCCCGAGACCTGTGCCGCAAGCAACGACGATGCCGATGAAGAGCATGATACGGTCCACATTTGAAGTATATCGGAACTAAAGCATTTTATTCTTCCAATATTTTCATCCTTCTTCTTACCAATTGGAGCAATGAAGCCTTCGGCGGATCGGGTTCCTTCTCCTCCTTTCTGAAATGTACTTTTCGTACTTCATATTTTCTACCGCAATAAAATGGTCCTATTTGTGTTTCATCTTGTGAGTTATCTTGACTGATACTGATTTCTTATCGACTTTTCAAAGAAACGGTTGGCACAATACACATCAAAATTTATCTACCCTCCGTCCCTGACTCGTTCAATATAGCATTTTTCTGTGCCGCTTGCCTTGCTCTGTTGTTGTGCGCTCTAACCAAATAGAAATCACAAAATGAGTTCAAGGACACAACGTTGCGCAATTATGATGCAAAAACGAAAATCGCCTTCAAAGAAATTTAGAAGATCAAACCTCTTCGGAGCATTTGCTTTAATGACAAGCTTAGGCCTCAAATTAGAATTTTCATCGATAGAATCATCATTCAGCTCTAGTAAGGGTAGATTTTCGGGAATATCAGTAGATTTTTCATTTTCGGTCATTTAGAAAGGAAAAATGAGAAAAATCGCCGAGTGAGGTGACGGTTTTACGAGAAATGCGCCGATTTTGACCAAGTGAGAAGAGGACTGAGTAACGCATAGATCAACAAAGCATTTCGAAATATCTGTGCTGACAATGAGAATTAAAGGAAGTCTTTTTCGAACAGTGCAAAAAGAAATAGACAAACAGGTAGAGGGCGCAAGTCTCCCCCTTTATTTGAAAGCAACTTTTTTTTTTTTTAATTTCCCTAATATGATCTTGCACTATAATGTAGAAGTTTTCATGAAAAATGTGAGAAGTTAACTATATCAAATTTGGGCCAGGTAGGCTTTAAGATAAAGGTAATATCGTTATTCAAATGTACGCATACAGTATTTTAATCTCATTCTGTATTTGAGCTCCTTACAAGACGCTGAGTTCGAATATGTAAGGTTTGTAACTTGAATATGAATTTCGAACAATCACTTGCGCCCTCTAAAAAAAGGCGAGACATTGGTCTATGAACAGGATTGCACAACCTGATTAAATTTCATTATTTGCAAAAAGAATTCTTAAATTGGATAGATTTTTGGCATCGTGATAAATGAAACAGAATTGGCATAAAGTTAAAGAAATGTGAAGATTAAAAATGTTAGAACAACTCACTCTTTGCTGCTGGACGAAGTAGTCTCGTCAGTCTTCTCTGGGAGCCCGTTTTCACCATATTCTTTGTGTAGCCCGTTCAACTTGGGATCGGTTATACCCGCCACTTCGACTTTGTTTTTCCGAAATCCCATTTTTGATGATAGATGGTACCTGAAATGGTAACTTTGATAACAAAGTGGGCTCGTAGAAAAAGACACTGGCTTTTTTCTTTTCTTCTCTTTCTTTCTCATACTATTTCTTAGAAAACCCGGCGTCTTTTTCCATGAGCCAACAAAGTGACAAAAATGGTAACGAAGCGATTCGAAAAGAGGATAATAGATATGGTATCAAAATGGTACAGGAAGGAATTCACAATGAAATGTACCAAAAATGGTAACGATGGTACTAAACTGGTAAATTTTAGCACGAAATGGTGAAAAACATGAATTCGGCATGAATGGAATATGCGGATACTCATTGAAATGCCTCGTCACACCGAAAGCGACACAATGCAAAAAGCTGATAAGTTGATAAGAAACCACTTTTCTAATCGCAATAGAAAAATCTTTCATCCCATACTTCAATGTAGACTTCCAAAACCATCTAGGTTATAAAGATGGTGATATCAAGAATTCACGCTAAACAATACATGATCGCTGAAAAATGAAGCGCAGACTCTGATTTTAATGACCGAATTTTTGTGCCCGCGCTTGGAGAATTTGATGCACTCGCCAGGAGTTGTCATTCATCTCTGAACGACTTGAAACTTGTTAAGTTTTAAGGTTAATGTTTAGAAATCTTGTAACTATGGAGATTTATAAAATTTGCTAGTGAATATTTAATGACATCTAAATCATATGCAGACGCATTTTGCAGATAACTAACGATCTTTAGTCAATAGCATTTGAATAGTTAACATAACTAATCATTTTTTTAGAAATCAGAAAGGACATTTTTAGTTGTTATTTCACAACGTGCCTATTTGGCATGAATGCTCGTTAGGGATTAACTCTAATCAAAATGATAGTGGAATGTTATTACTCACGATCTAAGATATGAACGCGAAAAAGGCAGGATATGTTTCGAAATAGAATTTTCGGGCCTGAATTAATAACTGAGGATCCGTGGTTTAAATAGAATATCGCACTTCTTTATCATCCCATCTCGCTTATCAGCTAGTAATGATGCAAAAATGTGCGCTCTGCTGAACACAAACAGAAATTTTAGACAAATTTCGAAACTCTGCGAAAATTCACTGAGTATGATGCAAAAACTGATAGACATCAGAGCTCAAAGAGTGTGAGAAAACTGAGACAAGAGAAAAAGAATGCAGGAAAACGAAAATATGATTCGATTTTAACTGATAAGCGGAGCACTTGTGCCCATTGATAACATAGACAAAGGATCACATTTATGATTGTGCCAAGTCTAGGTCAATATGATTTTTATTGTTGAGTATAAATATTTCTTTTAAAAACTAGATTATTTTTATCGGAAAAATTAGAAAACATCCAGAGTACAGAAAATGCCAAGTATAAAAACACACAGTGCGTTCTTGAAGCCACGAAAAGTAGAGATCTAAATCAATGAGAAAATAAACGTCGGAGATTATTTCCTCGGCTCTTTCTCGTTCAGACGAAATTTCCTAGCTTCATGAGTTTTGAGTTTTATGAGAGGGAAAGACCGTTCTTCGACTTGGTTTCCAACAGTTTACTTAACTCTCTGAGTTCTGAGTTTTTCAAAGACAGTTTACCATCGATCTACAAACGAGCGAATGCAAGATGAAGCCGTCTATGAAAATGAATAAACTTCTCGTTCAGATAATTATTTTTCACAGAAAAAATTAAAAAAGACCCTGCGTAGCTTCATTTATCCAAGAAGTTAAGCGTTACTAACAATAAAATTTAACAACGGAACAGATTTGGGACGATGACAGACTATTTGCCAATCTCTTTATTGATATTGCGAACTTCAACTCTCAAATGTGCAAAAACGTCTAGAACAGCGGCACAAATCAGAGCCAGGTCACACTTCCTCTTACACTTTTAAATCAAGAATAGATAAGAAAACAAGCACTTTTGAATTACAAAACGATGAAATTCAGATTATTTTGAGCTGGGTTGCGTCAAATGAAATGCTGAAAATTGAACCTGATTTTGATAATAAAAAAAAAACGTAACCAGTACGCAAACTACATTATTTCAAACTAAATAAAAATCGACAAGCTAAAGTCTTGATTTTAACATTATGGACTCCAAATACGTACTGAAATTTGATAGGGGAACAAGCATAAAATATGAAGTACCCTTGATATATCGACTAACTTATGAGCATGTTCATAGTTCATCAAAAATGAAATATCAGAAATAGTCGCGCTGAATTCGAAAATGTTCGTATTGTCTTATGTCAACTTCTGCCGTTCTTTCACATCGAGACTCTATCTTTAATTCAGCTTCCCTGTAGTTCTGCCATTTTTCAACACGTGAGAGCTTAGAGACTCAGAGTTTACCTTCAGCACTCTTGGTTTCTTCAAATATTTGCACGTCTGCATCGAACCACAATAAATAACGCAAAACGAATATTCGAAGAAATCACTGCCTACCTACTACTTGATTTGATTACAATTGGCACGAAATTGCACAATCTGATAACAACTTCACTATGGCAAAATGAATATAGTAAATTAAAATGAAAAGTCTAAATTTAAATATTTCAGGTGGCAACAAAACCTTGAGCAACATCAATGGAGATGATCTAGCCATATGAACTCGAAAAGATACGAGTAATACCTCATGACTTTTTCAACGAAGATCAAATGTTAACGATAAATTTGAAAAAAAGTTGAAGATAACGAGAAAAATGGTAGGTTTAAGGCAACCAACAGAACCTCATCAGAAAATCCGATCCAGACGCAGTTTGTTCGATCAATTTTCGCACGTTTATTTTTAATTCTCAATCGAGTGGAAAATTCAATGTATTATTAATTTGATTCAAATTCCACTCACCGTTCCTACATGTGATTATAATGTAAATTAATAAAATAATTTTTTTTTAATGTTGAAATTCAATCTTCATCAGTACGAATTTTATGACAATTGAATAGAATGACGAAATTCTGACTAATTCAGTGCCTTATCACAATGAAGTTTAGCATTCTGGTAATTATCATATAATGCTCAATCCAATAAACTAGGATAATTATGTAATCAACACTTAATTACCCGGTGATTAAACGTAATTTGACACAAGTCGTTGTTCCACAAGGTTCGAAGAGACTTTCAAATTTCAAGGGTATTTTTCAAAAGTGAATTGCCAAAAATTCCAATAAAAACGTCTAAAATACTGAAAAAGTTATATCCAAATCTTCTAAAAAAAATAATTTTTTAAATCAATGTTTTCGGAATGAAACCAATTCATGGCCTCTGGGAAAATTCATCAACCAATTTTTAAAAAAACCTTATTTTTATTAATATTATTTTATTATCAATCAAAGTCGATGATTTTTCACGAGACCCAAGTTTATGCTCGCTAATTTTAAACGATATTTTTCGAAAGTGAATTGCTAAAATCACAAACATAGACTAACAAATGCAATAAGCTCAGGCTTCTAGGATAAAACTGAAGATACATTAAAAAAAATGAATATCTTAGAATAAATAAAAAATCAAGCTCACCATTTTAAAGCAGGATGATTTTAGTTTTCGACCTTTTGATGTCATCCGCGTATTTTTCCATTGGGTCCCTTCTTTGCGTGGTCGAATTGCTGGCCCCGCCCCCTTTCACGGCTCCCTTTAATCTTCCCATGAACGAGGTCGATTGTACTGGGTTTACGCCATTGCTTTGATCCGATGTTTGTCCAACTTCGAGTGTCGCCTTTTCTGTGATCAAACCATCCGAAACTGAGGGTCGGAGCTGAAAAAATAAAATTTCAGGTTATTTTCAAATCTTGAAGTTCCTAACAATAAAACGATTGAACAATTGGAACTCTTCTCGATATTATAGCTTGCTTGGAACCGGTTCAAATTGTGGGTTCGAACGAAATGTTCCGTTTTCAGTCATTATCTAATTTTTTAAAGTGAGGATGTTAGGCTACTTCATTGAAAATTCAAATTTTTCCAATATTATAGCATTTTCGAATAATATACAATGTTTTTCTAATCAATTCGTTAAATTTTCACTTGTTGCCCTATTTCTGTAATTCTGCCCGCGTGATTAAGAGCCAAATCGTCCCGAATTCCTTCCGAATTGACAGTCGGCAAGGTCTCTTCCAAGTCGACCAGAATTCCGGTGTTTGATGATTCTGAAAATAAAAAAATAAAAAGAAGTTTAAAATAAAAAATTATCACAAATATCGGAAACTTTCAAATTATTTAGTAATAAAAACTCCTACAGACATCTAAAAATAACAAGATAGCATGTGAAACAAATTTCTAGAAACTTCAATGTTCTTTGGAAGAATAAACCCTCCAGATACTTTTTTTTTCAAAAGAATGAAAAAATCTCACCTTTCCCCTCCTTCTCCTTGTCCTTCTCCTTTGCTTCCATTCCAAGTTTGTTTCTATCCTGTTCGGGTTTCTGCTTGCCAACAGCCTTTGCCTTGCCGATGACGGAAGCGAGTGCCTTTCTCATGCCGGCCGCGGATTTCGCCCCAACGCTGCCCCCTTCAAGTCGACCCACCGAAAACACGGGCATCGCTCTATCGGTGTACATCTCAATCGCTACGGCTATCTGAAAATTTAGAAATTCAAACACAGTTATCCCTAAAAATGTTTTTTTTTTTTTTTAAATTCAGTTACAATTATACAAAAAAAAACTACCGTAATCTTAAAAATGTTCACCTGCTGTCCGACGGAATCGATGTACTCGTTGGCCTCGTCGAGGGACTTGAGAATGAGGGCGACGTTGTTGAAGAGTCTCGTTCTTGAAGGCCGCCAAGTGAATGACTGAGTCAAGCCGCTTGAAGGGTCGCGCACCGTCACTCGAAGATGCTGACGATTCGAATACAGTCCAACCTGGAATTTTTTAAGTTTATCATTGTTTTATTTCAAAAGTCCTCATTTTTGCTTATTTTTTCCTAAAGCATCATGTACCAAATAACAATCATCAAAGCTTGAAAATTCAAACAAAAATTTTCCATAAAATAAATTCAATTTTATTGGTTTTCAATATTTTCCATCGAATCTGAAAACAGATAAAAACAATTTTAAAATAAATAGTCCATTCTCTTTTCCAAGAAATGAAAAGCTTCTTTTAAAATAAAAAATTACTAGCCTCAATTTTGGCGATATCATCCAGCGAGCAAATGACAACATCCAGCAGTTTCTCAGCATCGTCGTTGTAGGCGGCCACGTAGAGCTTCGTCCTCGTCAGCAAAACGACTGTGTCAATGCTAATTTCCGCACCAAAAGAACTGCCCGTCTTCGCGCCGTTTATCAGTCCCCAGCCTCCTGATTTTTTTTCAATTTTCAGAATTGTATACAGTTTGCATTTTTAAGACATTTCTATTTTTCTTTTGCTTTTGGTCGTTCGGTGAAACAATTAGAAAAATATTCAATATGCGCAATTTTATTTTAGAAAGAAAAAGAATTTCGGAAACCTTTGAAAGGGCAATATTTTCAAATCATGTTCATATGGTGGAGCATAGGTATTAAAAGTATTCTATGTAGCACATAATAATGTTAAAATTACCTATGACAGTTTCGCCTTCCGGAATCAAGAAATGTATGGTCTCGGAGACGAGCCGACTCACGTTTTCCGGCTCCTCGTCATCACTCTGATCGCCAGTGTCTATCATCGATTCGTTGCCTGAAATTTGAAAATAGAAAAAGGCAAAGGTTATTTTTTCGAAAGACAAAAATATAGAAAGATCTCGAGTCAAAATATTTAGCAAAAAGCAGGTCTAAATTAATGTTGTTTTTATTCGCTGAAATGTCCAATTTAGAAATATTCAAAAGTAATCATTCAATTTTTTAAAGTTGTTGTAAATTATAAAAGATACCCTGATCGGGTTGTCCCAAGAGTCGATTGATCGCCTTTTGCCGGGCTGTGTCGCGCACATGCGAGAGATAGTAGCGACTAGCCGAGTTGTAACCATCCTAAAATATCAAAATTAAAAACTCAATAAGCATGTTTTAAAAATTAAAAGTATCTAAAAAAAAATCTATTTAAAAAAAAAAACCTTCATAATCCCAGCTAGCTTCCTCTCGCCGCTTCGCGTCACATCGCCCTTCAAGGCTGCAGTACCGGCGTACTGCAAAAATAAATGAAAACTCCGAAATTTGATGATCTTCTAGTGTAAATGGAAATATAGCTTCTCTGTGAGAAAAGTTGTTTTTAATTTCAAGAATAGTATCATAAACCTAGCACTTATAAGAGATAATATATACCCCCTTCTCTTAAATTGTATTTTCGAAGCCCACCTGAGTGGAGATGGCATCCCCGTTGTCGGCCCAAATCCTCTGCAGGGTCTGGACGAGCGGCTCTGGCGGATCGTTCAGCGGGCCGTAGATGCCTAATTTCTGGGCCTGACGCAGACACACGAATGTCGAAATTGCACCCTGAAAATTATACAACTTCGTAAAATAAACATTTTTTTAAAAGAAAATACTATTCTTTACAAAATATGACATTTTATCGCAAAATTAGCATTTTAAACTTTCAAAAATAATTTGCAAAAATGCTAAACATCTACCTGAACCACATTAGTCCTATCCAAGCAATCGACGCAGTTCGTACGCACCACACCCTTTTGGGTTTGAACGATTTCTCCTGAAATTGCGTTTTTAAGAAAATAGAAAATTACAATAAAATTTTAAAAAATCACCTCGTTTGTCGACCCAACAATAACCGATTTCCCTTAGTAGATCCTCCATGCTATGAATCAGATATCGAATCTGAAAACTTCAAAATATTTCAAATTGAAACTTTCAGGGCTTTTTTCCTGCAAAAAAAGAAAAACAATTTTTCAAGTTTCAAATTTATGAAAATAAAACAATTCACTTTCCGAACCTTATCAAAATTCAGCCCTCTACAGTGGTGATGCAGGTCGAAGGAAATGAACGCCAAATCCGGGTTGTCGTGTTTTAAAGCGTGCTGAAAGAACATAATTTTTAAAATAAAAAAAACCACGAAAATATGTTTCATTTTTTTATAGAAAATAGTAAACTTTAAAGATAAAATGAATTAAACAAAAATATTTCAAAATAAATAAATTAAAAATCCTGAGTTATATTTCAAAAAATTAAAATTCCCGAAAGTATGTTTCAGTCTATAGAGAAAATAGCATCTTGAGGAAGTTAGTTTTTTTTCTTCAAAATTCGAAATACCTCAATATAGCTCTCAGCCAATTTGAGTTCCCTTCCAGATTGGCTGACCAAATTGACGGCGACAACTGGGGTACCGTACTCCTCGGCCACTTTCCACATGTGTTTCTCGAAGTAGGGGAAGGATTCCTGAATTCGTTCCCTTTTTATCTTAAATCTATTCTTAAAAATGTTTTTTTCCACTCTATTTTAATTAGTTAATTTTTTTCTAATTTTACTCGCTTTATTTTTATTTTTAACTCCCCAAAGCCTACCTCAAGCGGTTTTTCAATAGTTAGAGGGGGCCGAAACTTGTAGCCTTTCTGGCTCCAAAACAAAGGCACTGAACCACGAATCTGAGAAAGTAAATATTTTATTTTTCAAAATAAAACAAAGATTTTACCTGTACGAAAGACAGACTGTGCTCGAAAATATTGATTAGAAGTTCGGATTCGACGAAATTCGCTACGTAACTTTGTTGGTCGATGCCTCTACAAAATAAAAATCAAAATTTCGTTATTCAATGATAAAACATAAGGGTTAAGCTAACTGTTTGAAACATAAAACTTTTACTTTTAAATAAGACTAGAAAAAATCCCAACCTCCTCAAATATCTGGCTCCGGCTCGATGAACCGACCTTCTGGAAATCAACGTTATGCCCATACGCGCTGGAACTTCTTCGTCAACTTCCAATGCACCAGAAGAAACGTGGCCCTGCACGATTGGAATTATCCTATAATAAACTTTTAACAAATGTTTTTTTAGAAAGTTCGTATATTTTTCCAACCATTGAGCACAACTTCTAACCTGAGCTATCAGATTTTTTAGAATTTTAAAAAGGAATATAAAATATATAAATATAAAAAAATAAAATACCATTTCCTTTTCCTCTCCTCGTTTCCTTTGATTTCCATGAGCTCGGCCAAAATCACTTGGTTCCAGAAGAATTTCTCTTCAGATTCTTTGCAATTCGAGTAGTATCTGAAGAAGTATAATATTAGAAATAAAAACGTTAAATTAAAAATCTCACTTTTGCGTGCTCAGCGTGATGTCCCTCTCGAAGCAAAAATAGAAGTCCGGATCGTCGTTGAATAATCTAAAAATATTTATTCTACCAAATAAAAATACTAAATATTGAAGGGAAAAAATTAATTTGGTTGAATTTTTACCAAAATCAAAGAATGCTTCTAAAATAAAAATTTCTACCTCAAAATTTCGTCCAATAAACTCGGCTGTTCCCCGACTCGTTCTTGCATGAATTTGAGCAATTTCTCAGTGCCAGACTTCAACTTGTCCGCGGCAGATCTTTGCACTTCTAGGAGGGATCGAACCTGGAAGATGACTATCTTTAGAGAAATTATATCTATATATTGTAAAAAAAACGAAAAGAAAAAATTACAAAATTTTGAGAAAAATCAAATATGAAAATATCTTTCTGGGATAAAAATTATGTCTTTCAAAAAAATACCGTCTTTTCATCGCAACTTTTCGGAATCGCTCGAACTCGGTTGATGCGCTGGATTGGGTGTTGCTTAAATTGAAAAACAAACTAAACAAGTAAATAAATAAAACTACCTTCCCATCTTTTTCCTGGAAATTGCCGACTACGGTTGACTCAGTGGCCAGCAGGAGGTACTGTGCGTCTTCTATCGTCAATTTGCCTAGGAAAGTTACGAATTCGCCGCAATCGTAGGCGTCCAGAGGAAAGACTTCTAGAAAAAAGCTTAAAATCTAAGAAATAAAAAAAATATATTTTTAGTAGAACTATTTAAAAATCTTTTCCTGAAATAAAAAATCTAACCATTTTCATCCCTGAAATACAAATCGCCGGTTTGCTTGCTCCAGTAGAGTCGGCAGCCCTCGTTGTTCTCGAGGATGAAGTCGTTGGACAACGAGTAGAGTCGCATCTTCGCAAAATCACGACCACATTCCTGAAGAATCGAAATAAAATCGGTGAAAATCGATGAAAAACGGAGCGATTATTCATAGTCTATCGCGCTTGAATAGGGGAATTACGAGTAGACGCAGGACGAATGCAAGGGAGAAAGAAATAAGAAAAGCGATCGCTCTGCAAAGACGTGTTGAGAAATGAAACGAAAATAAAAGGAAATTTGAACATTAAGAGGAGAAAATTGGGTTTTTCAGTCGAAAATGAAGTTTGGATTCGAAAACCTCAAACTTCATTACTAAATCTACTCGATTTGTCCTCGACAGCTATCAGAAAAGTCAACCCCAACAGTTGAACAGTGGATGCGATGCCGAGCAAAAAGAAGACCGATAGCAAGGCGACGATCAGGTTCGAACGAACTCTCGAGCAGATTCAAGCCTTGATCAACAAAAACAAAGCTGATCTTCATCAAAACAAATCTAAAAAAAAACAAAAATAAACTTAGCCTGTCATGTTCAGATACAACACGCGTTCGCAGACGGCGAAGAAGAGGTCTCGTTCGGCGACTGGGACAACAGCCGCACCGGCGAATGCGAGAAAGAAGACGAAGCAGCCGGCCGGAGGAAAGAAGAAGGCGACACCAGCAGCTGCGCAGAAGGCCGAGCCCGACGACCAACAGCAGGTAAGAAAATTGTTGAAATTTTCTAAGTGATGTTACGCAGAGAGTGTCGTCATTTAGTAGTACATCATTCATTTTAAAATGAAGGCACATGAGCCATTTCAGGACATCCCCGTTGTGCCACAACCCAGAAGGAGGAGTTTCGTCCAGGCAGCGATTCGCTTGATCCAGACGGAGATGGACGATGTGTTGAAGATCGCCGACCAACTGCAGCTGACTGTTCCGAAGTATGAACTCTGACTCTGGCGTCATTCAAATTCGGCATTTCAGAGACCAATGCGATGTGCGCGGTTTTCTGTTGGAATATCTCGACGAGAAGTGCAGTGACGAGTCGAAAGAGAGGAGAACAGTCAGGAGGACGTCGGCGTTGGACAGCGACGACGAGCAGAATCCAATCGACGGCCTGACGGACGACACGACGGCCGACGGAAGCGAGGCAGACGAAGTGCCGCCGCTCGACGACGACATGGATGACGTCGACACGCAAACGGCGCTCGAACAGGTTCACGAGGTCCAGAACGGATCGACTGGAATCGACGGGCGAGAACTTCATTTCCATCGCCGATCTTTAACATGTTTCATTCCAGATACGGCTCTGACATGGACATCTCGGCCGACGAGACGCCTTCGCCATCGCTAGTCGTCGCCAACCCGCCTAGAAAATCGTAAGAAACATGATTCTTTCATGAATGATTGTATTTTCTTTTCAGAGTCCGTCGGAATCTGCGCAGAACGATGAGTCAGATGGTGCCACCGGTTACCGCCGTTGCCCCACGTCGCAATCGTGCAGCATCTTTGTCCGACGATGAGAGTGGAGAGGGCCGTCCTTTCGGGTATTTATGATTCTGGAAGATAGTAGAGGGAACGATTTTGGCTTTGAGCCATAAGAATTCACTACTTTGCTTCTGGGGATCAGATTTGTTCCAGATCCAGCAGCATCCATCAAACCCCCGCGAGTGCAGGCCGCAGTTCGCTCGATCTCGCGCTTCACCCTCTGCAGACCGCAAACGACCAGAACATCTTCGACAAGTATGTAAAGCAAACCACAATGATTAAGACAGTCTGTGTAAGACTCAGGTTTCACAAAGAAGGGAAGGGTACAAAAAATGAAAATCAATCGAAATGGGCTGAAACTTGGTGAATAAGCTTCTATTGGGCCCAGTAACCACTTGCACTGACTAGTTTTTCGAATTAATTAGCATAATTGCCGCAATCAATTATGCTAGTTAATTTTCCAAATTCGCACACCCATGAACCAATATGAGGCTCATTCGACGCAGAATTTCACACTGAACAAATTCGTAGCTGGACATTTCTCACAAAACCCTCTAAAAAGTATCTAAAAATTAAATGTTAGGTAAAATTTGTATAAGTTGCAGAAAATCGAAAAATTTCACTTATCCAGATATTGATGTGAGCGACTTTGACGTCATATTCGGATTCCTCGACCCTTTTTATCCCCAAAATGATCGGAATGGTCAGGGAATGAGATGCCAGAAGCCCACTTGCAACGTCCGAAAATGTTTTATTTTTTACCCTTCTTTCACTATAGAGCAGGAACCATGCCGGTGATGTCTGTAAAATGGTTGGTAACCTCCAAGTGTTATACATTTTTGAAATTCTCATGCACTGGAGGTTATCCTACACCGAAAAACAATTTTTCAAATATCTATTTTGCGGAAATGCGCACTTTTCGGCCCGTACTGTGTTTACAAGTGTAATGTGAGTTAACATCGGATTTTTTCATGAAATCTTGTAGAGCTTCTCAAGTTGATCAACTTTTGTCCCAGAACTTCTTCTAGAATGTGCAAACACAGGGAGATATGAGTTGTTGAAATTTTCTTTCATGAAAATCACCTTGGTTTTACGCATTCGGCAATTTATTTGACCCCAAGAACTTCCTTTTTTCTTCGAAAGAGTTACATATTTTTATTCAGAATAAAATTCTCTATAAAATAAGGTCATTTCCAGTTGGTATCCCAAGACATCGATGGGGTCAAAATCGCGAAAAACTGCCGCCGGTCATGGTCACTTTTTGAATTTTCAAATTTTGGCCGAAAATTGTTGATCGTAGCAGGTAGTCGTAGTTACACTATTTGTCGAGTTTTTCGTGGGCTATCTAATGAAAAAACCCCACTTAATTTTGTCCAGAAATAAGCAAGCTATGAGTTTTTTCTGACATGGGGTATGTAAAAACTTGAAATTAGCATAACTCTGTCCACTTGCATTTTAATGAAAAACGGACAGAACCATGCGAATCAGCGTGAAAAACTGAACAATACATGTGAAAATCAGCCAAATCGACGGACCCCTTCCTTATGACTTTGATGTTTCCTGATATCCACTCTTAAAAAGTACATAGAACAGAAGAAAGAACTTTATATATCCACGAAAGTCGATTATTATTGAGTAATATGACGTTGCATCATTGGATGATGATAATACTGCAGCTTCAGGCTGGTTATTTTCCCGCCGGGCATCGGTTACAGGTTTTCGGACACGAAAATTATTAAAATTTTTCAAAATATTAAAAAATTCAAGATATACCTGATCCGTCATTAAGGAATAGTATTGCGAATCATTGCAAAGATTGGCCTGAATTTAATAATTTATCGATTTTCAAGATTAAATTAGCTTACCCTCGAAGGACAATCAGACACTCCTGTGTTAGGATTAAGTTTATCCACGCAGGTAGATCCGGCAGTGGCCTGAGATCCGGCCGAAGTGGTTCTGGATGCACCGCATCTTCCTAAATAGAGGATATATGGAATCCACTTTAACCTATTTATTTAAATAATACCACATGTCTTAGGGCATTGATCGGTCATCAGACTAAGTTTTATGGGAATTATATTAAAATAAGTAAAAATTTCCCTACTCATAATAACCCGTGTCATTGCAATAGGACGCCATTCCAGGGCAATCTTAAATTTGTAAAACGTTCAAATTTGAGAACAACCAAATTTACCACTGACTCCAGTTGTCGGATTGAGTTTATCCACACAGGTAATACTAGCGGTGGTTGTAGTAGAGACACCGCATCGTTCTTAAATTATTCCATTTAGAATATCTCGTTTATCGTAGATGTATTGAATAATACCGCATGTCTTAGGGCACTGATCAGTCATCAGGCTAAATTTTAAAGATTTTTAAAAAAGCTAGATTTTTTAAAATCTCACTCATAATAAGCCGTGTTATTGCAATAAGAAGCCATTCTGGGACAGTCTTAAATTTGTAAAACTTTCAAATTTGAGACGAATCAAATTTACCACTGACTCCAGTTTTCGGATTGAGTTTATCCGCACAGGTAATACTAGCGGTGGTTGTAGTAGAGACACCACACCGTTCTTAAATTATTCCCTTTAGAATATCTCGTTTATCGTAGACATATTGAATAATACCGCATGTCTTAGGGCATTGATCGGTCATAAGACTGTGTTATGGGAATTATATTAAAATAAGTAAAAATTTACCTACTCATAATAAACCGTGTTATTGCAATAGGAAGCCATTATGGGACAGTCTTAAATTTATAAAACTTTCAAATTTGAGAACAATCAAATTTACCGCTGACTCCAGTTTTCGGATTGAGTTTATCCGCACAGGTAATACTAGCGGTGGTTGTAGTAGAGACACCACATCGTTCTTAAATTATCACACTTAGAATATCTCATTTATCTCCTTTTTTAGTATTTTTGTAAAGTGTGTCTGTCTGTGTGTTCAGGCTTATTTCTAACCACCTGTCTATCGTACCCCCATGTATGATACACCGTTTGATAGGTCTCAGTTACATCATGTGCAATGTACCTTTTCCGATGACTTTTGATCTCATTTTTGGGTACTTAGAGCCAAAAAACTATAATATGCTAATTTTGACATCGAAATTTGCAAATCGTTTGAGAGATCATTACCGACAGTATTCGCTACTTCGCTGATGAGCTCTCTTCTCCTTCCTCTCTCTACTATCTTATCTAAATTAATAAGCGCGAAAAGTGATGACACATTGATAGCTCATTACTGCTCCCGCAACAACGAAATGCAGTCCGAATTTTCGGGATCTGAACTTGATCTCACAATGGGTTGAAACTGAACATGGAGAGAAATGGAAACTTCCAACTGCAATTGCTGGCTGATACTAAGTTAGCATATTAGAAGAGCTTTGAAAATGCATAAAAGGTAGAGGATTGGTAATGAATCGGCCATTAATACTAGGGTTGGAATGGAATGAGAAGGATTGTTTTCTGACAATTTTTAAGAAAAGTACGACTTTTCTATTCTGCATCTGTCACTGCTGTTTTCTGCTACTGTTTTATTTTCTGTAATTGTTCTGTTTTCTGCTCTCTTCTACAC
The DNA here is from genome assembly GCA_002287525.1 of Diploscapter pachys. Taxonomy (NCBI): domain Eukaryota; kingdom Metazoa; phylum Nematoda; class Chromadorea; order Rhabditida; family Rhabditidae; genus Diploscapter; species Diploscapter pachys. The sequence continues at coordinate 3,024 of LIAE01010217.1, read as the reverse complement.
TAGCCGGCCTATATTATTTTCATATTTTTGTATAGTTTATAACATGATAATATTTCCACAATGATGTTTGTGAAATAAAAGCGTATAATGCAAAGTTTGAATATGTAAAACATGAAGGGTTATAAGCAAGGTGAGTTAATGAACAGGTAATTTGTAGTTTTAACTCTCGAATTTGACACAAATTAGCGGAATGCAAAATTGAATATAAAAGTAAAGAGAATCGCTACTTTAGTTTTATGATGATTTGATGGATTCTCAGGAGGGGAGAGCTATGAAATTAAAAATTTTGATAGTGTGAGAGTATGAGCATGAAAATGAGAAATGCAACGAATACAATGCATGCTATTTTTTTTTTCAAATTTTGTTCTGGAGCTGGAGTTGTGGTGTTGGTGTTGGTGTTAGTGTTGTTTTGGTTTGATATTGTCTTTGATTTTTTGGTAGTTTTGTTTTGCACTTTTGCGAAGCAAAATTTCTAGATGAGGGAGGCCTCGAAGCGGCCGATCGAAGTCTAGTCGTAGATATATTAAACCTTACCACACGTCTTAGGGCATTGATCGGTCATCAGGCTAGAGTTAAAAGATTTTTAAAAAAGCTATTTTTTTGAAATCTCACTCATAATAAGCCGTGTTATTGCAATAGGAAGCCATTCTGGGGCAGTCTTAAATTTGTAAAACTTTCAAATTGGGCAAGAATTAAATTCACCGCTGACTCCAGTTTTCGGATTGAGTTTATCCGCACAGGTAATACTAGCGGTTGTTGTAGTAGAGACACCACATCGTTCTTAAATTATTCCATTTAGAATATCTCACTTATCGTAAATATATTGAATATATTAAATCTTACTGCATGTCTTAGGGCACTGATCAGTCATCAGGCTAGAGTTAAAAGATTTAAAAAAAAAAAGCTAGATTTTTTAAATCTCACTCATAATAAGCCGTGTTATTGCAATAAGAAGCCATTCGGGGACAGTCTTAAATTTGTAAAACTTTCAAATTTGAGACGAATCAAATTTACCACTGACTCCAGTTTTCGGATTGAGTTTATCCACGCAAGCATTGCTAGCGGTGGTTGTAGTAGAGACACCACACCGTTCTTAAATTATTCCATTTAGAATATCTCACTTATCGTAGATGTATTGAATAATACCGCATGTCTTAGGGCATTGATCGGTCATCAGGCTAGAGTTAAAAGATTGTTAAAAAAGCTATATACAGGGCGCGGAAAAACTATTGTCGCACTTATTTGTATACTAATTACTGGCGAACTATATAAGCTCAGATAATTTGGGATAATTTTCTACGTTGATTTTAGCATTATGTGACTTAATTCCACTAAAAATTTCTTTCGAAAATATTTTTATAAGCAGGGTTGCTGACGGGCCCAATTTTTCGGATCCGGACCCGCAAAAATTTTCCATTTTTTTCATCCTCTGGACCGGACCCGTTCTCAGATTCATAATTTTTCACCTTTCGGACCCGGACCCGACTTAAACTCGAAAAATGCGTGTCGGGCCGACCCGGGTCCATCAACAGCCCTGTTTATAGCTGAGAGAAAATTTTTTGAAAAAGTCTTTTATGCTTGGTGAATCAGGCTATCTTAGGGATGAAAAATGTTTAATTTTGCTTACTATATGCCCATATTTGATTTTTTCGCTCCAGTTATACAGCGTGCCTTATGGACCTTTAACAATCATATATCATGGCTTCCAAAAAATTGATACTTCACAATTATAAAAAATTTTCTTATAAATTTATGATCGTTAGCATCTAAAGATTCTATAAAAATATTTGGAGCCTTAGGTAGTAAATTTTATGCATCTGGCAACAGATAATAAATGCGACAATAATTTTTCCGCACCCTGTATATATTTTTAAATCTCACTCATAATAAGCCGTGTTATTGCAATAGGAAGCCATTCTGGGACAGTCTTAAATTTATAAAACGTTCAAATTTGAGACGAATCAAATTTACCACTGACTCCAGTTTTCGGATTGAGTTTATCCACACAGGTAATACTAGCGGTTGTTGTAGTAGAGACACCACACCGTTCTTAAATTATTCCATTTAGAATATCTCGTTTATCGTAGACATATTGAATAATACCGCATGTCTTAGGGCATTGATCGGTCATCAGACTGTGTTATGGGAATTATATTAAAATAAGTAAAAATTTTCCTACTCATAATAAGCCGTGTTATTGCAATAGGAAGCCATTCTGGGACAGTCTTAAATTTATAAAACTTTCAAATTTGAGAACAATCAAATTTACCGCTGACTCCAGTTTTCGGATTGAGTTTATCCACGCAGGCATTGCTAGCGGTTGTTGTAGTAGAGACAACACACCGTTCTTAAATTATCACACTTAGAATATCTCGTTTATCGTAGACATATTGAATAATACCGCATGTCTTAGGGCACTGATCAGTCATCAGGCTAAATTTTAAAGATTTTTAAAAAAGCTAGATTTTTTTTTAAATCTCACTCATAATAAGCCGTGTTATTGCAATAGGAAGCCATTCTGGGACAGTCTTAAATTTGTAAAACTTTCAAATTGGGCAAGAATTAAATTCACCACTGACTCCAGTTTTCGGATTGAGCTTATCCACACAGTTACCATTCGCTTAATCATAAAATAATAGTTAAATTATTTACAATTTTTTTTTTTTAAATTATTAATAATCTATCATAGATTAATTTTAGGTATGATTTTAAAAAGAGATAAAATAAAGAGTTTATAAATCTAATACCTGGAGTAGTAGTTTGACCCGCAACTGTAGTTGTAGATGTACTAGGAGTGGTTGTCGATGTCGTAGAAGGAGTAGTTATGCTTGTCGAAGGAGTCGTTGTCGTGGAAGGAGTGGTAGTCGACGTGGAAGGAGTAGTGGTCGACGTGGATGGAGTAGTGGTCGACGTGGATGGAGTGGTGGTCGACGTGGATGGAGTGGTAGTACTAGTCGATGGAGTGGTAGTCGACGTGGATGGTGTGGTGGTCGATGTGGATGGAGTGGTGGTCGACGTGGATGG
>LIAE01010215.1:101549-125038 GCA_002287525.1 Diploscapter pachys | reverse complement strand
TGGCCGAGAAACAACCACAGGAGGAGGAGGAGGAAGCTGCAGTTCGCAGAGACAAACACGATTTCGCCTCTCTGTTCCCTGACTTCACCAACTCCAACTCCATTGGGCTGGGCATCAGTCGCGGATTTGTAAGTCTGCTTTCTTCGCTCAAAAGTCCTACATCAAATGCGTAAATATTCGAACATTTCAGCGCACGACACAAGAAATTGCCTCCTCGTCTACATATCACGATGCGATTTCTCTCTACTCTCGTAAGTTTAATTCGATTATGCGTCAACGTTTCTGACAATTTCATAGCATCATAAAATTATTGTATTTGTCCACGTTAGCTAAACTCCAGAATTTTGATGCACCATATATTCTCCACAAAATTCATTTTCGAAAATACTCAGGAATGGCAGCCGAGGAGAAGGGTGCAGACAAAAATGTCCCTCCCTCTGATTCGTATGCTCTGGGCAATCGAGTCGGGACCAGAGGACTCAAGAGAAGGGCTTCGACAGATTCGCAGAATTCGACCACTTTCAAGATGAGGGCGACTGAAGCTGTGACGGGAAGACCGGTGCCTTATGATAAGGTAAAGAAATGAAATGAGAACTGTTTGTAATTCTCAAACTATTATCATGCTTCATGCTAATCCAAATAAGATTTTAAAAAAACTCGAGAATATTTTCTTCTGTACTGGAATTATCAAATTGATAATTGATTTCTAAAATTCAGCAACTTTCCCTGAATCTTCCTTCGACTAGTTCTGCCTACCGCTCAGGAGCCCAGGGACAGCCCCACTCCTCAACTCCCCTTTTCAATCATCTCACCGATCAGGCCAACATACACATCAAACATGAAGAGGTAGAATTTCATTCCTTCGAGAAAAGTGACTGATCTAAACGTTTTCAGCCAGTCCCGAACATGGCAGTGGTGGTGCCTCTGAATCTGTCGACCATCGAAAACCCTCCTGACAACTTGGAGCCGCGCAGAAGGGCTCAACTCGCTGTGCTGAAGCATCTCTTCACCCTCAATTGCGATTGGACAATGGAGACTGCAAAGGTAGGGGAATTGCCATCAGGAATCAGGCCTGTGGAAGATTTAATTTTTTCTGGGGCAAGGACGGACGGAGCAGGGGTATGCGGAATTTGAATTTAAAAAAATTCTGAATCGGAGTCAAAATTCCGCGCATCCCTGGGACGGAAACGATCGATTTTTCGAGATTGAAACAGAAACGAACGGGGACATATAAATTAGAGTCTGGTTAAAAATGTTAAAAATTTCTGCGATATCCGCACGGATTTTTTGTCAAAAATTTGGGAAAGATCGAGTAATTTTTGCACAATCTTGCCAGAGATGTATTTAGACTTGATTTGAAAATGTTCAAAGTTGAGTTTCATTTTTAAATTTTAGGAAAATCCAAAGTTCCTATTTTCGAGAATGGCTATAAGACCTCTTGCATCGCAATATTATTTTAATCACTGAAAAACTGTTGTATCTTTCAGACGTTCGATTACATCATAAACGGATGCTCGTCGAGTAGAGCAGAAGGCCCTTTGACTAGAGGGGATGGACTGCTGCAAGTGGCTCAGCACGGTGCTGTAGAGGCAGATCTGGCTGAGGAACATAAATCCGAGTGGAAAATCACCACAATCGATTCGGCTGCGCCCGGGATGACTGGCAAATTGAAGTTAGAATGCTGAAATTTAGAACGAAAAATGTGTGCAGTGAAGAGGTTTTCGCTTCTAAGAAGTCGATTTTTGTGGTACACGAATTTTCAATGCAACACGGTTGGAATTCGAACTCCAAAGTTTACTAAACTCGATAAGAAGCTGATAATTTCACCAATATTGCCCTGTTTCATTTCATTACCCTATGCAGAGAAGTGTAATTAATACAGCAGCGAACAAAAGTAATTAGGTCTTGTATAGTTCTTGATCGACTTCCAGCTAACTTTGAGATAGACAGATGCAAATGAAATTTTGCAAGCATATTTGTCTATGTAAGATATGAAAGTACGTCAAGCTTCAACTCGACTCGATTTCAAATAAGTGGTTTTCTGAATTTTTGATAATCTGACGCGAAAAAGAGTTGACCCATACTTTTGTCCGCTACTGTAACTCTCTTCCCATAATAACTAATAGATAAACAAAATGAGCTGGCTAATTTTGCAGATTGCGTTTGTCTCGACAGACAGAAGCAGGGGAGTCGGAAGTGGATTCGGAGCCTGACAGCAATTCGGAAGAGGATCTGAGTGAGGAGAATGACGACAATTCGGGGGATGAGAGGGTGAGACGGAGAATGAGCAAGAAGAAGAGGAAGAAGGAGCGCAAGGAGAAGAAGAAGAAGAGGAGAAAGGAGGAATTGGCACTTAACATGGTGAGTTTATTCGACTAATTTTCATAATAATATTGGGTCGAGGAAAAAGTCTTGCAACATCGTAAATTTTTCCTTGAAGATTATGCTCTGATCCGAAATAAAGCTCGAGAATAGGTGATCTTCTTCACGCATTAACTGATTATCTGTACGTTATTCTTCAATGTGAATTTCATCCTGGCAATTATTTATAGGACACTTCAGATTGAGCATTTCAACAAATAAATTAAGAATCAGAATTCCGAACACGCTGGATCACTTTGAAATGCACTAATATTGTCGCAAGACTTTTCTCAATGATTTGAAGATATCTTAGTTTGCTAGAATTTTTCAAGAAAAGATACAAACCTCGATAGTTTCTTATTCTTCTTTTTTTAATCTATAAATGTTTATAAAATCAAATCGAAAAGATATAATATTTTGAGGAGCATGACGCGCCTTCGCCAGTTGAGATGAACATCGACAAAGGTGGGGGAATTCGAATGAAGATTCGACTGGGCGGTGGGAACGGGGCCAGCAGCAGCAGACCCCCTTCCAGGACGAGTCAGTGAATCAGTACAAATTCAGGAACGTCCTTATTCTTACCTTCCCAATCACCTCAAATTGTTTTAAAATTTTTTAATATTACTCGTTTTTCTATGAATGGCTTTTCTTTTTCTACTTTCAGGACTCTTTTTATCACCATAAAAATTACGGCTAAAATCTCATTCAGAAAATATATCATCACTCTGAAACGGGTTGTCCATTTTAAACTGTTCGTTATTTGTTAACCTCTTACAATTCATGGATCGTAGTGCTGAATGTTTAATCGAATTGTTTGTTGTTGGATGTTTGAAAAGAATAAAGTTCCATGAAAATGCAACTGTTTGTGAGATGCTACAGCAAATATCTTGGAAAATTGGCCTTCATTGATGTATTTTAGGCCTAATGAAACATCTTAATAAACTTTTCTATACTATTTTATTAATTGTCACTTTTTTAAAATAATTTTCAGAACAGGGCCAAAGAAGTGAATATGATGAACACGCTCGACAGGGTGAAGGAGGAAAAAAGCTAAGGAGTAAATAATCATTTACAAACGCATTTTGTAGTTTCATGAGTAGAATTCTTTATTTGTCAAAATCATAAACCTAATAAAGTTGAATTTAATGTTGCGTCGACCCAGAAGGTTCGAGGTTTTGTTTGAGAGGATGAACGGTGCGACTGTTCCTGATCAGTCCCCAGGCTAAAATATTTAAAATTAAAATAACAAATAAATTTTGTGGACAGAAAATTTTAATTTTTTACATACCTCGTAACAAACCTAGCGATGCATCCCTTATATACGATATGAAACATATACAATACGTATTGTAAACTAATGGTGATGAAAAGACTATTATTACGATCGAATCGACTAGTGCTAAATTATTTTTTAATAATGTCTAATATATCAAAGATGCTTACTCTGAGAGAAGATTTCGAAATAGCATACGACGATAATAGAAAAGCACGGAATAAGCGTAATGAAGCATAGTAAGAAAATCTGAAATCTAACATTAAGATTTTATGAGTATTTTATATTTACTTGAACCACCGAGTCACGAAGTAGCACTAGTTCCATTCTGTTATTCGTAACGGTCGAATTCGCTCGAAATTCGTATATCGATTTATAGGCAAGTAGCGACATAACTGCGATCGCTGAAATATTTTCACTATTTATGGTTGCATAAGATAAAAGAAAGTGATTTTAGAAAATCAGCCATTAAATTATCTGGAGTATTCAAGATCTAGATTCAGATCATTGCAAATCTAAAATTCGAATTCCACAAAACATCTATTGCCAATGACCGATAACTTGAGACAGAGTAAACAGTACATAAATTCAATTATGCCAAGTGTGCATCGCATATTTACAAATAGTCGTTCAGCTTTTCTTTCGAGTATAATGCAATGGCGTGAAGTCTACTGCAACCAAGGCACTAATTGCCTCGTATCACAAGTCAGTGGTATTTACACCGTCTCAAGTAATCGGTCATTTACAATATTTATTTTTTTAGAGAAAAAATCCTTACAACAATAAAATATAAAGAGCATTCCGGCGAATACGATGACTCCGAGAATAGGCACAAAATCGAGAAACTCTCTCGGAATTTCGAAATCATCGATCAGAAATTGCAAACTGTCAAAGCTGTATGTACAGACGTTCAGATCGTATAATGATCCGACGCACGAATAGTTCTGGAATGATATTGATATTTTTAGCTTCGAATATTATAAATTCGAAAATGTACTTGCCTGATACTTGTCCAAAATCTGTGGTCGTTCTGAAGCACAATAAACTCCACATCCCAGAAAGTGTACAATTACGCTATTTATCAGTGGCGATATGCATAATGTGGCGGCTATAAATTGAGTCAAATAAATCCAAAAGCGAAATCGATATTTGTTCGCGTTCGTTGCCTCTACAACGACCTTCAATCGCGACGTAAATATCGATCTAAAATTAAATCATTTCAAACAAATAAATGTATTATGATAATATGCATATTTTTATGTTTTGAGATATGCAATAAAATATTTTGAAATTCACGAAAGATATAAGGGAGTCGTGACAGAAAATTTTTTTTAATTGTTCAAACTCAATGTGAAAAATATCTCTTCGGTCAAAAATTGCACTCAACCTTACAAGAGTATCGTAAAAGCAGCCATCAACAGCGATAAACTGATCATAGCTTGAGTATGAATATTCAGATCGAGAAATTTACTGAATAACCCCTGAACTTTCACTACGAAAAATGGCATATATAAGGACGGTGCAAACCCTGAAAGAATAACAAATAAATTTAATAAAATTTTCCTGCTGATTACCCTCTATGGCAATCAAAAGTATAATGTTTAAGGATATCTGAAGTCCGATAAACGAAAATTTAGTATGCTTCACATGAGCTGGACATTTCAATATCAGCGCAATAATTAGAAATAGACTGAAAATACCGTTTGAAACAGCGATAAATTGGAAAATAACGAAATATCCAAATGATGCAGGATAATAATCTGGGCAGTCAATCATTGAATTTAGCGGTTAATGCAATTATCAAATTTGCAATATGTATAAATGCTAACTATGCATTGAACCTCTAAGCAGGTGGTTCATACTTTACGAATTATTTCTAAACATCAAAATCAGACTCATTAGTTCTCGTTTTTCAGCTGTCAAAATCTTGATAATATGCAAATGTCTCTACGAAATATTCAGAATTTAGCATTTTGGGTTTATCTAATTTGCCCAAAAACTTCGTCTCATGACTGATGTAATTTTGAAATCATAAGTTCAGACTAATTAGTTTTTTTTATTTTAAAATATTAATGAAATATTCATTAGGAACTAAAATTCAGAAAGTTACGCTTTATGCACTAAGACCACGAAGGTTTTATTGAGCTAGCGATCATAAAATTATACCAAAATTCAAAACAGTAAGTGAGAAAAAACTTGGCAATCTCAACAATACAGATCTTAACAGATAATAAATGATTTGGATTTGATATCAATACAAGGAAGTTAGGAAAAATGGGCGAAATGGTGTGGGAAAAGATAGCTCACGACATCACGACATTTACGAGTTGCCGTCATTTTCGGGTTCGAAAGTTTTGACTTCGGTTTCGAAAGATTTTTGGCCGAACTTTCGGTTTCGGGTTTTCAAAGTTTTTTTAAATTATTATTTTCGTCCAGCCCTGAAACAGATTTCATATCGTTTCTCTTTGAATGACCTGTTTTTACAGGCATATGCCGCCAAAGCTTTTCGAATTCAAACGATTTGGGATATCGATTTCTTTCGTATTTGTCTAAATTTAGTATTTTTATTTGTTAGATGCCTCCTCGCCGTAACGCGAAGAAGACATCGACAGCGAGCAATGTGAGTGTGTTGAGTCAGTTGAATGGGCAGACAGGACTGGAAAACAATGACGAGCTGTTCGAGGAGAGACTCATTCAACTCTATCAGAACATCGAAACCAAATGTCAGCTACCAATTTTCTTCAAATTAGATACATAAAGAATTCAGCTGAAAAGAACTCGGATGCCCTGGACGAGTTGGTCTTTTCCGCCTACACGCACACTTACGAGTTCATCTTCAAGGCTCTCTGTAATCAGTACCAAGATGTAAGTAGGGTTAAACTTTCAAAAATGAGATTATAGAAGGGAGTATTTTTCTCTTTAAATAAGAAAGGATAACAATACTGATTGATTCAGAATGTCCGTGAGATGCATCTGATCGACTGCATCAAGGAACCAAGTGAGTTTTTCAAACTAAAGGAATAAAATGGTTTATTGAAAGTTTGGAGAAATAATAATTTGATTAATTTTATGAATATTTTGAGATATATTCATGAGGTGTATTTTAAATTTCAGTTGGACCTTTTATCATACGTTCACAAATTAATCTTGTATTTTTTGCAGAATATTCTTCAAACCTTTGATCATCACTATTTCGAATAAAACAGTGATTGGGTTTTGTATTCCTTTTGAATTTTCCTAGAAATTTCCATTTCGAAGATAAAATACTTTCAGGTGAAAGCAAGAGCCAGAATTCGTCTACCAAGCAGCAGGTAAATTCGATTTGTTCATTGTCAGCTTTTCTATGAACAACTTATTTACAGAATGCCTCCGGATCGAGGTCGACAAGATCGGTGAAGCAGTCTACTGCGAGCGTGACGAATGGGGGGAGAGAACAGAGAGGACAGAGTCAGATGCAGAACGACGACGAGTTCGCGGAGAGACTCGGCAGGCTCTACAACAGCATCGATAGCAAATGTATTAAATTTTCTAATTGAGAAGGAATAACTGTCCGAATTTCAGCTGAAAAGGACCTGGATGAATTGGACAAAGGCTTCGATTCCATATACAAACGGACTAATGAAGTCGTGTTCAACACGCTCTGCATACAGTACGAAAATGTTAGTGCATTTACGTGAATTGAAATTTGAAAAGCCGAGATATATTGTGAACGAAAAATCTTTTCCTTTCTAATTAGTGTTACAATCAGAGAAGGACAAAGTCTTGCCTTTGAAATTCTGTCTTTTCGGTTTTAGCTTTGAGGCGCATTCTATTCGTGCCGAATATAAAAGGGATTTACGATATGACTCTCTTCGAGTTATTCTGATGATGATATTTTTCAGGAAACCCGCGCGATGAACCTCGTCGAGTACATCAAAGAGATCAGTGAGTCTAGTTTTTTTCTATAAATTCAAGAAAGATATTTCTATTTTCTTTCGCAGATGATCGGAAAATGGAGACAGATTAGCAGCAGCAGCAGCGCTCGTTCTGGTTAAGTCAGTCATTCGATTCTACAAAAGTGCATCACAACACTCCTTATTGTCATGACTTCATTAAATAAACTCAAAATGCGAAACTCTGATCTTTTTTTTTTCTAGACTTATCAATTATCAAATCTACGATTAGTTCTTTCTAACTTTCTATACCATTTTGTCAATTGCTTTTGTGAATTTCAACGATAGCATAAAAGGTGAGTGAACATGAGATGTTTTCATTAATCTAAACTCGTTTTGTCAGGAATTCACCATTCTTATTCTCGTAGATTTTGCGATTTCCATTTCTAAAATAAAACTCTTATTTAGTTAATTCAACAAAAACGCAACAATGATAACGAAGAAAAAACCAACAACAATAAAAACAAAATAACAGTTGTCTAGAATTTTTTGTTTCTGCCCATTTTACTGGGTTTTTCGTGCTCTTCGAGAGGCGGCCAAATGAGTGTGGCTCTGCTGTGAAGAGACTCGGGCAGCCACAGGAAATACTCCTCCAATAGGAAATTCTCGTCTTCCACAAATGCTGCCTTCAGTTCTGATCGAGTGTGAATCTACAAAAAAAATCGTAAACTATTGAATAATTTAAATAATCAAGTATTATGGAGTGTGAAGAGGTAGACACTGCATACCCTTTGGAAATACTCGCTTTTGCACTAGCCATTCCTCTCCTTCTCCTCGCTATTTCCTTCCCCTTTTCTTTAGTATCTCTTCTGTCTCTTCAACATGCTTACTATTTTAGGGGTTGAGCCTGGGAGAGGAGAATTGCAAAGAGTGCAACATCTATCTTCTCACACTCCATAGTAATTTAATTTATGGTCGAATGCCAATCTAAATTTCTTCCGATTTCTAGCATTCGTGGCTATTCTCATGAGATATGCAGGCAATTAATAAATAGTACCGAAAAAATATAAAACTATGATCATATGAATTTTCTGATCTGAAAAGTTTGATATCCAGCATTTTATTACTAAATCCCTACGTAAGTTATTGTTTTTTTAATTGTCTCAAAATATGCATATTCGTTAAACTTTTGTGGTACTACTTTAATTTTCAATATACAAGAAGAAAGAATACCTATTTCTTGTAATAACATAATAAGGAATGCGTGGAATGGCTTTATAGATTTTCGAAATACGGAATAGAAACCCAAAATTTTTGGAACACGAAGTGCGGAACGGAATATTCCGTACATCCCTGGAAATAATTCCATATGTAAGGTACTACCTGTTTGTCAATCAATTTGTTGAGCAGTGCCTCAGTTCTCTTCTGCAATTTGGCCCAGGATCGAATCATTGTCGTGGGTGGGGCCAGCAGTTTCGGAGTGAATTCGGCCAGTTGTTTGAATATCTGTGATTTTATTTTCATATTGAAAAAGAAGAAGTTTCATATCTTCAGAAAGGCTATAAGATTTGCTGCAAATGCTTCGTGAAATGACGAACTCTCATATTCCTCTATCTACAACTCCTTTCCGTCTCTCGAATAATCCTTAGCGAAGTTATACTTCGAAATTCGATTTATCTGCGAAGCTTTGATAACATACATACCTCTCCATTGAGCAGGAACATGGCGAAGTATCGATATAGTTGGATGTCGTGGGGCAGAGACCGTTTGACTCTCTCCAGCTGCCACTTCCTCGGGCCAAACCAGCAGTCAACTGGACGAACGATCTCGTCTCTTTGAGCGTCGTATCTGAAAAAAGCCAAAAATTAGGAAATTTGAAAATGGTAGAGTAGGGCAACTTTAATTAGGGACCGCAAACTTCTTCCTCTGGCATGTTTCGCTTTTGTTTAAAAAGCGATCATTGAAAAGCCAAAAAAAGGAAGCAAGTCCTCCTTAAAATTGGTGTTCACGAAAGATCACTATCAGAATTGATGAACCACTCATAGAAATAGTTGTTAACCAGAAAATCTTGTCAGACAGTGCACATCCGCAGGCACTCGCGGGATTTTTATACCACGAAATCGTGTTCATTTTCCTGGTTGATTTTGGTGGTATTTTTCGACTAAAAATTATTTTATCTTATTCCTTTTACACCAATGTCTTAGTCACATCGTATTGATTATTTAGAGTAGAAAATTTCCGAAAATTGTAAACAGTGCAAGACCATTTGCGGTCCCTAACTTTAATACTCGCGACTTCGCTACTCATAAATTTCAAAAACCTTTCTTGGATATTTCGAGAAATTTTTATAGCAATTTCTTAGGAAAGTGGTCGCAAAATTAGCTATAACATGAATTGCGTAATTTATGGGCAGCGAAGACACAAATAATTCAAATCGCCGTAAAGTCGCGAAATCTATACTTAGAAAGATGCTAGGAAACGAAAAAAGAAAAGTGAAAAGATACATTCTGCCCTATTTTAGATCCTGAATAAGCTTAAAGTATGTGGCTACAACACTTACTCAGGCTGATCGTCCTGATTCTGCTCAGAAAAACTGCAGAATGGCTCGGCTAGTCGAGGCAGCCATTCCGCGTCCACTCCACAAACCGTCCGCATTTGCTGTTTTTCGTTTTGCTGGAAAGAAAAATTTTCCGAGCATCATTAAAATGCCATACCTCGACAATTTCCTGATAAAGAACGTATTCCGGTTCCTCTGTGAAGAGCACTGAGCTTGGGTCGATGAATGCATAATCCTAAATTTTTGAATTGTATGGGAAGGAGACACTAAAAATAAACTATTTGATCAAATTCAGAAACTTAAAAATGTTTCAATCTGTTTTTAGATTTTCCACACGGTATCTTTAAGTCAATAACGAAATTATCAAACCTCCAAATGCTGGCAATGATAAGCCCCTTTCGGGACTTCCTCGGTGCAGCTAGATGGGTTGACTCTCTTCGCGATACGGTTGCAGAGACAGGCGACTAGGATTTGCCTGAACAATGCAATCATTTTGACTCATGGATAAAGCTAATTTAACTTTGGAAAATAGTAATATAAATCTTAACAAAATTTCGGTATCGAAATCAGATCGGGATAGAAATTGCATCCCATAAATAAAGTTCTCAAGTTCCGCCCTCTTTTAAAAATGCGTCTTTGGTAGAAACGTGGTAGTTTGAAAGTAAAAAATCTAGAAAGTAAGTACCCTTCAAATCAAAAGTGTCGTAAAAGCCCTAGTCTAAATCGATGATAAATTTGATAAAACGGTTCTGTGTCAAAAAGCAGATAATATTTTTGCATCTACGCTGTTTGAAGTTTGCCAAAATGTGTTCATTTCAAGCTGCGGATTTTTGCAACTCTTTCGGCTAGGAAATTTTTTAATTTAATTTTTTCTTCACAAAAGTCTTATTTACAGCTTTGATGATATTTCTACCCAAAAATTTTGCCACCAACATCAAATCGCCATATCTACTTGGGGACCCTATCCATAAATTGTGGAATGAAAGATAAGATTATAATAAATGTACCGGATGAGATTGCTCTGTGAGTCAGTGGGTTCGTCCATTTGAGGATCGAGAAGAACCTGCTGACTCGGCTTGCAGAGTCCATTCACCAGATTCGTCAATTGCTGTCTCAGTCGTCTCGCTTCTTTCGCTGCAGTCGGCCGGGTGAAATTCGCTTCACAGGCCTTTTGCGAGTTCTGAATGGCCTTCATGCAAAATTATCTTATCGTTTATTCCTTACATTTTGCCTATCGCAATTGTGCAGAGCCTGCATGAGGACCTTCACATCGCCTAGCCTCCTGCTAACTCCCTTCCCGCACCACTGCTTCCTCTGCACCAGCAGAGACGTCATCTTTGCCTTCGTCTCTTCGCTCGTTTCTCCTCGAATTGATGAAACAGGAATCAGAGGCTCACGGACTGAAAATACAGAATAACGTATGGAGTAAGTAAAACTTTGCCTCTTAGTGGCCTTTGGATAAAGAGAATGGCAAATTTTGTCATTGACTTCACTGTCATCTTGTTTGATTCGTCCCTTCATCATTTTGTAAAATTCATCTTCTCTAAAGACCACTAACTTCTTGCAATTAAGTTAGGTTAAGGTAGAGGCAATAGGTTGAACAATATAAACAACCTACTCTATGAGTTGGTTTCATGGGATAAATATGCTCTATCAAATTCCATTCCTTACCTCATACCTAAAGCTTGGCGGTCTTTAGAAATTACGAATTTTACAAATGAATAAATGGATGAATTAAACAAAGGCCGGATTTACTATCTAGGATTGAAAACAAATAAAGTTTCTTTCTTTTCTAAATTGGCGTCTTTTATTTTACATGAAAAATGTCTAACCAGAGAGTGCAGCGATGAGGAGAATGACGTAGGGCAGGAGTCCGTGCTGGTTGGCCATAACGAGCATCTTTGCATATTCGGGTGCTAAGGGGAAGGCTGACAGACTTCGGCCGAGGGAATTGATGCGAGCCTCGGTCTGAAATACGGAATAGTTCCTAAATTATCGAAATATAAGCAGTTACCTTTCCATTTTTGGTCGTTCTCTCCAACGCACCTAGTTTGAGCAGTCTTTCTTCAGCCTTTTCAATAGATTCTGCTGAGGGCGGAGTGGGGAATGGGAAATTAACGACCTAAAACATTTATAAGTGAAATTTTCTTAGTAACTTGTGGACCTTGACAATGTTGATGGCTTTGAGATTGAGGACGAGCTGATCGACAGGCTTCGTGACGATTTCCGGCTCGGCGAATTTTGACAGATCTTGAAAAACCGCAGAGGAAAATAATCTGAACGAAAGAATTATTCATTTTTGATAGTGAATAAATTGTTGATAAATTTAATACTCATTTTTCATGCCTCCTTCTCGAATTATTTGCCATCGGCTGATTATCATCATTGGCCCTAACTGTCAAAGAATAGAGAGTGTAAGAAAAGCAGAGGAATAAGGAGGAGCCGATGACAGATGAAAGAGATGACAAAGATGACAGATACACCCGTTAACATTGTTCAACCGTTGAAAATACAGAAGGCATTCGCAATGGTAGGATTGCCATCTCAGCGTAATTTATGTCGATTCATATGGATCCATGCGAACCCGCAGTTCTTGCGGATTCAAACGAATCGATGTGGATCCACGCGGATTGGCAATTTCCGAATTTGTCAATCCGTATGGATCCGCATCCATTCGCATCGACCCGCAAACCAATTTTGCACTGCGGATCAGCATGTTACTCCACACGGATCCGCAGTTTGAGCACGCTGAGATTCACTTTTAGCAATAATGATCACGGAATCTTATCTTTAAGAAATAATGATTTGCAACCTGTAGGCATGTCCAGCCGAGACTCTGCCGGCCCTGCCAGCCCTCTGGTCTGCAGAAGCCTGACTCGTTCGGCAAATGGCGAATTTAGAGACACCCGTTATTGGGTCGTACAGTCTGCAATAAATTTAATGAAAAGTATTGATATTTTTGAGGCTCACCTCCGTTTCTCGAATCCGCAATCAATCACATATTTGACTCCAGGGATTGTCAGAGAAGTCTCTGCTACATTCGTCGACACCACACAGAGTCTCAAATTAAAGAATTTATTGCAAAAAGAGAACAATTCGTACAATTTTTTGAACAAAATTACGGTAAATAATCCAACCTGACTCCTTCCGGCGGTTTCTCGAAGACACGTTTCTGCTTCTCGGTGGACAGGAGAGAGTAGAGGGGAAGGCAATAGAGCGGTTCGCAGCCAGAAGAAGGGGGTCCGAGGGAAGATACGCTTAGATTTTCTGAAGATATAGAGTAAAATTAGAAACAAAATCAAAATGCAACCTTCCAGATCCTGTTCTTCTTCATCCTCTTCGCAATCAGACCACATATCCTCCACAAGGCCTTTCTCGTCCAAATCCTTCCCATCGATCTTCATCTCTTCCCTTTCGATCTGAGAAATAATAGTTCATAGAAAAATTAAATTAATACGAATCTTTACCTCATCTTTGAATTTTTCCAGAGTGAAGTCCTTAGTCTCTTCCTTCTTCTTCTGCTTCCATTTCTTCCCTCCAACAATCAACTTTTCACCCGATTTCGTCTCCTCGAATTTCATCTAAAATCAACCAATGAAAATTTATTTCAAATGAATTTTATCACCTCATATCTCCTGGTCAACCTGCTGACGAGCTGCTGTACTTCCCTCTGTCCAGTGACGAACACCAAAATCGCGCCTTTCGGTAGTTTTTCATGAATGCTGCACACCTGAGAAAAAGATCTTTTAGAAGATTCGAGCAAAGAAAAAAATTATTAAAAAATGTTCCATTTATCATTCTCAATAATACATTTCTTATTGTCGAAGGAAAATAAAAGGTAGTCTCTCTCTCTCTCCTTAATGTTAATGCGAAAAGAAGGGAAGAGTGCTTCACGAGGAAAATAATACGCAATTTTTCTCTTTCTTTTCTATTTTTCGCGCGATGAGACTTCCGTTCGTCTAATTCTTACAATATGATTTGGGAATCCTGAATAACCGAATGCAATAGGTTCATTTCAATACGCAGGAATATTGTTACTTTTCTGAAAGCAGCAGCCATGTAGTCGGTTGGAGTGTGCCGCTCGAAATGAACAGTGACGGGGAATTGACGAGCATCCACTTTGAGCACTTTCGGAGGAGTCAGGAACAATCTGAAATATTCATTTTGAGAAGTTCATATTAATAACTGAAAAAGTAAGCAGTTATAGCTTTTTCTTTCGAATGAAAAGAAATGAAATTGCGTGCTGATTAACTAGAATAAAAGGAATGAAAGAATGCATCAAAATGGAAAACAGATCTGTCATTGATCTTCGTAAGACATTGCACAATATCATGTTCATTGACAACCGAAAAAAAACGTCGTTAATCTTTGCACTTTTCTTGTAGGGAATCAAAATTACAACATATACCATAGCTTGAAGCTGATGGAAACTTACCAAAAATAAAGGACTAAAAAATCACCGCTTAAGATTACGGTAATCAATTTTGAAACTTTTTCTCGCCTTTCATATCTGTTGGTTTTATCCGGACCGTTTGTTAATAAACATGAGATGGTAACAGTGTTTATTCATCGAAATTCTATCAAAACTAATTTGTAATGAATAAAATTGCTCACCTCGGATGCGTGAAATCATCGAGCCTGAGAGTGGCAGACATGACGACGAGTCTGAGTGGCTTTGCAGACTTCTGTCTGAGGGGCACGATTCGCGACAGCATCCCCAGTAGCACGTCGCTGTACATCGAACGCTCGTGCGCCTCGTCGATTATTATTGCCGAGTATCTAAAAATGCAATATCATAAATGATGAAGTAAGAGCAAAAGGAATACTTGTTAAGCATCATGTCAGTCTCGAGCTCCTTGAGCAGCACTCCATCAGTCATGAACAGAATCTTCGTCTTCTCCGATCGATTGCCTTCGTAACGAATCTGAGGTATGACAATAAGTTTATCCAGTCAACAAAAGAACATTATAGTTTCACAAGGGAAGTGCACAGATCGGAACTCACCGATCTTGATGAAATTTACCAAACAAGGGTTTTCGATGACGGGGGATCACGGTGGTGAAGTTAAAATCTGTCAAATAGAGACTTGAAAGAAGGGAATTGCTAAAAACCTCGATTCCTCACTTATGTTTGTGACTTTGCAAATTTGCATACATTTTTGATAATTGACTTTGCCCATTTCTCATGAAAAATACGAATAAAAGACAGCTAAAATTGACTAACTCCAGATTTCTATTTTGCACTTTTTGACTTTATCATCGTAACCCCTGTCATTGAAAAATCCTGTTTGGTAAATTTCATCAAGATCATTGAGTTCCGATCTGTGCACTTCCCTTGTTAGATTTGAATATCCGAATGACTCGATAGATTCTAATAGGAAGATAAATTCAAATCGAGTTTTTTTTTCAAATTATTTACTTTACCGCATTCGTTAATGATTTCATCATATAAATTTATTTGAACTTCTAAATTTCTATAAAACTATCAGAAAAGCGAAATTTTATTTCCATTCGAGAATTTGTCCAACCTGATATGACACGATGTCGGGTTGATTAAGTTCCTCGCCGACCCGCTCTGCCATCGAAACTGCAGCCACTCTGCGCGGCTCCGTGATCCCGATCATTTGTCCATCAGAAGCATAGCCGGCTTCGTACAGGAACTGGGGAATCTGAGTGGTCTTGCCGGAGCCAGTCTCTCCACAGACGATTGTCACCTGAAGACATTCACAAAATTATTCGCATTATTTCTAAAAATGCTGAACTACAATCAGGGAAGCGTGCTCAATTTCAGATTTGAAAAGAAAATTAAAAATTTTCCAGAGCTAGGAAACTCCAAAAGGGAAACAAATTTTTCTCGATTTCTATTCACTGTCGTGATGGTTCAACAAATCTTACCAAATTATCATTGATGGCCTCGACGATGTTCATTTCCTCAGAGAAAATAGGCAGCTGCGATCTCTTCTTCTGTATTTCCTCAGTCCTGGCGACGAGAATTGTCTGTCTCTTCGGGCAGGAAACGGGAGGATGCTCATCGGCTAGTTCAACCTTCACTTCATCATCGTCGATCATCGACTTTCGCGGAATCTGAATTTTTATTCATCGAATTTCGGGAAATCGTGATAAGCATACCTTCGAAGGCGATTTTTCCACATTTTGCTTCGCTTTGCTTGTTTCTGGTTCAGGTTCCTTGATCTGCAAAAATAACTGCATCATTTCTTTAAAAAAAAAAGTCTGTCAGAATACCTTTTCTTTTTCAGGTTGTTTCTCCACTTCAACAGCTTTCTCCCGTACTTCCTCCTTCACAATCTGCACATCGTCATCATTTTCCTCTCCTTCCTCCTCTTCACTGGTCGACTCTTCATCAGTTGAGTAGTAATTCTCCTGTTTCCTTTTATTCACTCCTTCCTGCAACCCTCCAGAGAATGTCTTCAATTTGCCTTGTTTGGCAGGTTCTTCGTCGGTTCTGAAAGTCGAGTGATCCTCATGAGTAAATCAAAAGTTGAAGCTATTCTTATGTGGTAAATCGGCCCTCTGTATTAGGCACCGGCTCTTTTTCTTATTTCTCCCCTTTGCCTACACTCTCACTCTAAAATCCGGTGCCGCTCGGAAAAAGTGACCGGAAATTCCGAATGCATAATTCGAGTGTTAATTTTGGCATTCTAGCATTTCTAACTCCTTATTCAAAATCTTCACTCACATTTTGTGTTCCTTCTGCAACCTGGAAACCGAAGTCAACTGCTGCATTTTCTTGTCGTCCAGTTGATATTCAGCCAGACTTTTGAAGATGTCTTCTTGCTGAACATTCTTTTCTTCAACTTCAATCATCATTCAACCTACCTGCATTTTGACCTGTTTTCTCCTCTGCACAGCAGCCAACTGCCTCTTCATCTTCTTCGTTATCCTCTCTTTCGCCTTCTCCTTTGCATAGTTCCTCTTCTTCTTGCCTCCAGTTGGGTCCTTCGGCTTTTTCGACTTCTCGTTTGGATCCGATTTCTTACGCTTTCCTAAAATTAAGAGCATTTCTCTTTGCGATTAGACTCGATCATTCCTTCCGATGAAATCTTTCCTATCATCACTTTTACAAATGATGTGATAGCTAAATTAATTGGACATTTCAAGATTCATTCATTTATTTTGCATTTTTATTCAGTATATCAAAATCTCATAACTCTTCCGTGCCTAATGATTTTTTCTTCAATTTTAGAAAAAAATAAATTTTACCTGGCAAAACGAGCGCATTGGAGCCATCGAATTCAGCAGTTGCATATGAGTCTGCATCCGGTTGATCGTCTATTGAAGTTGACACTTTCCGCTTCTTACCGCCCATTCTCCTAAAGTAGGGTTCAGGCAAAAATCGCCATCAGAATAATTATTATCAATAGGTATTTCACTGTTTACAACATAATTTATGATTCTTCAAAGAAGATCTTCCTCGATAAAATAACCAGACTTTATTGCGAAGTTCAATGATTCAATTCACTCCCCAACCAATCAATGCAGGTTCAGATAGGTTGCGCAAATGAGGGATTACTTGTCCATTTTAGGATAATTTGCAACCTTCATCCTCCGCAATTTTGCACTGCAAATAGTCAACAAATTGAGCTGCCAAATTTCAAAATAAGGCTGAAAATGAATGAATGGAGAAGGGTAAATGATATTACTTAAAACGGGATTTCCTAAGAATAAACAAGTCAAAGAGCTACCGAGATTAGACTAGAGATTAGATACATCCACAACAATGACAAAAGCACCTAGGTCTAACATTCGATAAACATTCATTTTTTTATCAATCATACAGTAAGGAAAATGAATGCTCCGAATGCAATGTCTATTCTCAATTCAGAAAGAAGCACCCGTTATGATGCGAATAATTGCAGTTGAAATAAGGAAATTCAGATAATAATATGCAAATTTCTAGAACTAGAAAAGGAAGAAAATGATTGCAAATGGACAATAAGAAACAGGATATTTAATCATGAAAATGTGACACAGACACACAAAGCCCCGAGATGCTTAGAGGAAATGGCGAAAGAGTTAATGAGAAATGAGGGGATACGGAATAGAGAAGTAAGAATACCCACAACAAACAAAACCCACACAAATCACTCAGTTTATAAGTTTCAAAATACAATACGAATGAAGTACAGCTTTCTTTTTTGGATTCTGTATCGTCGAAAAACGAGAAAACGGTGCAGAGATTTCTTGCATGGATGCATCATGAAATTTAGTTGAAAAAATCTAAGTCCTAGAAAATAGGATGAACAATTCGTACCAAAATCTTGCTTAGTTCTGTATTTATCAGAAAATGCCTGTAATTGCCTATCTTGAACTCACTGCACTAGGTCTTCTGCTCCTTGAGTGCTGCCTGGTTGATTCGAATGACCATCTGCTTGAAATTCCTCGCATTGTCTGTCATTTTGAGCATCGCCTGCACCATCTGAGATTCCGCCGCTTCCGGATACGAATTCTTGATCACGGCTCTGGAAAGCAAAAACATACATAGATACAAAATTCAAAAAACCGCTGTTAATTAATGGCGAACTAATTACAAGGGTTTTGGAATGTTACAAAACATGGTATTTCTCCAATTATTCTATTTCAAATATTCTCGAAGAACGAAATTGCAGTAAATTATGAGAAGACAAAAAATTAGCTCAATTTAAATTTTACAACTTTTTCTGACGCTTTCTAGATCTGTAGTCTGTTCCGCCAGGGATAAAAATAAAAGATTAACCTGGTTTCAGCGGGAAAAGTGATAGTATAGAAGAAGAGCAGCTCTGCGAGAGTTTCAAGTGTCGTCCGCAGAAGTGGGGTCTGGATGCGAGTGAACGATGTCTGAAAAAATGTTCATAGTTTTTTAACTCTTGGTCCTAAACAGATTTGCAAGAAAACAACTGCAAAGATTCGTCATCATCTCAAGCTTGCGATGAGGGATAGTAATTAAAACTGACTAGGGCAAATCATCGAATAAGGAATAATCCAGTTCGAAAAACTTGCAAGTCTGATTCTAAATACAGAAAATAGTCAAAATACGTTCAAAAAGTTTTGATAGAAGAAGAAAATAATTGAAAAAGAATTCCAGATTCTCTCTACTAGCAACTTCCTCCAATGACTGTTGCATTGCTGGGCTGTGTTTTTCGAATGATAATTTTAAATGAATGCCAAAATTAATAGAAAAGAACTCACTCCAACCACCTGCTCTCCGCACTCAGCGAGCATCAATTTGACCTGTTCATCACCATTGCTCTTCGACTGATTCGCTATCGAACAGATCGTTTGGGCTGCTGTTTTCACCACGACTGGCTCGTTTGACGAAGAGAGCAACTGAATCATAAAATTTTCATTTCATTCGTAGGAGCATGAGCAATTTTGAAAATGATCAGAGATTGTTCGAATGCTATTTTTATTAATTGTGGAAGGACTCGGTAGTTATCTAAATTGTCACCTTGACACAGAGCTGCAATCCATTGGAGGTGATGTGCATGAAAGAAGGCTGTTTCCTGAGCCAGGAGTACTCCTTGCGGAAGACGGAATAGACTATGCCCATCCACTCGTCCATTGCGGGATGCTCTAGTTTGCTGTTGAATGTCGACAGCCAATTCGAAATCGGTTCGCACAGAGCCGGAGCTGTCGAACTGTTCTCTCCGCCACAGGCCTGAAATTAAGAGAATGTTACTATAGTTTATGGATCTGAAGCTTCTGAAAATATTATCGACTACTCTAGGCAGATTCTAAGCGCAATCTTCTGCGAATCCATTAAGCCCGAAATCTTCAGAGATATCCTATTGCGGACCCCCAACACCCTGATGTAGCAATCTTTATCGAAAATCGTTTTATGAACCGTCTCCCCTATAATGCTCTATTCTGGTTAAAAATCTGCCTACGTTTGATTATATGGAATCGCGCGACTGAAAAAGAAATCGCTTTCAAACCTTCGAGATCTTGCAATTCCACTTTTGTTATGTCTCAAAAGTTCATATTTTATCTCTGTATGAGGTGTTTCCGGGAAAAATTATACGAAAGTGCCTACCAGAATGAGATTCTTAGCCAGATTGGAAGCACAGGCGGGATTGGTGAAGAGAGCCGACTCGAGGAGATCGCAGACATCGGGGAGGAACGAGCCGACCAGGGACTGGGGCAGAGAGCACAGAGCACTGTTGATGGCGTCGCACACCTGGAGAAGTAAAAAAGCTAAAACAAAACACATGCAATTGTTACCTTATCTCCGAGTTTCGATCCCCCAGTTCCAGCAGATTCGTCAATGATTTTCCTGAGCACAGGCCAGGAATGGCGAAGAATGATCATTGTTGCTGGCTCGCAGTTGCTCAAATCTGGAAATACAGGGATTAGTTTTTTAAATCATCATTTTCATCAAAAAACTTTATTTTTTACACGAGTAATTTGAAATCATTTACTAAATGAAGTGAAACCTACCGAGTTTCTTGTTGTTGAGACTGCTGAAGAGAGACGCGAAAATGCTGATTTGGAAGGCCTTTTTGTCTGTTTTGGAAGAACTCAAATCGCTGCTCATCGATGCCTGAGAGGCAGACGCTTCGCTTGTCGAATCTGCGTTCAGATCCTCCACATAGGGGGCGATCACTCGATACAGTACGTTCTGCAAAGAATATGATATTTCTGGAAAAATTAGCCTTGAAGAACAATATAAGGAGGGGCTATTTTTTCAATTTCAAATTAATTTCCTTGCCATATTCTCTTCCGTGGGCATTCTCGTGGAGAGCACGAACCCAATGCATTTGAGGGCGGCCAGTCGCTGCTTCGAGCTGTTCGCAGAATTGGCGAAGTACGCATAGCAGCTCTCGCAGATCGCATCCGCACAATTCTGGAACAGAAAAAAATTTCGAGTCTATTTTTCAGGAAATTAAACATAATGAAACATTAATTGACATGTTTTTCGCTCAAGTCAACAAAGCAGCATTCAATTCAAATTTCGAATTTTCCGAATAGTCGAATAGTAGTCTCTTATCCGATAAATAATAAAGAGATAAAGGAGAAAATATCTTACCTTGATGCAATCGGGTCGATCCTCGAGGTATTTCTCGAGACATTGCAGAGCAGCTGTGGACGATAGGTTGAAGGAGTTCATGCAGACGGGGAAGATTATCTCCGATTGCAAGCGATCCGACTGAAATTTCAAAATAAAAAATATGGGATTTTGAACAACATATTGTTTGAAAAGAATTCGCGATTAGGTATTTAGCGTTTATCGTGAAGGCCAAGAAAGTCTTCAGTTAAGCGTTTGCAAAACAAGCGAATTCATGGTGAAATATTATAGTATGTGCACTTTTTAGAAAAGAAATAAGTGACCTTTACAAATGTTTAACCTTCACAAGAAACAGGATCTTTTCGCTAATTAAAAGCGTAAAGAACAAATTGCTACACAAATGTTCGTTATTAGAAAAGTAAATTGTATTACCTCATCATGCACCTGAACAAGGTGCGAAAGGGCGATGAAGAGATTCATCATGGAGGAGGTGCATCGTTCGGAATCAGTAGTGAGTGACGACGAGGCGAGGAGGGAATCTGACAGCTGACGACAGAGGGCCAGACACTGGCAGATGGACGGGTAGTGCACTTCGAACAGATAGTCCGCCACTCCTTCCCACAGGAACACAACTGCTTCACAGCTGTAAATTCATTGCGTTTACAAAAATCGTTGATTTGTCAATTATCTAATTCCTTTCATTGAATTGAATTGACATTTATGCCGAATTTATCAGATTATCAAACGCAAGTTTTGATTTACTTTCAAAACTTTTCTTCACAGCGAACTCATTTATAGCTAGTTTGCAAAATTGCCATAAAGTGTGGAATTACCGTGAGATGTTGGCATCATTTGTGCTGGCAGAGAGGGCAGAATTGAGAAAATTCAGGACATCGCAGCCACCGACAATTTGATGTGCGCTCAGGGCGATTTCGTGGTTCGTCTTGCGGTATCTGGGAAAGGAAAATTTCTATAAGAATGATCTTAAATTATTTGGATTTGTGACGTTATAATTATGGCTCATCTTGTATCTTGTATTGGAAAAATTGGCTATTTTCTTATGAACATTCAGGCGAGAAAGGTGAACTAACTGCACGAAGGTGTCCTGCTGTTCCATGTTGAGTTGGGAAGTACTGGGCCAGGCCAATTTGTTGATTGCTGCTTCGCACAAATGACCGTATATCTCGTTCAGATAGGGCTGGAATTCTCTTTCGGAATAACTTTCTTGGAGAAAAGGATATACGAGTTTGGGTTTGTTGGCGAGCTCCTCCCTGACGAGGTAGAAGAATGTGATGGGAGACTCGGAGACGCACTCGTCGATGAGGTACTTGCCTGGCCAGGTCGCCAGTTTGCACAGAAATACGCAGATGCTTCTGAAATTCACAAATAGTTATTCAAGTCAAGGATAAACGAGAGTAAAATATCTGGGAAAATCGAAGTTATTAGCTAAAAACGGTTCAAGACCAGCGATGTTCACGAGGTCGATCAAGGTCGGCTCCGAAAGGAAGGGATCGGGGATCATCAGTAATTCTTTTTCTGTCTATCCCATTCTACATTTTTCTCGCTCATTTTCTCTTTCTCTAAATCTTCTACAACCCCCGTGCACATCCCTGTTCAAGTCAATCTTTTCGTGAATGTCTAAATAATTCAACTTTAATTCTATGTCTTTCGTTCAAAACAACAAACAGTCCAACTCAATTTGTGCACTTTTCAACAACAAAAAAACAACTTGACGACAACATGTTTAACCAAAACTTTTGTCGTTTCTCGATCGAGATAAAATAGTAGAAAATGCTTACTGCAGGAGGTCGTTTTCCTTGACGAGAATCGAGATGACATTTTCGAGAAAGGAGCAGATAGAAGAGATGAGCAGACACACTTCCTCCGAATCAGCACCCTCGCATTCCATCTCGTAGATCACTTTCTACAATTCTTCTCATAACAATCCGAATGAGGATTCCACTCCAACCTCCGCGACATGTTCATTGATGTATCTGCACAAATCGAGCACCAACTCCTTGGACACGAGCAATTCGTCGTGCTGCGCGAGGATCCCAAACATCGATGTCAGGGCGGGGCTTAAGGATGGAAGATATAAATTTTAGCATCGTAAAAAATTTTGCATCGCTTGAATAAATAGTGAAATTGGATCATTGTAGTACTATTCTCCTGTAGTTGCCGCCCTCTTTCTTCTCTTTCCACGTTATTTCTCAAAAAGGAAGGCGTTAACTACGAAGGGATGTGAAATATAATCCTTTCTTATGTAAATCTTCAGGATTTTTAATGGAAAATGAAATCTTTTTGTAAAATTTTATTTTACCAGTCATCTTTGATGGCGAAAAGTGCCTGCGACAGCGTTTCTCGCCACGTGACCAACTCGACTCCAGGCACCTAGAATAGAGAGCATAAAAATCAAAACCTCTCT
>LIAE01010215.1:70405-101452 GCA_002287525.1 Diploscapter pachys | reverse complement strand
ACGGCATCGACACGTTGTGGAATTCCGCTGCGATTTCGGCAAGCACTCTGCGCAATTTTACGAGATAATTATCTAGAGCAGAAGGGGACGAACTAACGTTTTCATCTGATCACAACTTTCTATTTCTTTGCTAAATGAAAAAAAGTATCGTGTGTTCCAGGATTTTTCGAAAACTGGCTTCTCTCGCCACTGTATTGAATATGAAAAAAAGCAAGAAACATTCGCTTGTTGAAAGATTTAATCTTCAACCTGAGCAGTAGTTCCTCATTGCTGGACCAAATGAGAGTGATGTCCCTGATGGCGTCTGGCCAGATGTCGGGAATGGTGTACAGAGTGAGCAGTCCAAGTGTAGAGGACAGCTTGTTCGTGACTGACTGAGTTAGGGTCTGCGCTCCTTTCGACAGTCGCTCGATCAGGTAGCATTTCAGGCTCTCCAACTGTAAAACCCATATGCATATTTATAAATTTGAAATATTAATTTTCACAAAAACTGTTGATGAAGATTAACAAATGAGCGTTGATAGATAATCTCTCAACCATGATCTAATATTTTAAATTTGGAAAAAAGGAATTTCGAAGAAGGTCAAAGTAGAATAGAAAATATTACCAATTGCTGGTCAGCGACAATGACCTCTCCATGGTTCCTGATGGTGGTGTAAAGAGTCATGGCACCGAAGTATTGAACACTGCTCGGGTAGATCGAGTCGATCAGGCCAGAGCACAGACCGATCATCTGCTCTTTCGTCAATTCTGCAAATTATGAAATTATTGCAAGAATTTTGGAAATCTAAAAAAGTAGTAATTTATGCAATTGTGTAGATCAGTCAAGGTAGGGAATTACTTTTTTTTTTATCTTTCAGCCCATACTATTTCGTACGTTACTAAGTTACCATCTTTAATATTTTCAGGTTGTCAAAATTTTATCGGGCCTCTTGAAAGTTCACCCATTTTAGAAACCAAATTTTTGATTAAAAAAACAGGTTTAATTTCCGAGAAAAGTTATTCAGTTATTATATGCTCACCATTCCTGATCTGACAGAGATAGGCATTGAGCTGAGCGCGTCTGTGCTCGTCCGCAGTCGAGTAGAATTCCCCGATGATCTGTGCGATCTGTGCCGCGTCGCTCAGCGCTTCGCTCATTCTGCTCTGTCCGATCGGATTCCCTTCTGCCCAATTCCCAATCCAACTTCTGATCTTTCTCTTCTCCTTTACTTATCTGGAAACCCGTGAAATTAGCTTACAATAAATAAAAGAATAGATATTTCAGCAGAATCAAACTGCGCAGGGAAATCAAATTTGTCAAAAATCAATCAATTTTTATACTAATTTCAGACCAAAAATATGCAGAACCGAAGCGAAAAACAAAGGAGTTTGAGTCAGGAATACGAAAAAAGGAACTATCGGAAGTCATCACAGTCACAAGACGGATTATTGGATCTCTTACTTAGTTTACAGCAACAATAAGTATTCTGAATTTTGTCGTGTCAAAAATATTCTTAGGAGAGGAAAGTTATGTACAAACTGTACATATTCACCAGAAAACATAGCTAATACCGACCAAACAATGCAAAGACTATGCGGATCTCTAGCGAATTGTCAGCATGAAGCGTAAACTTGATATATTTTAAGGTATTCCAAAGATTTAGAAAAATGGTGGAAAGAAACTGGACCTAGTAATGCCAAAAGTCTTTCAGTTTCTATAAACATTGATATAAAATATCGTTGATTTCGGATATTTTGAGCCTTTTAAGAACTAGAAAAAGTAGCGGTCTAGTTTTGGTAAATTCAATTGCACGAAATAATAATTTCTTCGAAATAAACGACAACATTTTGCACCGAGAGAATTAGAGAGTCAAAAGCCAGAAAAGAAACAGGAAGCCGATAGCCATGAACGTGTTGGAGAGGAACTGCTCCTCCTGGTGCTGCCTCGAGCCGGGCTGCGCGCTGTTCGGATCGACTTGAGGCTGCCCGTCTGGCCCTTGTCGCTCGCCCCCAAACGTGAACAGCGAGGAGAACATCGTGAATGGGAAAATTCCTGAAACAATTGCATTGGCAAAGGAAAATAGCGGAAATAGTGAAAATCCTACCAATTCCTAAAGAGAATTGCACGTTTCCGTTTCCGTCGCCCCATTGGAAACCGGGAAATCCACCCTGAAAATAGAAATTTCGAATAAGCTAGTTTATTGGGAAGGCTCACCGAACTAGCCTCACTCCTCTGTCCCTGAGGCCGAGGCGGAATCTTCTCTCGAGGATCCTTGTTATCGCCTCCTCTGCCGTAAATCGGAATCACCTAAACATACAAATAGCTTCTTCTTTTTAACGAGTTTTCAGGTAATTTGCTTCTAGATAATAATGAAAATTCAGGATAAGCAAAGTAAAATTTTAAAAAATTAAAAAATTTTAAATTGGATTTCAATTGAAATTAATTTCGTCTAAAAACTGCTTATTGTGAACAGGGGAAAGTTACTCCATCCTGATAGATGTCATTCATTCAAAGTAATAGGTGCGATTGAATCAAGTTTTACCTTGTCTTTGTCGATGGCAGATTTGCAAACAGGACAGAGTTGTCGATTGGGTCGTGTGTCGAGCCATTGCACAAGGCAGGGCCAACAGAACAGGTGGCCGCACAGAGAGACTACTGCGTCTCGGGCTGTGTCCAGACAAATGTTACATTCGAACCTGAAATGCACACAATCAAACAGTCCAATTTGATTCGTATATTTCGAATTTCCGAAGACAATTTTGATTTTGAACTTCCGACCTAGGCAGATAGCTCAAACCAGAATCTCCGTGCATGTATGCGTACCCATCTCTTAAGCTAAATATTCCGGTAACATCTTGCCGCATACCCCCCTTTATGTATCGCCTTCTGTAGAAGAAAAATTGTATTGTGTATCCCTTCCCCTAACATTTTCATTTAAACTGAAAGCCTGTCTAGATTGTTGAATATAAACATATTTTATCCTGACCGTATATGCAGTTATTCTAATTAGTAACGCTAAAAAGACCGTCATTGGGAACGAGAGTGGCAGAGGAGATAGAACGCTCTTTTCACTAAGCGTGATAATTCATCGATGGGGCAAAAGCAAGTTTCAAACGCGAGCATTTCCCTCTATGCTGAAATAACCACTCTGCACGTTGATGATAGCTATTGCAGTTAGAATCTTTTATATTCTCTGAAAAATGAAACAAAGAAAGTTTTGGACGTAAAAATGAACCTGGAATTGTCATCCTTCCTCTCATCTCCATTTCCATCCCCTCCTTGTGCATTGCTGCTGCTCGAGGACTGGGGCATTTGAGTGTTTGGGCCCATTTGCTGATGATACTGATTCTAAAATGATCAAAACCATAAAAAATGCTCAATTCATAAAAGTCAGATATTTAACAGTCTTCAAACTGTCATATGGGGGTCAGAAAATATATCTATCATAAAAATCATCGTTCATTTATAGCTCAACGAATAAATTAGAATAACAAATGAGAAGAACAATTATAAAGGAAGTCCAGGAATGCCCTGCTGCTTTCTTTCGAGGTATCTCTGTTTGGCCGCCTCTATGCTCTCTGCCGTGTTCCTCTGCTTCAGAATCTCCTTCAGGCCCTTCAACCGAGCCTCTTTGTCAATTCGATTGCCCAGTTTCAGTTTCTGAAAATTAGAAATTTAGGACAATTTATTGAACTTCAGAGAAAAAGATTATGCATTACGTTTAGAAGAATATTGTAGGCGTGCGGAGAAGAAAAAATGTTGGCATGTAAAATGTGCAAGTTGATGTCGCACATGCGCGACACGAATTTTCATTTTCTTCTTGTGACTTTTTCATGCGTCTCTCGAGCTGAGCATTGACGTCGGGCAAATTGATATCAACTTGCCACAGTTCATGGTAAACATCTTTTTCGCCGCGCGCACACAATAAGATGGGAAAAATCGAAAATAATTTCGATAGAATTACTGCTTTGAAATCCTTGACATCCGGTTTGACTTCGTCGGCTTCCTTGGGAATCTCTTCTTTGCCGGCCTTCTCCTCACTGTCATGTCTCCTCCTTCCTCTGCCCTCCCTCCTGTCATCTCCTTTCGAATCATGCCTGTCTCTTCTCCTCTCCTCCCTCCTTCTATCCTCTTTGCTCGTCCTTCTGTCCTGCTCATCATCATCAGATCCTTCAGGAGATGGAGTGAATCGAGCCATCACCTTCTCGTGGTGAGTGCGCGCGCGACGGGCGACCTGCAACATGGAAAATTCAGGCTGGTATTCAATCCGATAAATCCCGGGAGAAATAAGTCTCGTTGATTACTGAATCTCGAAGAAAGCTAATACTATTTTCCCCTACTCTCTCACAACCCTTTGACTTTCATCGAGATTTAAAAATCAACCGAAATTCATTTCAGAAAAATGAAGCACAGAATTGGCCAAAATAATTCCAATTTAGAAGGCACTCACATTGAGTCCAGGTTTGAGTTCTCCTTCGAAATTCTTCTGGGGCGGTTCAAATTTAGGTTCGTTTTCGTCCTCATCGTCCGAATAAATCGACTTCTTCGGTTTTTCCTTGGATTCCTTCTTCGATTCCATCATTTCCTTGATTGGGGAAGGAGATCGAGACTTTATTCTGAAAAACGAGTCTTGAAATGAATGTTCTACTCGGTAAAAGAACAGAATGGAATTCCGATCCATCGTGTGATCAAAACTGAAAAGGTAAAATCGACGGAATTTGATTTTGAACAAGATCAGTAATTCTGACAAATCCTTTTCTTTCCAAGGATGAGCTTCCTACCTCTCCCGAATGTGTCTGACTTTCTTCTTCGAGTCCTGTGCCTGTTCTTCGGCGGTTTTGGACGAGCTCTGTCCTGTTCTGGCCAGGCTTTCGAGCATTTGTCTCTGGAATCCTGCTTGCCACATTTTCTGTTTTTCCACCGAAGTCAATGCTGAAATCAATGAAATCAAATTAGTAATTGAGAGAAGACACTACAATTGAATTTGGCCTCGTATTCCTCCTCTTCACGCAGCTTCTCGATGGCTTCCAGCTGCTCCTTGTACGCACTCGTTATGAATACCTGCAATTGCAATTGTGATGGAAATGCTATTTTTTGTTGCAATTTTTCATTTTCCAAATAGAGAAAAATAAAGAAAATGACGCTAAGTTCATTATGCATCTCGAAAACGGTTTGTTTTTCAATTTTTTTTCCAATCTAAAACGTCCTGGAAAGATTTTTCACATCAACCAACTCTTCATAAAATCGAATTTGATTTTAAGAAAATCCTTCCAACCTCTTTATCCGCGAACTCGTCCCCTTCCTTCTCCCTCTCCTTCTGCTGCTGTCTCTCCTGCACACTCTGCTCGTTTATCTTCCTCATTCTGCTCGCCTTCAGCATGTTGTCCACGTACTTCGCCTTCCTTTCCTTGTCTGCTGTTTTCTGTACGGCTATCTGAAACAGATTACTCATAGAAAAAGAAAGAACCTATAAACCAGATGTACCTTTTCATTCTTGACAGCCTGAATCTCGTCGTAATTTTTGTCGTAATCGAAGATGGTCGGGTCTTCAGCCATGGCCCTTTCGTGCAGTCGCTCGGCCTGCTTCTGCGTCCGAATTGTCGATGCCGATTCTGTTTTGCCCATCACGTCTACCTGCAAAATGAATTCAAATTGGAGTATTTTTGTTACATTTACTAGATTATTTTCGGCATATACTTCCATTTGTCTTTTAATAACATGTAGAAAAAAGTACAAATTTTTAATGGTATTCTACTATTCGCCTCTTCGAAATAAAGGGCACAATATTTCTTTCTAATGAAGAGTGTCAACTATGTAATCACGGATTCTGCTCAAAATTCGTGGATAGCCTAAATCGAGCATGTTGATTACAATAATCAAGTCAGAAAACGCCAAAGATCCCGAATAACCCTGCAGTTTGGTATCGAATTTCCCTTTGCTGCTCCAGCGAATAATGGCATTGTCAGCGTTCGATTTTACTATTTAAGCTAATTTTAAATTCTTATTGATGCAGTGTGAAGTGAATAGCTGAAATTCGGAGCTATTCGGAGACTTAAACGTTTTTTTACTTGATTATCGTAATCAGCGTAGTCGATTGGAATTAACTACCGATTGTGAGCAGGATCCGCGATTTACAGTTTACATTTTTCGTAGGGAAATGTTGAAATTTTTAAGTAGCCGACCCCACCCAGTGGGAATAATAAGGCTAGGAAAAAAAAAAAAAATGTTGAAATTTTTAACTCGAATAATTTAAATTTACAATTACTGTTGTTTCTTAACTGGGCTGACTCTCAATGCAAAATACGCATATTTACGTGTTTACTCACCGTATCTCCATCGTCGTCATCGTCAGCAAAGATGGCAGCGATCGGACGCACAGCTGGTAGTTGAGGGGCGGAAGGCTTCTTCATCGAAATTACCAGTCCGTATTTCCTGAAAATAATTAAACCAGTCAATTTTCATCAATTTAAGGAGTTTTACTTTTTCTTAGCCTCGTCCTCCATTTTCTTTCGCAGATCTGGCTTCACATCGGGTTTCACGTCCTCGCTGTCAGACATTCTTCAAACTGGAAATCGATACTTTCAGCCTGAATATTTCAAGAGATTTGGAAAAAAAATATCTAATAAATTCAGATATTCAATGGCATGAAACCATTAGTTAGATCGTCATAAAAATGTTATAAGTTCGCCAACGAAATAATTTATTTTGTATACAATTGCATAGCTGTTTCATTATTCTTTTTTTTTTTTATAGATTTCGAACATAGATGGATAATTCTGGGATATGAATTGACAATGATTTTAGCAATGAGGAGAAAAATTATGATTCCATCTTTGTTGCCTATGAAAAAAATATCCCGTATCTGATAATAAACAGTGAAAAGAGATTACTAGAACAAGTGCACCTTTCTGCAGAAAAAAAAACTCATTTCTAGCAAAATAGCACCTATTCTGGTAATGTTCGAGTGGAAAATAAATTAGAATCAGAACTAATCACGAAACGAAGCATTCTGGGATCTGCTCTGAAATATACTTCTTCTAGACATTTCAACCCAAAGGCAAGAAAACATTCACTTATGGATATAGAAAAATTGACTATCGAATTCAATAGAGCACTAGACATTTGGTGTAGATTTGAGGAAGAACGAAATTATTAGAAAAAAGGAAAAATAAATTATTCATAAATAATAACATTCTGCGTGAGATTTTTCTCCATATCCCCCGTTTTATGAGAAAAACATGATTGCTGCACGATTTGGAATAGGAATTAATTTGAAATGGCTTTGATACCGCCTATTCGAGTCCCAAGTAATTGTTGAGACCTTGCACGAGACTGACGATGAGTGGCTGCCAGCAGACCAGATACCTGATCCAATCCAGCAGTTTGCCGTAGAACAGGTGAGGCTTCTCCCAGCTGAAAGAAAATCACCTGTCAAATATACTTCACTTGCCCTCCAGTTTTTTTAACTCACCAAGGCTTGATCTAGGGAGTAAAGAAGAGGAGAGGAAAAGAAAACTGGATCAATTTTACAAATTGGCGATGAGGTCTTCTTTGGTGAAGTATACAGTAATCTCTTTCATTTTAATTTTTTTCAAAAATTTAAAAATTGACTAGGGAACTTCAATAGTTGTTGCAGTAGAGAAGACTGATAGCAATAAATCCAAATATAAAAATTAACGTACGGATTCTTGAACATTCGCTTTAAATCGACTTTTTCCTTGCAGTAGGGACAAGTCTGCAGTTTGCCGACGACAACCCAGCCGCGGATGCAGAATTCGTGGAATGTATGCCCGCAGGATAACCTGAGAATTAGTAAATACGAATTTATCAAAAAGTAACATCCAACCTGTAAGTCTTCTCATCCTGATTTTCATCCTCCCCAGCCTGCAACAGAGCCTGATCAGTGCGGAGTCGATTGTCGCAAACGGCACAGACATCGTCGTCCAAATGCTTCTTCGGCAGGCCGTCCGGGGTGTAATACTGCAAAATGTATTTGTAAGAAATTGCAAGTAATGTTTTAAAAGTACCCCAATCTTGCAGGCCATTCGGTCAGTGCAGATGTGCGCGAAGTCTCGACCAAGCACACCGTAATAAAGGCCGTAGAAAAGCAGAAGAATTCCTGAAATATCGATGCGATTTTCATAAAACGACCAGCACAAACCAGTCCTGTTGGAATATAAATATGATACTTTCAGAAACGAAACTTTTCAAAACGGAGCGGAAGTTCCCGACCAGGACTTGCACATATAGTGAGCATATTTTTCAGAAAGTTCAGCACAAACAAGAATATCAAACATTTCGCGAATAATCTTACTTGAGTATGAAGGAAACAATTCCTTGAGAAGATGAATGAAAGAAATCCCTACCTGCATCCATAACAGTGGTCTGCTTCAAACCAAACACGAAGTTCAGTCCCATTAGTGCAAACATCATCGTGAAATAACCAGCGATTCCCAGAACGTAGCTCATCTTGTGCAGAAGGAGGAACCATTTGTACACCATTCTGAAAGAGAACATTGCTTTGTTTCGAGAGTAGGCATAGAAGAAAGGAACCTTGGAGTAGTTCCTGAAATGTGGTCAGCAGAGGCCTTGAACCAGACGAAAGTGGATGCGATGGTGAATACAGTCCAGATGAAGAGGAATCGGTACCACTGGTGGGTAAAGCACACGTAGACCGGGATTAGCCACATGCCAATAAGAGTGCAGAACTAGAGCGGAAAAAAATAAAATAAAATAATACAGAAGCAAAGACAAACCTGATACGACTTGAAATGCCTGCGTTTCCACTGAACCAGGAAGATTTGGCCAACGATTAGGGCTACCACGAGAATCAACATC
This sequence comes from Diploscapter pachys, assembly GCA_002287525.1. Lineage (NCBI taxonomy): Eukaryota > Metazoa > Nematoda > Chromadorea > Rhabditida > Rhabditidae > Diploscapter > Diploscapter pachys. Next base: position 92,631 of record LIAE01010215.1, on the reverse strand, counting down.
ATCTCCAGGTGCATCTGAAAGCAGTCATTTTGAAATTAAATAAGAAAATCCTCAATCTGTCCCAGAAATTCAACATTCAATTAGAAATCATAAGTGCACACCTTGTCATGTCCCCTGTGCTGCTCGTGCAGTTTCGCGTGTTCGATCTGCCATTTCTCCTCTTCTGTCAGTTCGCGAAGCTGAAAATTTCGGATAATTCAATTTGCAAAACGAGACGATAAACAAATGATAAAAAATAAACAAATTGCTGAACTGACGAACATTTTCGAGTCCGACTTCGTTCTGCAGCTTGACTGCCCCGTGCTGGTGCGGCATTCTGCTGGTCTTCTGATCAATGACCGAATACTCGGTTTTTACCTAAAAAATCAAATAGTTAAAAAGAAAAAGGAAGAATCGTGAAAAGATGGCGAATCATTTTGCACGTCTTACACACTGCAAAAGCGAAAGAATTGACGCGAAATATACGCACAAAATAGTCGACGTAAAGAAGAAATAGAATGGGGAATGAGGAGGGGAGAGAGAAAAGAACACATGATATCATTGAAACTGGGGAAGAAAATTCCATTTCGAAAACAAAAATATAGGAATAACGAGCAGATTTCAAACTCATTTGTTCAAACAGACGAAAAATAAAAATTCTTTATTCGCGATATCACAAGAGGCTCGTGCGCCTAAACTCGGGGACCCGTTACATACAAAATACGCACACAAATGGAAGATGAGTTGAATGTCCTAAACATGATCCGAAATCCACAAAAGAGCAGAGATAATTCATCTGACAGGAAAAGGTATATTTGAGCTAATAAATTATGAAAAAATCAATAAATAATGATAGATTAGAGGATGAAGTGGTTATGCGATGCTTGTTTGGTGATTTTGCTGAGGATGAATCTGGGCAGAGGAGTCCTTCTCTTTGGGCTGAAATTTGTCAAGAATGATATGTTAATGTGAACGAAGTTGGCATGTTTTAGAGAAACCACCATATTAAACTGATCTTCGCTTTTAATCCATGTTTTTATTTATTACTGAAGGAATGCTGGTAACGTGTGGTCAATAGAGCACATATTTCCATCACAACAGAGTCATACAAAATTTTCGAACTAGAGAAATACGAGAACTCTATCTTACCAGAACGAATAAGGTGGCGGGCAAAGTCTGGAGGCAGTTGAGAGTCATCGCATCCGAGAGTTGACTCGATCTAAAATGCTCGCTGTAATGATAACAACTATTCAAGTAAAACTTACTTGACAGTGAGTTTGGGGAAAGGCAGTCTGCCAGCAGAGAGAGCCATCACAATGACAGAGACGCTTCTCTCATCGCCAGGCATCATCCTGACAGAGGCACGACGCAGGCCGCAGAACATGAACGAATCTGTCGAGTCGAATACAATCGACATGTCCAGGCACTGCAAACGAAATATTCACTTTTACAACTTGCGCAGGTTTTTCAGAAATTCGTTTATGAGTAAAATTTCGATTTATCGAAAGTCAGATTCTCAAATGTTTTCATTATTAGTATTATGGAGAAATAGATGAAATTTATTCATCTCTACATGGTGGACAAAAGTATTGGATCACTCTCATATCCGATTCCGACTTTAGCCCAAGTTTTAAACCTATCCGATTGAGATGAACTTGGCATACTTGCAGGTCTTACATATACTCTTGCTGTCTTGTTTTCTGAGAAGATGCTTCAATTCGTGCAAACTGTGCATTGGCGCACTGTACAATTTGTGGTATGATATTTTTATCACCAGGTTCTTGGGTAGGATTATTGACAAGTACAGTAGCAAAACATCGCAGTAAGTAAGAATATTTTAAACTTTGCACAAACGCGCTAAAATTGTTGACTAAGTTTCAAGGGAAAGGAGGAATAATGCACTTTGTCGTAGATATGGGATAGACGGCTGAAAATCTGGATCTTTCTTGATTATCATGACCTCACTATTGTATGCGATTGATTAATACAATTTTCTTATAAAAATTTTGCTCACAATGCACAGAATTTGGTCAGTTGCTGACCACGAAATCTTCTCCTCAACAAGACGCGATATGTATGCAAATTTTCAGCTCAATGTGATAAATGAAAAGAGCTAGACGAATGGTTGAAAATAGCCGCTGATTAGCATAGAGTGACCCAAAATACTTTTGGTCGCTACTGTATGTGAAGAAACAAGTTAATTATATATAATTCTCACCTCTTTTGCATATGATTTGAGATGGTAGTTGATCCGAATGGGCAGCCTCACAACAGCGTGCTGGTCGATCACCTCTGCTCTGATCGAGAGAGGACAGGACAGCACAGGGAGACGAGTCAGGGGGACAACTGAGCGGACGAGCGATGCTGCGTCGGGGTCATTTGTCTTTCTGAGCAACAGCATCAATTACACTCCGTCCCTTCTAGTTTCCCTTTACCTCTTCCAAACAATAGCAATTCTGCCGAGCGGGGTTTCGACTTCTTCCTCCCGTGTTTCAATTCGAACTGGCAAATAATATGAGATCGTGTGGTCTTTGGAAAGCTCGTCTGCAGAAAATAATCGGATAAAAATTGGAAAAAGTTGAAAAACCTGAGAGATTCTGAAGTGCCGGAGTAGAATCAGCAATAGTCACTACGTCTGCCTGAAAAATAAATAAGTAAAAATTTCTCAAAATAATGAATGATGAAAATCAGAAGAGTCAAATTATTGTATGGCAGTACGAGTAATAAATGGGGAATTCGAAAGAAATATGATATCAGGTCATCATTTTAGACTAATTGTTTAAATTACCAGCAGCCATTCGATTGAGTTGATAACGATTGTGGAATGCGACTCGACGACCGCCTTCAGAGTGTGCTCACTGTGATTCAGCACTGAAGACAGTGGAATTCCCTGAAAACAACTAAATGCACTGCGAGTTAATTTGGAAAATGAACTCACGCAGATACTCAATACAGAGCTGGAGACAGTGAAGGGCTGCTCTGCAGAAATCGACAAGGGAATTTTGCTGCTCTTCCGTTTTGCAACCTGATCACTGCCAACAGGCAAATCGTAGCTCACCTAAATTTTCTAATGATGCAAATTTAAACAAATAAATCAATAACCTCGAGAATAAGCTCAATACTTCCAACCAATTGAGCGACGAATCGGATCGGGGAAATTACCTGCAAAAATATTCATTTCGAGACTATTATATATTATATTACTTTTCTATTTACAGAATTTCAAATTAATAATAATTCTCTACCGTTTTATTGGGGCTCATTCTGTCGACAACCTTAATCTTGATGTCAGATCTGAGTTCGTTGTCCTCGTCGTCCACAAACAGCACTGCGGCTGCCTCTGTCGACTGCTGTTCGCTTCGTTTGAATTCCAGGCTGAAATAAGTCGTATTTTCATATTCTTCAAACCCATCTTTGGACTGGTAGATTTACCCCACTTTAGCCCTGGTAAAACGAAGAAAAAATCGAAAAATAAAAGTTGGATAATCTACTCAAATTCTTCAATATCTTCACTTACATGACATTGCTGAGTTCTAGATCAGAGGCATTAGTGAGTGGCAGATCAAACTCAGCCACTTCCCCGATGAGACACTCGACTCGAGCTCCCTTCTCCTTCCCATTCTGGTCCTTCGAGTAGTCGACCACAACGCTGCCTTCAGCTTCATTCACTCTGTAACTTCTATCCTCATTCATTTATTCGCACTACTCAATGTCACCTCAATTCCTCTTCGCCCACAATCTCTTTGTCTCGGTTTCTGTTCAGGGCCTTCATGGCTTCGAATTCCAGCTGCCCGAAGACAGGCGCAGATCGATCGCCCAATTCCACTGTCACAGAGGAAACCTAGAATATTTCATTTTCATCCGTGATCAAAGAGAAAGCTATTATTTGACGGAACGTGACGGAATGACGATACCCTATACACTGCGTTTCACAAAAATAGAATATTTTCTATTTTATTTAATGCCCGCACAATGCCTGAACTAATCAGACTGAAATTTGTTACCATATATGCTGACAATATATCCCCGAAGTTTTATTCCGATTTGATTTACTATGTTGTTTTTACGATTTTCTTCTGAAAAGTTTCCTTAACTATTCAAATTAAATGAAAATGTTAAGCAAAATTCAGAAAAAAAAAATTATGGATATAGGAGACCTATCAGATATTGATAGCATCATTATCGGGCTATCAAAATACTATGTTGGTTTCTTCTGAAAAAAATCTACACAGACATGGTACGAATTTTCAAAAATTTTTGAATCGGAAATCGCCAGCCAGAAACGTCGAATCCCTCGTTTCCCTAATTCTGTGATCCTAACGTTCCTTTTCACGAACACATCGATTTGCAATCATGCATGTAAAGAAGTTGAATTAGATATCCACGTGGATTTTCCAAAATCATGGAGAAACATTTCTGATGTGGGTAAACTGGTCAGAAACCTGCAAGAAAAGACTTACAATGAGTGAATTCCCCTCGATAGATTCAGGTACAGTCTCCACAACCAGCAGTGTCCTCTTCTGTCTTGGAGCCAGATGACAGGGGCCGAATCTGAGAGTGAATGGAGGGGGTTCATCCGCTTGTCTTCTTCTTCCAATCACATCGCAGGAAATAAGCAGACCAGAGATCCTGAAGTTATTTGCACTTTCCATTGAAGAATGAGTAGTTCCCATACCGGAATTCGATATCTGCCAGATTCCTCACGATCAAGCAGACATTCGCTCTTTGACCAGGTCGCAATGGCTTATCGTGAAGAAATGCAGCCTCAAATACTTTTCCTCAGAAGAGGCCAATGAAGATAGTTTACCTCAATTTCGAGAAACGTTTCCAGATTCCCAATGTCGATTGTGAAGAACTGTTTCGTTGACAATAGGTTGACCCAGTTTGCCGAGTACTGATTTAACTGAACAAATTATAAGCTTCTTGGATTAATTTATTGGAAAAAGCCATACCAGAGCAGATTCGATATTCGCATTGAGGAAGGGAGGGAGCGGAGACTGACCGGAGAGGATCTGACGAAGGCTCTCGGCTGCAGTGGACTGCAGAGTGGAGTGGATTGAGGGGTGGAGCAGTTGCAGCAGACACCAAATATAATTCTGCAAATGGGATCATTGAAAATTGATAGAGGTACGAAAATAAGAGGAGCCTATTCGTTATCGCTGAACGTAATAAGCTAATTTTACCTCTCGTAACTCGTTATTATCAACCTGTGTGAAAAGCTGATATTCGCGTATAGGAAATATGAAGACACGCTTGATGGTGCGCGTTCATATTTTTGGCATTGACACGATGTCAAAAAGTATAAATGCACTCTGAAATGTCCTTCCATTCTCAACGAAATAACGTGCCCATGAATAGATTCCTGTCTTCTCGGCCACTCTTCGCTCTCGAAGACCATTTTTTCGTGTTATAACTTTCTTTTAAAGAACAGAGTGTTTTACGAGAACGATCACAAGTTTGACTCAAGTATGCAATGAACTCTATTTATTCTTGATAGTTCATTCTTGGCTTCTCTTTGCAAGCCTCATCTCCTCGCTCATTTGTAAAATTCACCCATGATAGTGTCATAAAAGCTTATGATATGGGGGTATAGCTAGGGTTGGGAAGATAATATGTTGTTTTTTAGTGAACAACTTACCTAGTAGGTTGTTTAGACTTTCGACCCCACCCTAGGAGTTACAAGAAGCCGTTTCAATATGAAGACTAGGACGAGTACCTTGAAGGAAGCAGAGGAGTATGCAGCCCAGGCAGCTTTCTGGAGAATTCTCTGCCTGATAACGGGAGGCAGCCATTCTTTAGACACGAGCAGCCAGTACTGAAGTGCCTTCTGGGAATCACCCTTCGCGTAGAACGCATCTGCGGTCTGACAATACAAAATTTCAATAATCCATTTCAAGGATAAAGAATTAACCTCGCTCATGACCTTCTTCTGCATCCGATGGCACTGGTACTTGCGGAATTGACCGATGGCCGCTTGCAACAAAGTGATCACTCCGTCGTGATTCACGACCAGACGGTGCTGAATGTGTTGAAATAATAAAGGAAGAAATGGGATCGCTTTGTTAATGGTAGTTATGGCTTTAAAAAATCAAATTATCATCTTTCTTGATGCATCAGCTGACTCCCGAATAAATACTCGTCAGCAGACAAATAAAAACGATTTTCTATTCTCGTTCGACATACCGTAATAGCAGTGACTGCAGCAGATTCGACATGCGGTGCAGCGAGGGAATCGAGGCCGACTCGCCAGGGACGCTGACCGAAGAATATCTGCAAAGGAGGTGATTTTCCAACAGAATTGTCGTCAGCTCTCTTACCGTTTCGAGAGCGAGTGGATCGGGATTCGGATAGGGGAAAGTGAGGAGCTGAGAAGTGGCTGAATTCAAAAAGTTGAAAGGCAAACTGGCATTTTCTATCGAACCCTTGAGTGCAGCGACTTCCGAGTTGGCTTGAGAATAGAAGGAAGCAGCCTCAGCCAAACTGCTGCCTGGATTGAGCGTGGCCAGGGCTGTCAGACCACCCTTCACTGCTGTTTCGAATAGCTGCGCGAAGTGCCAGCACTGAAATCAACGAATCGAAAGGTTCTCCCCTCTAGCAGTTCAGGGCCAACCTCCTTAGCCTTCCAAAGCAGCCATTCGATGGAAGCGAGTTCGTGTGTGGGGTAGACGAGTACTGTCGAAGGCAGGGAGCGGAAGAATGCGGATTGGTGCTTGCGCATATGGTTGATGGCTTCGAAGGCCGTGTTATGCAGGAAACACAATTCGCACATCTCAAAGTGTGTTCAGTTTATTGGAAATTGCAAGAAATACAAAGCTTCTTGTAAAATTCATCCTTTCTAAAGACCACCAATTTTTAAAGTTCATCCATTTCTAAAAGAAAATCATTCCTTGTAACCAGAGTAGGCTAGGGGTAGGGCTAGGTAGGGTTAACAGTCAAAACAGCCTACTAGATAAGCTGATCACTTGGAAACAACATATGGCCTACCCAACTCTACCCCTAACTTGTCCTAATTACGAGGAGCGATGTCTTTTGTTTAGAAATGAACGAACTTTGGAAAAAAAACCAAAATACAAGAGTTTCGTCATCATTTTACAATCTATTCTTTCAAAAAATTACCTTGTAATTGAGTAGTCCAACAACACTCCGCCACTCGAAAATGTCTATTGCATCCCAGTGTTCCAGGTTGTCGCGACATTGATCGTATGCAAGGCGGTAATTCCTACAAAAATGTTCACTTGATTGGCAATTCAGTGAAGACATTATTTTTGGAAGAATGAAAGTAAAATAGAAGAAAATTTTGGCGCCTTGTACACTTCCGATTTCCTATCATCCTCCACCTCTAATAGTTCTCACTCTTTTTTTTCCTTTCCCTTGCTATTTTCTAGAAAAAAGGTGGGAATAACAGTGAGCCAGAAATTCTTTTTCACATTTCAAACTACTATGCACATCCATTATCAGTTCTTTAACTAGTTTCATGTCTCTCGTTAATTTATATTGATAAGGTAGAACTTTTCATTTTTTAATGTCCCAATAATTAAGAAGTAAAATAAAATATACCTCAGGGCAGTGTGAGTATCCTGCCGCATTTCGGACAAGTAGGCTAATTTGAAGAGTTGTCTGACGACCAGCATCGGGGCATTGTTCGGAATGGAACGGGCGCGAATCGCCTTCAGTTTCTGCTGATAGAAACCTTGGGCCAATTCGTGGAAGGCCACTTCGAGTTTCGAGATAAATGCCTGCAAAAAGAAATTGACCTATTAAGAAAGGTCAAATTTTGATGTTCAACTTTGTAGATTCTTACTTCAAAATTAAAAGCAACATCACATAAAATGTGCCAAAACGGCACCCTTTATTTCTTATTTTTCCCTTTCATTTTTCCACCGGGGCGGTGTTTCGCCTTTTTCTTATTTTTATCGATATCGCCTGTTATCCCCGCCCTCTTTTCTTGTGTGAGATTTAACTGCGATTGAGCGGTTGATATTCTCAAATAAAGTTGTGTTTAATAGTCATTGTTGAAATTTGTGTTCAATCACTGTTTGTTTTAACCAACAAGTTCTAACCCCACAGAAAGGTCATCCCCACAAGGACCCCATTCTGTTCATAAAAGTTTCTGGAATGATTTACCCAGAAGTCGCTGCCTGCGGTAGGGATTTGAAAGAGCTGCTTGGAACTGAGCTGACAGATATGGGACAGTTCGTGGGCGCGATCTGTGGCGAGACTGTTTGGATTCGCCGTGTATCTGAAATTTACTACTACCTTCATTAACGCAAGCTTGTTGATAAATCTCATTCTAGTCTAGGAATGGATATTTCATTCAAACCTTTCCTGCAGCAGCACCAAAGCAATTCTCGACCCCTGTCTGCAAGTGTCCCTGATGCTATCGACCTTGCTCTTTGCCTCCGTCTTCTTCTCCTCCCAGGATGCGTGGTCCCAATCCAAATCGAGGAACAGAACAATCAGAGAGGGAACTCGCTCGAGGTACTTCAGGGGCCAGTCGCGCTTGATTATGCCTGAAACGTGGAAAAGTGAAGATTTCTCTGGTGCTCTGTGAGTTCGTACCTTTCGATGGCGCCTTTGGAGTCTTCTGTGGCAAATCGAGCTCTCCACTGATCACTTTCAAGTTCAACGGGGGTCTGTCAGAAGTTCGATTGCTGAATTTCACTTTGTCATAGAGTTTGAAATAGTTATTATTTCCCAAAAAGAATATAAATTTCAACGTATTTTAACACGTGAGTAATAACAAATCATCAAATGAAATGAGCCAACAGCTTCGACTATTTTTAGAATTTTTTGAAGAATTAAATGAAAGCGCACTTTGCAAATTGAATAGTTCGTAAGTTAAAAGTTGCTGACCTGAATGCAGAGACGACATTGGCATGAGCAGGTCGATTGACGGGGTCGAGCCCTGTGACGAAGACAAGCTGCTGCGGGCGAGCAGACAGCCACGAACCTGCCTCCACTGGGTCCATTCAGTCCTTATCCCTTACCTCAATGTTAGAATTTATAACTAATTATTTTGCTAAATAAATTGAGAGATTTTATATGTAAGACCACATATATTCGCTTCAAATACGACAAACGCATTTAGTCAAGGAGTGCAGATAAAATACGACTGCTCCTACTATTCCATTTGAATGCAATCTTCTCGTCAATTTGGTGAGAAAGCGATAGAAATAAAATTATGGAAAAAAAATTGAAAAGATTTGACGAATTTTGGAACATTATTATTCGCAAAATTTGTAGCTAATCTAACAAGGGAAATTTCAGAAGTCTGCCAGGGCTTAAAAGTTTGGGCCTGGACCTGGTCCAACCTTTTAAGCCCTGACGACAAACCCAAACGACCCCTTTCATAAATCAAAGGGACTCGAAACTTTTCATCGAATGTAGTTTCAGAAAATACATCAACCCCATATTTGCAATTCAAGAATTAGAAATTGAACTAACCTTGTTTCGCAAATGCACAAACTCGATCTCCCAACAAGAAGAGCTTCTTGAAGGTTGAGAGTCAACGATATATGGCGATCTGAAGTTTCAACTTCATTTTTTTAATAATCTGGAAGATAAGTTGAAAATCTTGGATTAAAACCAAATCAGCGAAACCATGAATGCTTTGAGGGTAAAATTTATCGCAAATTTCAAGCATCTGTACCCGTTTACAATTATACAAGAAAAAGGAAAGCACTGTCGAGAAGCGAAAGAATAAAAATGGAAATTTAAAATTGTCAAAACTAATGGATGGATTTGGAGAATTCAATCACAATTCAGGTCGATAAAATTACAGTAGAAAGTGGTAAACATGCAAACAATGCGAATGGAGAATTGTGCAGAATGCAAACGAGAAAGAATGGAATCTGTGAAAAGTAGGTCTGCAGCTGCACTTCACTGCCTGCCTGCCTGTCCTGCCCGATCAGACATCCAACTTGCTGTTCATCTGCTCGAGGGCGACCGGGTTCGCGAACGACGTCGTTTTCTTAGACATCTTCTTCGGAGCACTGGGCATTCTGCAAATAACACGATTTTCTTCAATTTAAGTCAGGATTTGACTAATTGTAAGAACACAAAGTTTTCATTATCAGGAGAAGAGATGAGAAAGCTTTGTTATGTTTTTCTCCGCTGATCTTCGTGAGATTTCTGAGAAATATCTTTGGATTTTTGAAGGTCAACCTTGATATTGACATTTTTACATTAGAGTTTTCGTTCTCTCCCGATTGAGAGAAAAAAATCGAATGTTTTCATAATTTCAACTTCATACGTCAATGTCATTGAAAATTAACAGTCGACTAACTTCTCGAAGACGATTTTGTCCTCGTTGCTTTCCTCATCCAACTCGCTCAAGAACTGGGGAATCGAGCAGCGACGGTCAGGAGTCTTCACAGTCGGTATCTTCTGAAAAACTCAACAATCAGCAATTCATTCATCATTCCCACCCCGCTGAAATTCTCACGCTAACGTATGTGGATGTAAAACATGCGAGCGTTTTACGAACGCGTACTTGTATCTATACCCACATGTACGTGTGCATGAATAAGGAACGTAATTATAAGCACCTGTAAATACTTGCACATTTTTGCCCTGTTTCACGTCACGTAACGTGAGCTTAGACTTTTCGCTGAGCATTCACTTCAAGGATGAATTTACCTCAAATTTGTAGAAGGTTTTGATTACGACGTAGACGAGACGCATGCAGAACAGGTGCAGGCCCAATAGAAGGAGCTCGTACAGAATCACTAGCAGAAGGCGTGCTGAAATGAAGATGGGAATCAAAGATGACAGACGGTTCTTTCGGCAACTCGTAAATGATGCGATGAGATGACGAGACACACAACCTTACCCATACTATTGCTCCCAACTCTCATCCTCTCCCTACCCCAAACTATAGATCTCGTCAATTGAGAATTATCGATTCTTTCAACTCTCGCTCCAATTTGTGAGAAACCTTTCCATATAATTTGATGGCATTTACAAATTGTCATGGTAAAAGTTAGCTTTGGTGGGGAAACATACCAGTTGGCCAGGACTTTCCCTGCTCCTTGACGAGCACGAAGGTGGTGTGTCCCCAGGTCAACCCGAAGAAGAACAAAGCGGTCGTCTGCAGAGTGAAGAGCGGCACGAGGGCGAATGAGCGGTTGGATCGAATGCCGATTGCGGCCAGAATCAGGAAGGACAGACTGAGGATGGAGACGCCCAGTGCGATGCGATACTCGAGGGCTGTCAGCAGGGAGGTCGAGGCTGAGTGCAGAAATTGAGTCAGCAGGGCCACATAGGCAAGCAACAACACGTTGCACCACTTCTGAAATAAAGGAGATGCTAGAAAAATGCCAAGTAATTTCTTCGGACCAAAGATTTCGGAATTCATAAACATACCAGAGAAAATCATTTCATCTTGCACGAAATTGAAAATTTGAGCATCATATTTCGTACCTCCATCAAAAATAACTAATGTCTGCAAACCGACCTTGGCTTCGAAGCCAGGAGCGACGATGCACGACTCTTTTCTCGCCAGGCGGCCTGCTGAAACCCAGGGAGTTGAGGCACGTGAGATCGGCATGCTGCAGATCCTAAACAGGGAATTTTTGAAGAAAAATGAACATGTTTAGGCAGGACTTAAGCCAAATTCTTCTTGCGTACCCCTTTAAGCCAGAATATTCTGAAAAATTCTTGATGCGTACCCCCTAAGTATGAAATTTCCGTAGAAAAATTTTAATTTGCGTATCCCCTCCCCTATAATTTTTCATTCTGGCTTCAAGTCTGCCTAGGTCTGAAAATGAAAGAGATGCATAATTTTGCAAAAGAATTTCAAAATAAGTAATTTGCCAGACAAGAGATAAAAGCGACTCAGATTAGAGGAGCAGGAGCGAGATTTCCATTTTCGAAAGCGAAAACCATCAGAATTGTAGTGAAGAAAAGGAACGTTCAGTCAGATTCGGAAAAAAACGCCGTTAGGACTTTAGAAAATCTTCACAATTAATTTTTCAGAAGGAAATTTTGGGACGAGAATTGAAAATAGCAGCGATGAAAGGAAACAGATTGAGGTGGCTGAGCTCTCGAAACGATTTGATTTTCTCGAATGCCACTTGCTCATTTCACTGTTTGATGTTTTTTTTCGTGAAAAACAGCGAGATTAATCCTTCATCAACTTTTCCAAGTGCGTCGTCAAACTTCAGAATTCATTTTGACGTTAAAATTCAGAATCCTTTATCGACGTCAAATTTTAATTCTTGACCTCTTGTACTTTTTATTGAAAAATAGCAAGGCGAAGGGAAAAAGGATAAAAAGTGCAAGAGGTCAAGAATTCATTTTGACGTTAAAATTCAGAATCCTTTATCGACGTCAAATTTTAATTCTTGACCTCTTGTACTTTTTATTGAAAAATAGCAAGGCGAAGGGAAAAAGGATAAAAAGTGCAAGTGGGTAACACGCTATTCCAAAATTAGCACTGATTCGAGATTCTTCGAGAAACGTCGAAAATGAGAGATAATGAGAAATGAAGAGAAGATAGGATCGCGCAATTTGAATTTTAGCGCAACTAGAATGCGTCGAATAAAAATTTGAAATTTTCGAAAATTCATTTCTCAATTTTCAGTTGAGATCAACGTTCGACTTCTTCCACTCATTCAAGCGCTCTATCAACCGTTTCTCCACTCAAAATGGTATGTCAAACACAAGCAGGGATTGAAAGTTTGGCCAGGTCCTGGACCTGGTTTTCAGGTCCCAGGCCGGTCTAAGCCCAGACTTTGAGAACACCCAGGCCCAGGTCCTGGTCTAGGTCAGGGGTGGGCCGGGAGCGACTTTTAAAAAAAAATTCGGAACCCACGTTATCGGGTCCATTAACAAAGGATTTTCTAAACGCAGGAAAAGGGCGCCGCATGGAAATGAGCAAAGTGGGTGGGGATCGACGCTACCGTACTGCTATGTTAGCAGTTTTCTTCCTGTTTCGAATTTCGTGTTTTTTCGCATGTTTGTTAATTCCTTTTCCAAAAATTGTTTCCTATCGTTCCAGATCTCCGACACCCTCAATCTGCCTAAGGAGCGGCGAGGCAATGCCAAAATTGCCAAAAATTAGGTTAGTCTTTTTTTGGGAAAAATAATAATAAGTAAAACCGCGGTAGCTCAGGTCGAACTGTTCTTGCACACACTGCCCTTTCTCCCCCCAAGAAAGTGCAGAGAGGGGGTCAAGCCCCGCCCCAGTGATAAGGGGAGGATTGATCCCTTGATTTCGTGCGTGCGTGGAGTGTTGTTGATTGATTAAGGAGAATTTCTAAAATTTTAGAATTTTTAAAGGGGTCTTGAGAACACATTCCATCCAAATGATGCATAAACCGAATTAAAACATTTTAGATCGATGACATCAGCAAGAAGATCCTGCAGCGATTCTGCGAGGACATCTCGATTTTGCTGCACGCAAGACATGGTAAGATTTTCACTCTCATTAACTCGATCTGACAATGAGAGATTAAGGTTAAAAATTCAGATCTGTACTCCAAAATCGTCGCATTTCTCAACCAGTCGTCGGAGTCGTATCCGCACTGGGACCAACTCAAGGAAGCCATCAAAACGTCGTCTCTGCACATGGATTTGAGAAACCACTACACTGGTAAAGATTTACATGTTCTAAATTGCATCCTTTCTCATAAGAAATCTCACAAGAAATGCAAACAATTTTCTAAGAAGCATTACTCTTTCAATTTAAAGTGTGACTTACCATGTCATATGAGTTGTTTCAGAGGACCAAGAATACCAACGAAGAAGTGTCCATGCTAGCCAATTTGCTACAGATTCTGGAGAGCTATGAGGACAGCAAGCGCGAAAAGAATGTTCAGTTAAATAATCGAACGAAAACATCCTGAATTCCGATAGCCAGTGCGCAAAAATCCACTATTTCTCTTCTTTCTTGATCTATTTCCTTGAGGCGGTTCCCTTTTTCTCTAGTTTTCCTTCGTTGTCCGCCTTTCGTTCTCTTTCTTTCGTGTTAAGAGTGATTGTCAGGAAGGGTCAAAGTCGGTATAAAGAGGGGTTCGTAAATCAGGCTAATTTTCACATATCTTGTTCAGTTTTTCACGCTGATCATCATGGTGAAAAACAACAAAATATATGAAAATCAGTCCTATTTGTGGACTCCTGGAAACACCGACTTTGATCCTTCCTGACAATCACTCGTAAGAAATATAAATATTTGAGTTTTCAGGTGTGTGTGATTGTGTGGCAGGAAGTGATGTTCGTCTACCTCCTCGTGGTACTTCCTGGATATCCCTCAAAGGATAACTGAACGACGAACGACAATAAATCTATGAAAATCTCAAAATATTTCTCATTCTATTTGAAATTTGAAATAGACAATAAATCATGTATTTAACTAATAAATGAATAATTCAAAAATTAAAGATAAATTTTCATAACCACGCATGCTCTAACATTTTCTTCATTGCACTTATTTATCTTTCAGATAAAACTACGGAAAATCCTACAATAAAGATGCATAAATTAAAGGCGTTGTTTCCATGTAGAATATAACTGTCCAGATCCATGAAACTCCCAACCGGAAGGAGATACCGAGAGAAAGACTTCCGAAAGTCTCATGGATCCGGACACAGCTAAGCAAATTTGTTAATGAACCAGCTTTCGATTTGTTTTCATTTCGTACTTTTTGATAACAATGAAATTTTTTTATTCATACAGTTTTCATTTGAAAAATGAGATATCAGATAAAAAGATAATCAAGGGCATGGCATGACAGTCCGAACGTCCGTTTCGCAGACATAGTTATATGAAAAGTCGCACTAAATATTGAATATGATTTTAGGAATTTTTTTTTTATAGGATGCGTGATAGTTTCTGAATTATTTTCATGTGTCTTTATAATCAAAAGTGATATTTCTTTAAAAATTTAATTTTTTTTCTCTCCTCTTTCTGATTAGAAGATGTCATTTACCAAAGCATATTATACACAGACTTGAAGATATTCGACCCGATGGGTTACTTTTAATGGGAAATATCATTGTCAGTGCTCTTGGATTATTCGTCATCAGGATGTGACCGAGAAGTAAACAATAACGAATCTAATATCGGATCAAATCTTCCAAATCTGATCATGCATATTTTCTCTTTCCTTCCATTTTTCTAGTTATTTTCTAACTAAAATATTTCATACCGTAAAACCTGTAATAGATACCTTGGAGTTTTAGTTTTCAACCTCTCAAAATAAAAAAAAATTCTATTAGAGAATTTACGGCATTTCTATTTTCACAGATTAAACTCGATCTTACAGCATTGTTGCCCCATAATCCAGATGGAGTTAGCTAAAATATTCATTATAAAACGTGCATTTGGGTTGTTATTAATTTCTGCATTTAAGAACATTTAATTTGTTTTTTCTTGATCTAAGTCAACTTCAAAATCTCTTTTACAAGTAAAGAAGTCAAGTAAATTTTAGGAAATAGATGATCACAGTAATTCATCAAAATAACGTTATTACAAAAGTTTCAACAAGACAAAATAATTTTTAGATTTTCGAAAATTATCCACTCGGTATAAATTAATTCATTTTTGTGCAACGATATATATTTTTATAAAAGGTAAACATTTAAATGGATTAAAAATATAACTCACATAGCCACAAATATTGAATACACTGTTACCTGAAGAAATTTTGTAAAGCGCATCGGGAAATTGAAGAACTGATTTTCATAAACGCACTACTATAAGATATGGAGATTTGGTATTGCAGTATTTGTGCATTTTTGAAAATCAAATTCTACTTCCGTTGCAATTAACTAAATTTCTTACTTGGCTGCCTAAATATAATTAATAATTATCCACTAGTTGAAAATTGTGAACCATTCATTATATCTTATTCTTTTTTATATGTATTCGAGGCCTGGATTTATAGGTGATCATGACTTGTGCTGATGCGCGCGAATGTTCGAGATTCGTTGCGATCGCCGTAAGGGAATCTCGACCAAACCTTAACATTCGCGGCTTAGCACGAGCCATGCCCACTGTTCCAATCCAGATTTCTAAAAGTGTCGAGAGTATTCCTGCTATAGATTTTTGATTCAATTATTCAATTAAAATCATGGTTACAGAGAAACTTTTTTACTTACCCATTTGCAGTGTCCCAAAAGATACACGTAGGCGCATACGTCTGGCCAGCGCTGTTTTGTAGATTCTAAATTTTTATAGATAAAAATACAGAGCGATGAAAAGTATGAAAACAAATATCCTTGAACTAATCATAGTAGGCAACCTGGAAATGTAGAACGATAAATCATAGGAACATACGAAATAATATGGCAAAAGATGCTCTAGCCTATCCTCCCCTAACCCTTTACTATTTTCGTATGTTTCTATCGTCCTACTTTCAAAATTGCCTATAAGTAGAATGATGACTTACAGTAGGATCACCTGGGGTGATTTCAGATACATCAATCCAAACTTCGGGGTCAGCGGGGTTATTCGACAACGCTGAAAAAGGAGAAAATCAATAGATGATTTTAATTATCCTGTTTAATTTTTGATAAAATTTAGTTAGTAAGAAATTTTAGCCAGTTTCGACATAACTTGAATGAGTTTTACGTTAAATTACATCCTTTTAATAAATAGCAGACTGAGTTTATTGCCCGAAAAATTCGGGAAGGCTACAACAGGAAAGGTTCGCTTTACAAAGATGGTCATAGATTTACTTAGAATAGTTCGTTTTCGAAGATCTAAGTTTTGAGATCAGCATGACTCCGATGATCAGACTGACACCAAATTTAAACGTTAAAATCAATGTTGAAAATTGATTTAACCTTTCTAACCATTAGCTTCCTTTGTGAATACAGTCTTATTGATGCCGCAAAATGAAAAAGACGCAATTTAGAAATCGAATGTTCCAAACTAACTTATACATTAATAAATTCTCATGAAATTCCTTACTATAACTATTCAAGTCCATGCTTTGTTGTGCACTGTAGAGTCTTGGTAGGTGACACATTGAGGAGGGAGGGGTGCATAATGCCATGCAAGCCGCAGCTGCTACGTTCGAATTGACCGAAGTAGCAAAATACTGTAAAATCTTTGCCATTCACAAAACGAGAATGATATTCAACGATCACCTGATAGCATTTGCCGTTAACAAAGTTCCAGCCAGCAGGACATTGTGCCTCTGAAATTGTTGAATTTAGATTTGAAAAACGTTTTTTGCTTGAAGAAGAAGAAGAGGTTTTCCTTTATTCTTTAATCGTAATGAATTATTATTGAGGAAGAGTAAGATCATTCTATTGTTTGAAAAACGATTTGGTCGTTTATTCATGTAAATTTGATGTTGATAGCTAAGTTCGGTTAAAAAGAAATGATAACGCTTTCTTTGTAATTCATACAGGCCATTTCGAAAAGATACCACGTCACCACGTCTTTAGACATAAGAGGGAAAAGAAAAAAGTAGGGGGCGGGGCTTGGTGTTTCTTCGTAAACAAAAGACGTGGTGACGTGGTATCTTTTCGAGGTTGCCATTCATACACTACTCTTACAAATTTGATGTATGAATTTTAATCGAATTTTATGAATATGCTCTCTGAACATATACAGTAGTTTTTTTTTCTAGAAAACAAACAATGATTCCTCCGAAAAAGGTCCATGAAATTTATGGACTTGAGTAATAGATTTCCTCATGAATTGATAATAAAATGGTTGGCTTGAAAAATTGTTAAGACTTACGACAACAAGCTAGTAGAGCTGAAGTTGCGAAACAAGGACCGGTACCTAAAAACCAAAATTTAATGTCAATTTTCAAGAAAATGTTACGAGAATATTTTCATAGATAGTCTACCAAAATTTGGGCTCAAATTGAAGCTAGAGACATCTATTATTTATTTACATAAAATTTGGAGTCGAACGATACCAATTTTGGCTAGCTTGAAAAATTGTTAAGACTTAGGACAATTAGCTATTGGACCTGGAAATGGAACACATCCGCTTGTAGTAGTGGATATGATCGTTGTGGACGTCGATGGGCTGGATATGATCATTGTGGACGTCGGTGGGCTGGATATAGTCATTGTGGACGTCGATGGGCTGGATATGGTCATTGTGGACGTCGATGGACTGGATATGGTCATTGTGATTGTTGTATCTATATCTATTGTTGTTGAGCTTGCGCAATTTGATGCTTTACTTTAGATTTTAATGCCGGTAGCCTGAACCGACGATTATGAGATTTTACAAAACAATGTGATGGCCGACTTGCCAAAAAATCTAGACCAGATTGAATCATAAGCCCATTCCATTCATTGCGAAGAGACAAAATTTGGAAAAGTCATATGTAGCTGACCTTTTCAAAAGTCGAGAATTCATTTAATACAGTGATAATTTACCTGGTTCAGTAGTGGTTTCTACAGGAGGTAGGTCCATATCTGGTGTTCGTATACAGGCATTCGAACATTTGGAGAGTAACAGAAAAATTGCGAAAGCTATCATTCCGTTAGCAAGTGACCTAAAGTCGATGATTTATTCTTCGAATTTTTGGCAATCGTAATTTTGAGATAAATTTTGAATTTTCCTATAGATATCAAGATAAATGAGAAATGAAATTTCGGTCTAAAGATCTTCGCTAAGACTGATATGGCAAGCACGTTAACTTTTGCCCTTTTGCTTTCAATCGTTGGTGTTAGTTGGGATTTAGTTCAGGATGCGAGGAGTTGCATTATTCAACTGATTCGGTATTCGGACAACATCAGAAAGAAACAGTAGAAAGACAGTCAAATCGAGGAACCAAATAGAACCGAAGGACCGTATTAGAGCAGTATCAGAACAGTACGTGAGAAGAAAAAGAAGAAGCCCCGCTACCTGCTCCCCTCTCCCTTTTATATGATTGGAAGAGATAGAGAGAGAGAGAGGAGGGAGAAGTAGAACCTGATAGGAAGCAGATGCGCCAGATTTTTGTTGTCAGAAAAATAATCAAAAGGATAAATGGATTAAATATTAAATTAATAATAATAGTTTTAGTGCATCGCACAACTGGCCACTTTTCCTATGTACCATCTAATTTAGATAGGCCTGTTTCGAAAGACCCCACCTTTTAGAGGGTTATTAAAAACTGGATATCTAAAAGTGGGCGTTCTGGTTGTATGGTTTCTTTTCCAACAGGCCTTTAGATTCGAAACTTTTTGTAATTAGTCTTTTTTGCGTGCTGAAATTTCTGATAGCGGATGTGTGAGAGGGTACAAATTTTAAAATTTAATAATGAAGACATGTTCGAAGTTTTGAATTTAAAAAATCTTCGAAGACAAAGTTGTGCCCACCACTATTTGATAGTAAACAGTATGTCCCAGCTTTGGTTATTCAAAATTTCAGGTTAAATTTAGAAATTGAAATGAGAATGAAGATTGATTGGAATAAGTTCGCATGAACTAATTCTTCAATATGGAATTCCCTTATTTGCTTTACTTGTAAAATCGTTTAAAAAATAGTCAGATCACAAAATCATCTTCAGAATCATTCAAAAACCGTCAATTTACTCTCCTATGTTTAGAGAGGCCAAATGAATTTTCAGAATTGATAATCATGGCATAATTTTATACCAGCATGATTGGTGGTATTTACCGGAGCAGAATGCTTTTTTAGATCTCTGAAAATAGTTCAGTGGATGAATTTCCTTATTCAACTTCGATTCATGATGGACTGTTGCATCTCTCTTCGTAACTTAGAATTTCTTTCACAAATTTGAATCCGAGGAAATTTTAGCTTTGATGTACACATTCGTACGTATTTTTTAAATGAAAAACGCTGAAACACGTGGCAGGCAATCGATATCATACTTTCAGAGTCTGATATGGAGATTTTTGGAGGGTCCTTAATTTTCGAGATACCGGGGTTGTGATATTCAAAAATCGCGATTTTTAAGGGTTTTGGGGAAAGTTTCCAACTAAAGTTTGAGAAAGAAATCCATAGTATGTCATACAGAAACAATTTTCCATAATTATCAATTAGGAACCCGCCCATATGGGTCGGAAAAAGTGACCGAAAATTTCCAATGTATAATTCGAATGCTAATTTTGGCATTCTGGCATTTTTATTTGCATTATGCTTGTACCCATTTTAACAAGAAAAGGGTAAACTTTTCATATCAACATACTTTGTCCTTTTCATAGTTAGGAAGAAATCAAAACTGTACCTTACTATCAGGACCCTGTCTGAAACAGACCAGAAGAACTACTCGAAACTTATTTCTCGAATAACCTCGCACAAACTTCCCAGATCCATAAAAATGATAAAAAAAACCCAGTCATCTTTCAGTCGCTTTATGGATCTGGGCACAGGTATATTTTTTTTATCATTAAAAAGATACATTTACGATGCAAATAACGAGCAGACAAGTCTCGCACAAGTGTAAATTTTCAATATCCCACTATTTCATTCCGACTAACCCTGCCAAAAGATAACGAAAAGATGCTTTTCATACTTGTAAGAATATTTACGAGGGATTATAAATCAACCATCGCCCTTTTAGACAGGATTTCTTTTTATTTGGCTGCCTTCCTTGAAAAAGAAGGCACCTCTTTCGTCCTTCATCTTTAGTCTTTCAATTCTCTCTCCAAATTCTTATCACCTTTTTGTCATTATCTTTTTCCCTAAATCTCTCATCAAGTTAGCCGATGGACAGTCGCAATTTAGACTATAGCCGATTGAAGAGAGAAGAAGGGCTGATATTCTCTTATATTCAAGAGAATTACATCTTTGTCAGAAACTGAAATGTCGCAAAATGAATATGCCTCAGTGTTCAAACCACCAATCTGAATGGATCGGCAAGGATCGGCAGTTGTGAATTGTCGATTCGTGTAAGGTAATATACAGATCCGCATTGATTTACAATAGAATTTCTCTGCGGATCCGCATATTACCTAGCATGGATCAATAGGTTTAATGTTGAAGTTGCATCATTATATAAAGTTGGAAATATTGTAGATTTTGCGGTAATTGCATCCAACGCCACATCCTACGAAATAGCGTGGAGAAAAGATTCCCTTCCCTGAATATACAAGCCATATGGCGAAATAACGAAAAATCTAAATGGTTGATTTTGCAGATTTATAAAAGATACAACATTTTCAAATGAAAATTACGAAATTTTCATATTGTGACGTTGCGACGTTTTCAAGTTGTCGTTACATTCTTGCGGAAAGGGCTGTATGCAATCTCGCTTTCGAATTTGCTAGACTGATAACCTGTCCAGGAGGCAAGAATCTATCCTTTCTTATCCCTCTGCTTTTATCAGAAAAAGGAAAGATGATAGCCGAATAAAAAGATAATAATGATAGATTTTGGAACCAAATTGAAGGAAGAGAGAAAATAAGATTGAAACAAAATTATGTGTTGAGAAATATGCATATGTATATAAAAGTAAGTGAAGAAGACATTGGCTACTCAAATGGCAGAGCTTCTTTCATCATGCACATTTCTGATTATCTATTCTCGATTTTACAGCTACTTATTTACGAGTGAATGTCAGTAAGGACCAAAGTCGGTATAAACAGGGGTCTGCAAATCGGGCCGATTTTCATAGGGTTTCTTTAGTTTTTCACGCTGATCATCATGGTGTGGTTTGTTTTTCATAAAACTTATCGTATGCAGGGTTACGGTAGCTTGAAGTTTTGAGAGATCCCATCTCGGGAAAAAATTCATAACTTTCTTATTTGTGGACCAAATCGAACAGGGTTTTCAGCATTGGATAGCCCATGAAAAACTCTACAAACAATGTAACTACGACCACCTGCTAGGACCAACAGTTTCCCACCAAAAATTTAATTTCCTAAAATGCGACCCTGACCGACTGAAGTTTTTCGCGATTTTGACCCCATCGATGTCTTGGGGAACAGACTGGAAATGGCCTTATTTTATAGAGAATTTTATTCTGAATAAAAATATCTAACTTTTTCGAAAAACGGGTGTGGTTCCTGGGGTCAAAAATTCACTGAATGCGTAAAACTAGGATGATTTTCATGAAAGAAAATTTCAAAAATTCATATCTCCTTGTATTTCACGCCAAATTTCATGATTATTTTTTTATTTTGTAGATATTGAGCAGGAGAGTAAAGTAAAAATATAAAGAAAATTTTTAGAAATTATTTTTGGCGGGAAAAATTACCCTATATACCCGTACTGTGTTTACAAGAGTAATGTGAGTTAATGTCGGTGTTTTTCATAAAATCTTGTAGAGCTCTTCAAGTTGATCAACTTTTGTTCCAGAGCTTCTTCTAGAATATGCACACGCA
>LIAE01010215.1:36045-66105 GCA_002287525.1 Diploscapter pachys | reverse complement strand
TCGTGTCCAGACACGACTTTGCATTTGCGACATATCACGTGGGAAACGCTATTTGTCATCAGTTCTACAAGGAGTTCTACATTTTGATCTACGCAACGCCTAAACAGGTAATTAAATGGTTAATTAGACTACTCAAATAATAGCCCTAATTAAGTATGACGTTGACTATCAAGAGGCTGAGAATTACTTCTTTAATTTCGCTGAGAGAGAGCATTTGGGTTCAACCGAAATCACCCTTCCTGAAATGAAGGACTTCCATACCTCATTGGCTATTGAAGCTGAAGGACCCAGAGCTGGGTTCCCCGTGAATTCTCATTGCGATCAAGATCATAGGGGTAATTAAATGGTTAATTACCCTAATTAAATCGTTACTTGCCCTATTTAGGCTCGTATTGTTGCAATGTCGAGTTATTCAACTCGCTTCTTCAGGCTTATCGGCAAGTTGTTCGACTTCCCAACTTCCATCAATACAATCTGCGACAACTTTCGAGGGTAATTAAAAGATAACTAGGGTAATTAAGTTTCAATTATGTTAATTAAGAGGCTCCAATGGGACGCCGAGGAGCTATTTCAACACTCTATGGAGGTTTTCGTCTCTTATAATGACTTTATCTTTAATGTCAACCATGCAAAAAATTCAATCTGTAAATTCCGAGTGGATAAGTATTACATCTTCGCTTACACGACCAACTCGAATATTACGGTACGCGAATTACGCAGAATATGGTTTAAATTGAGAACCAAAATTACAGTATCCTTTACATTGGCCTGTAGAAGTCGACCTGGGAGAGGCTAAGCCTATGAATTGCCCTCCGGACTTGGAGAAGTTAAATGGTATATTCATTTAAGTATCTTTAATAATAATTTTTAATTTAGGGATTATATGTTGCGATCGAGATATACAATATGATATGTACAAAACTATCGATGTTCAGAAACACAAAGAGGGCTTTAGCCGGAATCAAGCACAATATATGGCTACTGTAATTTAAATGTGCCAACTAGATTGTAAAATTTGATATCTCAGGCGATATCACTTAGAATCCAAAGGAGATTTAACACTACATTCGAAACTATCTTAATGCCGGCAGATTTTATTTGGAAGTCTGGACTATTCAGTGATAGGACATGCAAAGTTGATACTGGAATGTATAACGTCCTGGCTTATCAGTCATCTTATCAGGTGAGTTAATTATTCCAATTATCCTCATTTAATTACTCGACTATATCCATTTAATTTATAATTGCCTTAATTATCGATTTAATTAGCCTCCTCCTGCTTCGGACTTCCCACCTACAGAACAGCAATTAGCGTCCGCTACTGCTGCTCTCCAGGCTCAACAACAGGCCGCGGCCGCAGCTCAGGGAGGTAGTAAGCTAATTAGATTCTGCCTAAGCTAGTAAATAATCCGAATTATTTTAGGTCAAGGAATCGGCCAAGGACAAGGTCAGGGTCAAGGACAAGGACAAGGACAAGGTATGATTTAAAAACAAAATCAAAAGTTATGCAGGCCTATTGTAGTATTATTAATTGAAGAGAAAGTTGATATTCATTCCGCAATTAGGAATCGAACTTGAAGCGAAATAGTGAGTTGCGTAGAAGAGAAATGAGACGAATAGCGTAATTTTTGAATATCGACGCGTTCTCTCCAATCAATAATAGTATTCGCCCTACATTCACCCTCACCCTTTTGTAGTATTCGTTCGATTTTTTCGAAAATTGGACCACTGCAAATAGAAACCCATGGGCTTCAATTAGATGTTTTACTGTGGATGAAATGTTGAAGTTCGAGTTTCTAAAATAACTCCTACTCAATCTAAACCTTCGAACAAATAATTTCAATTAAAATATTATTTTAGGTCAAGGTCAGGGGCAAGGACAAGGCCAAGGCCAAGGTCAAGGCCAGGGACAAGGACAAGGCCAAGGACAGGGTCAGGGTCAAGGAAACGCGGCTGCTCAGGCATAAAACATAAAATTGAATGATTACGATGTTCTAATTTCCTTACTTAAGGCAGCAGCAAACCAATTCGCGGCGGCACAGTTTGCTCAGGCCAACAGTTTTGCGATCGCCAATCAATTCGCAGCGGCACCGCTTCCTCAGGCCAACGGTTTTGCGATCGCCAATCAATTCGCCGCTGCAGGTCCACCGGGCGCACCGATACCGTTCGGTATGGAGATTTATTCAATTTTAAAAAATCGCAAATGAAAAGCTGATCTTCATTGGTAATCTTTTCCTAAATTTTATTAAATTATATTTTCGTCACGCAAGATATATGAAATCTAGTATAGAAAGTTGATCTTCATCCATATTAATCTTTTTAAAAATTGAAGAGGCATTAAATCCTTAAATTCAAAATCATATTTTCAGCCCCAGCCGGAGTCGGAGGTGGAGGTGGAGGTCTGGCAGGAGCAGGAGGCGGAGGGGGAGGAGGGTGTTTCTCATCGGACACTTGGCTGACGACCCCGAATGGCAAGAAGAGCATGGACGAGATTGAAGTCGGCGACTTCATATTGACGGCCAATAAGACTCATGTAATTCTTTAAATTATATTTTTAATTTTTAGTATTTAAAAAAACTTTAAACACTTAATTAATTTTATCATTTATTACGTTGCATCATCCAATAAGTTGAAATTTCAAAAAAAAAAAATTAGCATACCGTTTTCCTGATGCTATATATATTATCAGAAGAGTGAATATAGCATTGAAGTTAGAGTTCTAATTCTAAAATTTATAGATCTTATTTGACGATCCAATATTTATTTTTGTTTTAAATATATCTTATTTCAGATCTACTTCACACCAATTATAATGTGGCTTCACAAAGAACCTGAAGTCAACGCGAGTTTCATCACGATTATCACCGAATTTGGAAAGGCGCTAAGGCTAACCGATAAACATTTAATGTACATGACTGAGTGCGAAGGTATTCATTTTAAAAATTAAATTTAAATAATAATAATGATTTTAAGGTTATTATGAAGAATACATCGATTTCACCCCAAAAAAGCCAGTTTACGCCGATGAGTTAAGGATTGGGCAATGTGTTATTGTTATTCATAAGGTAATTTGATCTTTTAATATCATTAAATACAATATAGGATCTAAATCTCCTATTTAAAAAAGTAGATCTTTTATTATTAAATACTCGAATTTTCAGGGTCGTTTCCGTCAGCAAAGAATCGAGAATATCTTTATCACCCAAAGAAAAGGCATTTATGCTCCATTAACGAGTAACGGAAGGCTAATTGTGAATGATATGCTGGCATCATGTCATAGCAATATGAAGGAACTCATCATACAGTACTCATTTGCTGAGGTTTAAATCTATTGAAATTTAAAACTATAATTTTAATTTAATAGATTTTAACATATGTGCGATGGGCCATTGATTTCACCGGTGAATCTAGCCTTAATGAATTGGTAGGTCGAATATTTATTCAATTTTATATTCTATATCTGATTTTAGGTACCTCTCCCCGCCGGTATCGAGTTATTATTAAGTATGGCGAAACTTGTTACCCCTCACTTTCTCTCATGAATGAAAAGTACAACATTTTAAATCATTGTTATATCCGCTGAATTTTGCAATATATACGCTTATTTGTTGAAATTATTGTTATTTTTGGCTTAATGATATAATAATTTATTTAGAATGTCTATTAAAAGGATATCATTAAGTCACATTTCACAGTTTCCATTCCAAAAGTCAAACTTTGGCGAGCTTGTTACCTCTACTATATATGAATGTAAGCATTTTTCAAGGAAGATCAATTTTCAATTTAGTTTGTGCAAGAATCAAATAAATCAGGAATGCATTGCTAATAGTCGATATCAGCGCAATTCCATAGTCAAATATGAAAAGCGATACATCGAAATGTAAAGGGTTGAAGATCATTTTGTTCAGTTTGTGCAAATAAATCACAAATTTAGATATTGTGAAGTTATTACTTATTAGCTCTTATTATATAAAATAAAAATGTAGTTATTTATGGAAAATATATAAAAATCCGGATCTTTTCGGGTAGAAATATCAAAATACAACAAAATCACAAAACGAATGAATAATTTGCAAAATATTATTTTAATTAAAATTCATTGATATCGTTTTCACAATATATTTTTGTAATTCGCTGCGAACTCATCATTGAACTTGGCACAGGTGGAAGTATTTTCGCTTCGATTATTTAGATTTTCCATTTGTGCCTCTCTAGTGGGAAGCGGGTCCAAAATTTCGGTAGACCACTTCTAAAGAAGAGTCAGAACGTTGTTAATACCTCAAACTTGGGTAATTAAACCGAAGCTATCGATGAAACATGGATTATATCGACACTTCGTGTTATATTCCAAGCTAGAATGCAATTTGAATCTTTCACTGTCTGGTTCCCTCTTTCTCTCGTCGATTAGGTTCTTTTCCCTTCTCAAATAGGCTCTCTATTTCTCTTATTGCCTAGAGGGAGAAAAAGGAGTCCGACGAAAGCGGAAAGAGCAAGAAAGATGAAGAGAAACCAGACAGTGAAAAGATTCACATACACTCTTGCTTAACATATGCGACGAAATGTGTATATCTGCCGATTTTCACCGATAGCTTCGGTTTAATTACCCAAGTTTGAGGTATTAACAACGTTCTGACTCTTCTTTAGAAGTGGTCTAACGAAATTTTGGACCCGCTTCCCACTAGAGAGGCACAAATGGAAAATCTAAATAATCGAAGCGAAAATTCTCTATCCAACCATATATAAGTCATCACTTTCTTACTCTCCTTGGAGTTATAGCGTTGGAAACTCATTCATAAAAATTACTAAAAAAAGGCACCACTTTTGCCTATCTTTTTTTCTTTTCCTCATACTATTTCTCAGAAAAAGTGGTGCCTTTTTCTAACTGGTGTCCCGGTGTCCCGGTGCCTTTTTCTATGAGCCTAAAAAAACAATGACTAAAAATAGAAAATTACTAAAGAATAGAAGTAGATCACTATATATATATGAGTTTAATCACTATCTCTCGCAGTTAAATACATTTTCAACCGCAACACTTGTCTTCCCTTCTCTTCCACATCACTAAAACTCCCCTATCCGTCCCCTGGCATCATTAACCCCTTAATTTTCTATAACTGAAAATTCGCTTTTGTGCGCTTACAAGGAGTGCTCATTATAGGGTGCGCGAATTACCGGACAAGACCTATATCATTAGAAAGCTTGTTCCAAGAGCAGTGCAATGATGCCAGGCTTTTCTGCCCGTAAGGGGTTTTACGCTGTAAACGAAGGACGCAAAGTTTCTTAGTATAGGTGATGTCGCATAGCGTTTCTATCGCTCTTTCTTCGTGATTTCACATGGGATTTCGGAATTTCTTGCTGTAATATGTAGGAATATACCATACAATGATGTAGAAAATAAATTTAAGCAAGTTCCGCCACATTTCAGGTACAGGTGGTCCGTTTCTAGCCTTTGACCGATCCTGTAAATGACACTTTCCGAATAAAATCGTGCCTAGGCTTTATTTCTGCAGCACATACACTAATAATTCGTCTACAGGGGTTTTCGACAACGTAGAATCCGAATCTGACGGTTAAAACCCGATTCGGTCACTTGTTCCGCAGGTTCCAGAACCTTCCAGAAGCGGAACTTTCTGGGAGTAGAACATCGCTATTTCTTTACGGAAAAATCCAAATTTGGTATCAAGATGACGGAAAAGGTATGAATAATTCGAATCCGAAGAGATCTCGTCGGTGCGATCACCAGATCGAGTGCGGTGAATTTTTGAAGTTGGGGATCAAAAATGGGTCATAATTTGAGTCTCAAAATATAAAAATTCGCTATTTTCGATGCGATGATCGTACCGATGAGATCTCTTCGGATTCGAATTGTTCGTACCTTTCCCGTCGTTTTGATACCAACTTAGTTGAAGAAACTCAGTAGGCATTGATAGAGTATGTGTGCGTTTCGCACCGAATTTTCTTCGATTTTTAGAATTTTTGGTGTTGATCTTTGATTCTTTGCTGGTTAGAGAACTTTTGCCACTTGCTTGACCCAGCATTTCTATACCACTTATCACACTGTTTATGGTTCTCTCACTTTCTCTGTCATCCCTCGATTGAGGAATGACCACCTCCTCTACGGTGCCTCCAAAACGGGGTTCTTTCGATCGGACAGGGCAGAACACGGCTGCTCTGTTATTTTTGTCCCATTCCTAAATATGAAATAAATCTTCAACTCTCGACTAGGGCTCAAGTCGATTCGCATGGACAGAAATAGTGCCTTCGATAGCACCCGAGAAAGCAACCAGGGCAGGAGTTTCAAATATAACTATTTGCCGTGGCCTGCCATAGCGTCTACAGATGTGGCGAGAACGAATACAGGAGAATTGGAACGTGCAACTGATTACTGTAACCACGAATGAACAGTTATTCCCCTTCTAGTGATTCTGGTGCGACATGTGTAATATCAATATTCTTCTCTTGGTAAATATTTTTTGGAATCAAATATCTTATTCTTTGGGAAATCTTCACGTCAGTTCATTGTTGTTTTCCATGTATTTCATTGCTTGCCATTTGCGACTGTTTTCGTAATCGAGAATAAACAAGATTTCTAGAAAATGCGTTGTGACCCATGTGCAGTTTTATCTGAAATCTTCTGTTCATTCTTGAAGAAGCACTCATGTGATAAATTAGCAACAGCTGCCCTTTCAACTTCCATCAAGCTGGCATAGAAATCACGGAGAACAACCCAGAAAGTATGAAATGATAATGTCTATGTATTTTCTTCCAAAGTGATAATGTTCATCAGTTTCTGAAACAGTGAAGCATACAATCTCATGAGCCTTTATGAAGTATTTTTTGCAAAAAAAGTCTTCAGCGAATCAATTTGAGCAGTAACTGTATTACGCAGGATGCTCTATCGTACGAACATAGTTGAACCTGAACTGAATATTGCCACAGTATGCAGTTGCCTGAATATATTCACATTGATATTATTTCAATGTTGAAAGAGTACTTACCTGCTGGAAAACTATTTCCTGTCTAGTTGTAAACTGATCAACTGTTCTCTTCAGCGTAAACGTCCTGAACAAAATAGTTTCTGAACTTTCATAGGTTTCCATACGTTCATGTTCTTGCAATCTAATAGACAGTTTTCTCTCAAATGTTCGGAATATTTATCAGCAATACCAACCTATCTCTACTGTGTTCCCATCTTGCGTTGCTTTGAGAAAATGTTGAGGTACTGTTACCGGAGATTTGAAGCTTGAACTCGGCTGCTGAAAATAAATTATTGGGAAGAACGAAGATCGTCGAATATTGTTCACGTCTTACCTGAAAGTATATTCACGGTGCCTTCATCATTTCTGACAGCCAACTTTATTGAGTCACCAAGCGCTGTAATGTCCTTGTCACCCTATAAAAAGAGTATTCATCATATTTTGAATTTTATATAAGTTAGACAAATTCAGATCGAAAAAGAACAATTCTTACCCTGAAAATTCCACTCTTGTAACCGTGGCTGATTTCCTCATGCCAATAACCATAGCGCGTTTCCATGTCCTGAAACCGCACTTCAACATTTCAAAAAGTTATTTTTCAATTATGGAAGATAATCGTTTTTGATTAGAACTGAATGTTACAAGATTTGCTTAAATAATATGAGTATTTTGAAAAGAATGAATCCTAGAAATTATCCAACCTCGAATTTTCCCACTGTATCGTTGCAGCTCGCGAGAATAACGCTGAAAGTAAATGATCAGTAAATTTTTCGAATATTTGAAAGAAATTATCATTGTTTTCCGGAAAAGAACACGGGTTTCTAATCACAACAAGATCTATCAATTAAGACACTCACTGTCCGTCTCTTCCATAGTAACAAGCATTGACAGACATTACTTCTCTGTCCATTCCACAACTAGTCAAGTTCTCCGGATTGTCACATTGGCTGATCGTACCATTGGACACGATTTTCCCTTCATCGCTACAGTTCGCATTCTGGAATTTCGACTTTAGTTATCGACAGAAAAGATAAAAGGAGAGGTAGATAGGCAGAGCCATGGACCAATCCGTCTTTCAGTTCTTGGGAGTACGGCAGAATTCATCAAATTATTTGGCGAGTAACCTTGTGCAGTACGATGCATCCACCGTACGAATTCACAGATCGAGCGTTCTTCTGTATGTACAGCGGAAGATTGAGACAATTCTCGAATTCGCCGGTCTCGAAGAAAGCACCTGAACAATAAGAAAGATGAAAAAATGTGTGTTCTTGCCGATTATTGAAAAATTGATGTAGACTGTTCGCACCTTACACAAGGAATTATTATGTAAAGTTCGAAATGAAAATGAAACTGTTATTCGCACCTTTCAGTTCGTACTCCTCATAGAACTTTGCTTTTGAAGCGAGCGAAGAATGAGTGTATAGAAGGGTCAAAAGAAGCAGTGTTAGAAACATTTCAGCAGATGAGAAAGAGGGGTTAGGGACCCCGTGTACGTACTTTACTGATAGATCTATCAAATATTATAATAGAATAAGTTTATTAAATAACAATATCGAAGACACAGCTGTCTGCAATCAAACCAACTTGAATAATGAATCTAATAAGATCCAACATAATGAAAGAGATAGAATCATAAAGAAGCGAACGGATAAAACAACTGTTGATAAGTTATTATCAGTTCTCGCTGACGACACCCCGTTTATATTCTACTGATCCAGAGATTGAAAAACCGCGATCTTGTTTCCCAGAGATCAGGGAGAAGTAAGAGCATGTAAACCCATTCTCTAGCTCAGATGCGTCCCGATTTTCAGACCTACTGCTGACGATAATTGATTAGCGACGTGTTTCTTCCACTGATGTAAGATCAGCCTGACATTTCTGACTCATTAGAAAAACCAAGTTTTCTGGAAAAAAAGATCATTGAAACCGTATGAGTCCCTTGTAAAATGTCAAGAATGTGTAATTTCCTTTTTCATAACAAGAATCAACTACTATGGCGGAAAAGCTTCTAACACAAAACTATGAGTTTTGTCTCAGAAACAATGTTCATGAACCACATTATTAGGCTCATTTGGTTTGCAGATAGAACGTTTCGTTTAAATGCTTCGTAAAATGACGAGAGAAGCATTCACATGAATACATAGCAACAGTTGTTCTTCCTTCCTAATTCAAGCCATATCACAAAGCTCGTAAAGCCGTCGCATATTCAGAAGATAAATACGTTCGAAATGACTAAACATTCTGAATCTTCAATTTCGGAGCCAGTAAGTTACGCTAACCACGTGCACATGCAAGCACAAAAAGTCTTCTTGGTTTTCATGTATCTTCTGCTCACGCCTCGCGTAAACTGTCTTCATCTTTTTCGCTTCCAGAATACCAACGACTTATCTGAGTTCCTAAATGATAATCACTCCAAAAGTAATAGAATTTCTGATACTCTCTTAGAAATATTCTTCAACAGCAATGTCTCTTCGACGGATGCAACGTGGCAACAGTGAAATCTCTTTTTCTCTACAGACAGTAAAAGACCAGAACACGCCCTTCACAGACAGAATAACTAAAATGGCGGAGGACTCTTTCTCCACGTAAGATCTCCATCACACAAGCCATTCATAATGATCATCCAGCATTTCCCGACTGAGATAGTGCATTGAATGGAAAGACTACTCAGAGAAACACGGGGACTGACAATGAAAAGGTATGCCAGGTCAGACCTAGGGAGGACGATCGTCAGAAACCCCTTGCGACTTACTCCCTATATATTTTCTTAAGATTTTTGTATCTCTAATCAATCAATAACGTAAACGTTCAAGTTTACGACTTACTTCGACATATAAAATTGTCTTTCTGCGACCTACCCCCTATAGATTTTTATCTAACAAAATTGCCCCCTAGGTCTATACAAAATAAAGCTTGATTATAGTAATCTCAGATTTCATATAGAAATTTCATTCAATAAAATGTGAAATAATAACTTAATTTCAATGCACATGATACACACAACTCTTGAAGACATTCAAAAGTGATGAGGGAAAATTGCAACTGAAATAAATATTCTTTAAAATATTTTATTTAAAAAATTCTGTAACCAAGTCCAATATTTATTTTACAGTAATTTCAATCCATTAATGAATTTCAAAGTATATAGCAGAAATAATTAATCGATTTCTTGTGAACAGTTGTTGAACGTATTCAAAACATAATATTGCTCGTCAGCAGCATCAATGTTAACGGTAGTATATTTGCGGTTCTCTCTACAGGCGTTCACAGGAATTGTAGCAAGGCCTGACTTCCTAACTCCCAACTCTCAACTGTATATGTGTTTTCTTTATTTGTGTCAGTTCATGGGCAAAATGATTGTTTTCCAGCCTTTATTGGCGTCAACAGGAGAAGTAATCAGGGATGTATGTAGTCCGTAAAAATTGGGGCCCGAACATCGAAAAATTTTTCAACACAAACTCGGACATTAATTAATGTTCGGGTCCGGGTCCGTACATCTCTGATCACAATACCATTTTCTTTAACAATGGGAAACAACACCTTTAATTTATGCATCTTCATTGTAGAGCACTAACAACTTCATGAACATGCCATATATTGAAACTAACTAACGGAACTTAGAAAAAATTAAAAGTTAAATTTAAAAATCGATATCCAAAGGATTACGGTTATTGATTTTTGCTCTTTTCTCCCCCTTCATGCATTTTGTTGCTTCATCGAATAATGCAATGGACGACGCTTGAAACAATGTATTCTGATTTTTCATTAGTGTTTTGCAATGTATTAGCAAGGAAAAATTCAGAGCATAAACGATATGATTCTTGTTTTATCTGAAAGATAAATAAGTGCAAAGATGAAAATGTTAGAGCATGCATGGTTATGAAAATTTATCTTTAATTTTGAACTAGTCATTTATTAGTTAAATACATTATTTATTATCCATTTCAAAAGTAATGTTGAAAATATTTTGAGATTTTCATAGATTTATTGTTGTTCGTCGTTCAGTTATCCTTTGAAGGACATCCAAGAAGCACCACGAGGAGGTAGACGAACTTCGCTTCCCGCCACACACACACACACCTGAAAACGAAAATATTTATATTTCTTAAGACGCATTCTTTGAATAACCCGAACAAAATATAAAGAGTGGTCGGACAATTGCAAAAGTATTTCGAATCCGAATTCAATCCATATGGGCCGAGTTACCATTTGGTAAATAAGGCCTATTATGTTATATATCAAGCGAAAGCCCTTATCGGGGTGAGTAATATGCTGAAAACCACTTGAAAAATGGATTAGTCTATCGCCTTTTATAGTCATTTGAAAATATCCCATTTTTGGTCTTTTTCGACAGGTAGTTATGGCCAATTACTATGATGATATAATGAAACCACTTGCTGTATTTGATAGAAATGGACTCGAATATCACTCTCCAGTCAATTTCGAGTCGATTGATATCCATTTTGGTATAGTACCACTCGGGTACCATTTGGGTGGTATACCATGGACCCATATGGTAGCATGATAAAGTGGTAGAACGGTACTCTGGGAAGTAGAAATGAAGCATTGCCCGTAATCTGCTATATTTTGAAAAAAAAAAATTTCGAATTCATTTGATTTTCGAAAAATTATGAATTTTGAAAATCGCGCACCACACCACAGACCATTTTGAACATTTTCAATAAAATTACATAAACATTTTTTGACATAAATTTTTGAAGAGTTCCCTTTTTTATTATTTTTAAGAGTGAATGTCAGAATTATTCAAAGTGGTGCGGAACAGGGGTCCGTCGATTTGGCTGATTTTCACATATATAGTACAGTTTTTCGCGCCGATTCTCGTGGTGCTATCCATTTTTCGCAAAAATGCAAGTGGGCGGAGTTATGCTAATTTAAAAATTTTTACATACCTCATGTCAGAAAAAAATTCATAACTTCCTTATTTCTGAACCAAATCGAACGGAGTTTTCAGCATTAGATAGTCCATGAAAAACTACAAATAATATAACTACGACCACCTGCTACGATCACCAATTTCCCACCAAAATAAGTAGTTGTCGTGACTCGTCATAGTTACATTATTAGTAGTTTTTCATGGACTATCTAATGCTGAAAACCCCATTCGATTTGGTTCAGAAATAAGGAAGTTATGAATTTTTTTCCGAGGTTGGATCTGGAAAACTTATGAATTACCGTAATCTGCTACAGTAATCGACTTTCGCAAAACAAACTACACTATGATGATCAGCGTGAAAAACTGTATAATATATGTGAAAATCAGCCAAATCGACGGACCCCTGTTCCGCACCACTTTGAATAATGCTGACATTCACTCTTTAAAAAAATGAATTTTTAAAATTTGCCAAACAATTCAAATGAGCGTTCAAATTGGCAAATTTGCATGAAAAGACATTATAAATGATTCAATTCGATCGTTGTCATTATTCATTCTCTTGGCATCATGTCGTCGAACAGCTCCTCCTACAAAAACCAGGACTTCCGCTATCACGCTCTAACTGTTGCGGCCAGGTATAAGTCTCTTTTATTTACAGAAAAATTGACCGAACGAATGGCAGTGTGATAGCCGCCCGACTTCCGAGCGGTAGCCGGGGGGCTATCACACTGCCACACTATCGGGTCCATTAACAAAGGATTTTCTAAACGCATGAAAAGGGCGCTGCATGGAAATGAGCAAAGTGGGTGGGGATCGACGCTACCGTACTGCTATGTTAGCAGTTCTCCCTTATTTTCCCTTTTCGAATTTCGCGTTTTTTTCGATTATTTTTGTTATTTCTTTTTCCAAAAGTTGTTCCCTATCGTTCCAGATGTCCGACACCCTCTGCCTACCCACATCTGCTCAAGGAACGGCGAGGGAATCCCAAAATTCGCAAAAATTAGGCCAGTTTTTTTTCTTGGGAAAATCTTTGTTTATTTTTTATTTATTTTATTTTTTTAAACTTAAAATAATAATTTTATAAATTACACTAATTTTAGCTGAAACCTAGAAAGAAAATAATTTTTTTCTAAAAATGGAGTATTGCAATCCTCTCGCATGATTTTTGCAAAAGTGGGCAGAGCCAATTTCCTTTGTTAATGGACCTGATAGCATGCGGAAATAATTTGAGTTTTTTTAAGGTTCAACAAGCTGCACGAACGAAAGAGGGCGGAACTGGCCGACTTGAAGAAGCAACGCGAACAAGCGGCAGAAGAAGCGAAGAAGAAGTTGGACGAAGCCTTGAAGGACTCAACGAAGGAAGCTCAAGAGAAGTCGGCCGATGGGGAGCGCAAGAAGGACAGATCAAAGACATCAAACGCCCAGTCGCGACATTTCGAAAGGCAACAAATAAACTGAGATACAAAGCATTTCAAACAATTCAATTGATTCCCATCAAAAAACCTCACAATCGGTACTTGAAATCTGTGTTAAAACATTGAGACCAAATTGGCGCAAAATAGCTATAAAATGTCTTGTAAAACTTCAATATCTTATAATTGAGAGGTTTTGTTTGGCGGGATTTGGGAGTGCTGGGGGAATGACGCTGGGCGTACCCATATACTACTATACCAAAACCCTTTCGATATTAACACAAATAAATCTTGAGAAACTGAAAAACGAAAGGTGGCAAGAAATTGTGAACCGACATAATACGATTCTTTATTTCAAGAGTGAATGTCAGTAAGGACCAAAGTCGGTATAAACAGGAGTCCGTCGATTTGGCTGATTTTCACATATCTTATACAGCTTTTCACGCTGATATTCAATTTGGTTCACAAATAAGAAAGTTATGATTTTTTTCCGAAGTCGGATCTCTCAAAACTTCAAGCTACCGTAATCCTGCATACGATAATTTTGTTAATGAAAAATAAACCACACCACGATGATCAGCGTGAAAAACTGAACAATATATGTGAAAATCAGTCCTATTTGCGGACCCCTGGAAACACCGACTTTGATCCTTCCTGACAATCACTCGTAAGAAATATAAATATGAGTTTTCAGGTGCGTGTGCGTGTGTGTGATTGTGTGGCGGGAAGTGATGTTCGTCTACCTCCTCGTGGTACTTCCTGGATATCCCTCAAAGGATAACTGAACGACGGACAACAATTAATCTATGAAAATCTCAAAATATTTTCAAAATTACCTTTCAAATAGACAATAAATCATGTATTTAACTAATAAATGGATAGTCAAATTAAAGAAAGATTTTCATAACCATGCATGGTCTAGCATTTTCATCTTTGCACTTATTTATCTTCCAGATAAAACAAGAATCATATCGTTTATGCTCTGAATTTTTCCTTGTTAATACATTTCAAATAATGTCCCCTTAAGTTGGGCAAATTTCGACGTCTAAAGCGTCATATTTCGAACTGAATCAACATATTTTGACTCGAAGTTTACAAATCTTGAGATACGTTTTTCGAAAATGGCCACTAATTACCGTCCTTTCCCGAATAACTCACTTCAGAGTGGATATTTTCGAGGAGTGCGTTAACATAAGTTGATCAATTTCGATATGCTATCAATTATTTATTTTTTTCTTGAATTCATTCGACCGTATTTAAAACAAAATTGAATAAGGATACTTTTCATTAAGATCATACGAAAATTACGAAAACTTAAATGTATTGAAATTGAAGATTTCAGATATTAAATTCTCTGACTTCTCGCCATTTATTCGTTTGTGGATCGTATTCCTCGATCGAATTACAAAAATTTCCCCAGAAATCTTTTTGAAACCTAAGTTAACAAATATTTCGTATAAATATATGCAAAATCTCAGCTCACCCTCCGATTGCATACAATTTTCCATTTGCGACAGCAAGAGAATGCTCGCTTCTTCCACAATTCATATCAGCGATTCGAGAAATTCGACTGTCAACTGGAGCTGAGGGGTCGAAACACAGACAGGATTTTAATACAACCTCAATAGCAAAGTCACTAAATATATAATAATACATTATTTATCATACTAAATTAACGACCAGCATCCTCCAGTTATGTAGATTTTTCCATTTAGCGATGCAACTTTGAAATCAACTCGTTTTTCTGGAATCTCTCCGATTTCAATCCATTTCCGTCCACCATTTGATAATCGATATATCTTATTACTCTTCCATCCATCAATAACTGAATATCAATAATTACAATAATGAATATGCTATAATGTGACCGTATAAAATTTCATCGCATTTTATTGTTTGAGCTTGTCTAATTGGAAGAGGAAAAGCAGGTCCTGTTTGCCATTTTTCATCTATTAAAACCTGAATAAACTATTTCATAGACTTTCATTCGATCTTCTTACATCAACTCGATTCGTATCTTTCCATATTTTAGAATCCCGTCCACCCAAATAATACAATTTGTCTTTGAAATAAGCCACAGATGCACCATTACGCCATTCAGGAGGATCGGGTTCTGCAAAGGATGCAATAAAATTAAACCAATCTATTGACTTTTGTAATGCTACCTCTGTTGATTTCTCGAGTATTCCAATCGAAAATTTCGAACGATTTGCTATAAGATCCAATTGCGAAAATCTAAAATTATAAAATTGGTAGTGTTAAATAAAATAATCTACTTTATCTTTTGTAGCTGCTACTTCCCATGGCCATAAACGACTAGTAAATTTCGCAATCTGTTTAACAGAGTTAGTATGAGAATCAAGCAGACAAATTCTTCCTTCCAAAATTTTGTCCTTTCTATAAGGCACTAAATACTAAAATTAATTTTCGCTCATACAAGAAATATTTTCCTACGATAGGCTAGAGTTCTCCTATCGAATGCTATCGGCAGATATTTCCTGATTATTCGCATCATTCGCTTGTTAGTCCAGGCCAATTGTCTTAGATCTTTGAATTCGGGAGATTCGCAGATCAACAATATAATTTCGACTGGTAAATTGGCTAACATCTTTGTTAAGAGACCTAAACAATTATCATAGTATCATTTCAAAATGGAAATAGTAAAGAAGTTGATTGAATGAGAAAATCTATAATTAATGATTCAGAAGTGAATGTAACCCTATTTAAATGACATCAAGTTGAGATTCGGAATATACAAATTGAAGCTAAAAATAAGTGAGGAAGAAAAAGAAAAACGACCATTCATGGAAGATGAGAATTGAGAACTGAATGAAAGATGACGAATTTGGCAAATGGATCTTTGGGTCACTCGTTCGCTATTTTCTGTACCTTTTCATGCACTATTTCTCCCTTCATTGATTATGCAGGTGATTTTTGGAGGTGTGTCGTGACCACTTTCAAAAAGCCTTTGGATTAAAATTGTCTTCACATTTATGATCATAATCTGTCTAGCAAGTGTGAATGAAGTAGAATTGAACGGGATCTAGATTAGGAAAAAATTAAAGTTTTAAACTTCATAAACTTATGTTATGATGGTCAGATTTGAAAGATCATTAAACAGGCACGACAGAAGCAGATGAAATGATGATGTCGGTCGCTTTACCGAGTGCTTAAGAACGCACAGACCTAGGAGGGATTTAAATCAAGATTTCTCTATGGCCAACCCGACATAATATTTCCTTCACAATTTTGTATCTCTAATCTGAAATTTTTAAATTTTGAGAAAAATCCTACAATATGCATACCAATCGATAGAGCTCATCAAACTGAGCAACTTTTGTGAAGACACTTCATGGTTATCTATTATGGTATGCGTGGTGTGGAGGTTTGAATGGGTCAGATCCACGAAAATGACAAGAATTTTCAAAAATATATAACTTTTCGAAAATCTTCTATAGCAAAAGTTTTCTTTATATCTCCCAAAATTGGCGAAATCACGATTTTCAACCCCCACCTAGCCCCGCCCACTTGAGGGGCGGAACCTGGCATCTGAATTTTTGTGATTAAGGTCCACCAAGGTGTCCAACTATATAGGCCTTATCCGGTTTGGAAGGCTTTTCGAAACCTGTGCCAACTTTCTTTGTTTTTGTTCGATTATCTCGTGAATGCCTCCTAGTTTGACTGATACAATTACGTGTTTTCCTCTTTCTTGAATGGGGAACACTTTTCGCAGGCAAATATCACCTATCAAGTAAAAAAAAACAGCAACCTGCCCTTTGATCGATATAAATTTTGTGAAGAAAGGTAATTGTCTCGATCTCAGCTTTGAACACTGCTTTTCCATTCGATATCTTCTCTATCACCGTGAGAAATCCTTTTTTCTTCTTATGACCGTCTCTGTATGCTTATTATGTGCACGCTTTAGCGATACGCCATTTCGTCCCTGCGCGCCAATTTCTGTGTTTGAATTCTTCGGCACTTTCTTCTCTCTGTCGTTTGAAATTACCATTTTCCCTCGCTATATACGCACTTACTTTCACAAGCTCAATAGAGCAAGCCCTCTAAAAGGATTATGTGTGCCAGGTACTCGCGAACTCTGCAGACGAGATTTAGCCCTTTTTTATCGCAAGTCTTCTCTATCCATTTTCATTCTCGACTCTTGAAATTTGAAATAATGGACAGCTTCATTCAACATAATATTATTTTCCGTCTAGAAATTCTTCTTTTTTCGTTGATAAATTATTTATTCCAGGATAAAAAGTTGCATATATTTTCACCAGGTCTTTATTTCATTTTGACTTTTCCCAGTCCACTCTATGAATATAGCTTTCGAAATGATGCTTCTCTAATATGTTTATACTTGCTAGGATTATTTTGTGAGATTTTATTCAAATTAGTCCGTTTTCAGTGCTTGTGACTCGCTGAGATGAATGAGAATGAGGACGTGAACCACTCGTACTCGATCAGTCACCCACCGCCCGGCTACAAACACACTCCGCTCGATCTAGCCATCCTCAGACAGGGCGATCCTGCGGATGCCTTCTATGCCGAGGCCGAGAGTGGTGAGAGGAATAAGGAGAGAGCTGGCAGTGAGCCACAACTCACCAGGGGAGATGACGGACAGGCAGATGGTGCAAGTAAGGAACTGAAATGTAGCTTATATCTGCAAAAAATAATGCCGGTATGAAAAA
Organism: Diploscapter pachys; assembly: GCA_002287525.1. NCBI lineage: Eukaryota > Metazoa > Nematoda > Chromadorea > Rhabditida > Rhabditidae > Diploscapter > Diploscapter pachys. The sequence continues at coordinate 48,134 of LIAE01010215.1, read as the reverse complement.
GGTTTTTTCTGGAAAGCTGAATTACAAAACAACCTTTTACCTAAATGCTTGGAGAACATCAGTGACTATCTTATCATTTTTCCATTTATTGCTTTCTTTTCAAATGCTTATTTCTAAAAGAAAAAAACGTTTAATTTCAGACCAGTTCTCGGAAGTGTTTCCCGCGCATCGTGCCGGCTCGGAGTCAGCACTGCCGACCGTCTATTCTGGTCATTCCGTCAAGTCGACGCAACCTCTGAATGTGCGCATTCTCGGCACTCTCGAGGAGAACGAGCAGCTCAAGAAGGACAACTTCCATCTCAAGGTCTGTCTATCTGACTGACTCACAAGTCTCGCAATGAGCAGTTCGAGAATGAACGAGATCTTTGCAGCACAAACTCGACTACGAGATGCTCAAGAGGAGGGAGGCGGAAGCTCTGCTTGATTCGGAAGTGCAGAGTGTGCTCGATGAGGTGGGCAATTAAATCGGAAGTGAAACGAATTATTTTCTCAGAAAATTGATAATTTTCCGAAAAAAAACCAAGAAGGAATTGAAAAGAAAAATAAATGTTCGATGAAAGAAAAACTTGTTTACTGATTCCTTCGAATCAGAATTGCGACATGTCCTCGAGTAGATTTCCTCGACAATCCATCCACAACTTCCCCATGAAATCAGGAACTTGAATATTTTAATTTCAGTTGGTCGCTCTTCGCCTCTCTCGTCTGACCTACCAGTCCAAGATGGAAGAATTCGAGAAGCACGAACTGGGGTTGGCGGAGACGAAGGAGGAGATGGAGAGATTGCTGCAGAGAGCAGAAAGTTCTGAGAGACTGGAGCACTTGCAGAAGAACAGGATCAAGGAGGTAAGAGAAAGGGGGGTTGATTCTGAATCCCGGTGAAAAAGGTAAGGGAGGGAGGTGAGAATAGACCAAAATAGTATTAGCTGACAATCATTTTTGTCGGGATTTAGTAAAAGTCGTGAAGGGAATAATGAAAGAGAATGTATTGACAGAAGGAGGAAATGTTCCTTAGTATCTTCACTTATCCCATTCTTGCATTATTGCTACTCTGATCCAATCCGGACAAAATTTCCATCTGGTGCAAGTTTGTATTGTGCAGTCTCGCTCAAACTTGTAAGCACCTGACAATGAGTGATTTTTTTTTTAATTCGCGCTTTTTCTTTCTATTTCGAGAAGAGAAAGAGCAGTATAAAGAAGGAAAGAGTAAGTCACATTTTTTTACTATTAGTGAACATGCATTTGTGTTGTTATAAATTTCTGCAGGAGATGTACAGGTCAATTCAATGCATAAAACTCGTGTTTGATATTAATTTCTCCGCTATTCTATAAATTCCAAATTTGCAAAAATAATTGAATGAATTTCAGTTGGAGCACGAAAAGGATGCAGCTGTGCAGAGAGTGAAGGAGGCAGAAGACAAACTGGCTGCGTGGTCTGCCGGCAGATACTCCGTCAGATCCAATCCCCTCTCAGACTTCACGTTCAATTCGGAGTAAGATAGTTGGAACTTGGCAATTTGAAGATGCATAAAAGCTTTCTTTACTTCATCCTACAATAGCGGATAAAAATATTGGGTCACTTCTATTTCTCGAGCCATTTCCATCTAGCTTTGTAGTCAGCAGACTCAGATGAATTTTTTTTAAACACATTTTTTCATGTAAAATATGAGAGTATGCCAACTGTCAGCTCCATTCGATTTCAAATTTCCGAATAAGGCTTTTAAATTTTCGAAAATCTCATGGAAAACGAATTGACCCAATACTTTTGTTCGCTACTGTACCTTTAGGTAATACAATTAGAACTAAATATTGCAACTTAAAAAAATATATGTTTTTGTCAGATAAAGTGATCGATGTTTTAGAAGCGAGCAGACAGATTGGAAGCAACAGCAGAAGAGACTGGAAGAGGAGGTGGAATATCTGGAGGAGCAGCTGAGGCAGAAGGATAACAGACTGGACGAATTGGAGGCTCAGCTGCAAGCAGAGACTCTCACTCCCAGAGCTAATCGAGCAGTCGGTCAGGACGAGGAAGCCAGCCTATTCGGTCCAGATGAAGAATTCCCCTTCGGAGATGTCAGGGGATTCACTCCAACTAAGAGTAGGACATTTTTCTTCAGAAAATCTCCAAAACTGATCCTCGAGAAAAATTATTATTTTGACATTCAAACGGTACGTCCCAAATGCTTATTTTTGTAGGAGTGCAAGAGCGAATCAACGAGTTGGTAGTGGAAATCGAGCTGGAGAAGAAGAAAACAGAACAGACGAAGCAGATGGAGAAAGAGAAAGGGGAACTGCAGAATGAACTGCAGACCACTCAGCGAGGAAATGTGAGCACATATATAGATGAGTTAACAGAATCATCAATGGCATTGCAGGGCCTGGACGAGTCACTCATCATCCTGCACGAGGCGACTGCCTATGCACTGAACGATGTGGAATCTGCCTACGACAGACTACAGCAGATGAAGATCTCCCTGCTCAAGATGTTCGAAAGACTCAAGTCCTCGGCTGGGCTCTTCGAGGAGATTCTTCAAGCTGTAGGATTGCTTTTTCCAATTAGAATAGGATGGAAATGACATTTTGAAAATTCGGAACTGGAAGGAAAAATGCCAAAAAATAGTCTGGAAAACAATTCGAAAAGATGAAAATACATTCATTCTTACGATGATAATGAAAATTATTCGATCACTTCATTATGATTTGTAGATTGGCGACCACAGCGACCTGGCAAATCGCATTAAGCAGCTCAACCTGGAACTGTCCTTCGGAATGCAGCCGCCCAGGGACCTCCTTGATGTCATCAATGGTTCGTTCTTTTTCTCGAAAGCCACTAAGAAGATTAGAATCAGAATCTTCCAGTGAAGATGAAATAAAACCTTCATTTTTCACTTATACTAGGGACAAGCAAAGCTTTATCATTGATCTTGAGATTTGCTAAATTCAGAAAATTACGTTAGAATTTTCGTCTTTATCTTTGTTCTTAGGAAATGTTTTTTCGTCTTTCATTCAAATGTTCACATTTGACTCTTTGCTCGTCTGCTTCATACTTTTCCTCAACAATTTATAAATACAGGAGCGCTCAAAAGTTTTGCATTATCACTAGCAATTCGGCTGAAAAATTTTCCACATATCAATGTGGCAAAATCGTGAAAGTATTCCAAGTTTTGACCGAATCAGAACACTGCATGTAGATGAACAAGCTGGACAGAAATTAGTTAGTGACGTAAAACTTTTGAGCGACAATAATAATGTTAAATGTGCAATTCTTTCAGAAATGGAGAAGAGCTTCGGCGTGATGCGAGAGTCGCTGCGTCAGATCAACACCTCCGTGATGATGCAGTCCTCATTCGTTCTGGACATCTCCAAGAGGCCTTCTCTCGGCAGACCGAGTGAGTCGTGGAGCGTAGGGCTGCAAATGTTCACACGATTTGCACAAGATTCGTGTGTAATACGCGAAACACGATGATCTCTCGTCTTTTTTCCCTATTTTTTTCAGCACACGGTCTGTTACTTCGTTTGAACAGCACAATAACACACTCGTGTGCAAAATTTGCGGCCCTTATGAAATATGTAAATGAAGGAATGAAGAAAGGATGATTGCAGGTGCTGCAGCTGTACTCAATGTGTTCGGTGGAATGATTGAGGAGAGGCAGCCAGAGCAGGAGCAACAGGAACAGAAGACCAAGACAGATGCGAATGAAGAGGCTCTCTACAGTCTGATCAGTGAGGTTGGTGTTGATAGATTTGACTGGCTTGAAGACGCGAGAGGATTCTTGGGAATTTTTTCCTAGTTCTAAAACCGAAAATGCTAGAGCACGATTAGGATAATACACAGTGGCGGTCAAAAGTTCGGGACAATTGTGATTTCGAATAAAGTCAACCAGGTCGAATTATCATAAACCAGTTTAAATAAAATTTGGCAGGAATTCACCATTCAGTGTGTGTGAAGATGGTTGTAATGTTGTAGTTAGAACGCTATGAGTTCGTAGGAAAGCTTTATTATCGTTAAACAATCTGCAAAGAGGAACGAAAGAACAATAGAGTCAGGTCCAGGTAAAGCTGTAATTTTGGTAGACAGAAATGTCTTGGCAAGCTGTCAAACCATTTGCGTCAATGGTCTGGTTGGAAATAGAATTGGGGTCCAAGTATTGAGATTATTGAGATCATGATCATCAAGATCGCATAAACTGCGATACAGTAGGGAAGAATATGTGTTCAAAGTTTCATTCAAGTTTATCCATGATAATCGTCCCTACTAGGCTTCGCTCCTGACCATAATTGCCACAAGCTTTTGTTCGCCACTGTATGTGTTGGTATCGAAATAGCCTTTATCATATGCTTACCTTGTTGAAGTCAGATCACTGAATTTTATCAAAGTAAATTCCAAACAGTGAATCTCCTAAATAGTAGCATGTGAAAATTTTAAATTCAGAAGGAGCATCAATGCCAGCAGCTGGAGGCGCAATACAACATGGCCATGAACAGCATCGGCGAGCTGCAGGCCTCCATCCAGAGACTCTCTGTCAGATTGAATGCTCTCAACAGAAAATGATTAGACGAATTGCAGGCTGAGCTAGGCACGGCTTCGAATGAAATCGCCACCAAGGACGACAAAATTTCCGAGCTCAGAAAGGAACTCGACGCCAGACTCGAAGAGTTTAATAAGGTAAGGAATATATTTCAATGAAAATATAACGAAAATGCTTTTGCGATTTATTCTTTCCATTAGTCACCACCCCCTTTCTATCTATAGCTTGACTCTTATGCCAGTGCTTCATAAGCAGAAATGCTAGGAATTCCTATTCTGTTTCAGGACCTATAAATTCTCAATTCTGATTCCGGTTCTGAATTCTTCAAAATTTAAGTGCAGAGCACTCTTGTTCATAAATCTTCAAATTTACGGTCCCTCTATTTATTACCGGCCTTTATTATTTCTTTTCCTTGTCTACACTATCTCACCCTAAAATCCGGTGACAAATACAGGGAGCCCAAATTTATCACGAGAAATAGAAACGTATAGGAAAATGAAAGAGTAAATTATTTTCAGCTGCGTTCCAATTCCCCTGCACTCCGTTCTGCAGATGAGAAACTTCAGGCTGCACAGAGGGAAATCGACAGACTCGTGGCTGAGAAGGAAGAGGAAATAGAAGGAGCCAGGCGAAGGGAGGAAATGATGGACAGGGCTAGGAAGGAGCTGCAGGAGGAGTACGATTTGCAGAGGAAGCAGGTGGGCAGAGGTTTAAATTGTTAAAAGCATTTTCTAGTCCAAGATGTTGAATTCTATATTTTTTTACAAATGTTCGATTCGATTCCAATAAGAATTGCAACATCTTTTCGGTTCTAACTTAAAACTTGACTCCGTTTTTTTTTTCCTCAAATGAAAATCACAAAATTCTTCACTAATCATTTTTCAGATGATCGACGTGGCTTCTGAGCTCGTCCAGCTGCAGGAAGAGAGTGAGAAGCTGCAGAAGGAGTTGGAGGAGAGGGACGAGCAGAGAGACAGGCAGAGGGAGTACTTCGAGCAGATGCAGGAGAAGCACAAAGTGGCTGAGGTGAGGGGATATGGAATAAACGATGGAGTGAAGATGAATGATTGCAGAGGATGTGCAAAGAATTGGCAGAGGAAATCAAGTCGATCCGCTCTCTGTACGACAAGACGAAGAAGGAATTGGAAGCGAAGCAGAGAGAGACGGAGACTGCAGGCAGACAGAGAGAGGAGGCTGAACAGAGGATGGTACTGCTGCAGCAAGCAGAGACAGAGCTGCACAGACTGCAGACTGCTCACAGGCAACTCAGACGGGCTGTCATCTGCAGTGTCTTCGAAGACAGACCACTTGCTGAGGCTACTGTAATGTATGTCGAAATGAGTACTACTACTGTTCTTTCAAATGCTCGCTAAAAAGTTGCAAGGTTTTCTCTTTTCTCAAAAGATCATTTTTACATAATAATAGTTGAATAACATTTTTAAAACACGCACATGTTCTTCAAAAGCGCAAATTCTCGTGCAACCTTTCAAAATAAATTAGTTTCGATCATACTCCAGATTTAACCCAAGTCCTCTGCTTCTCTGATAAAAAGAATATGCGATTTTCAGGGACAAGGAAGCGTTTGAATGTGGAGACGATGAAATCATGAAGAAACTGGATGAGGCGAGGACAACGAGAGAGGAATTGCTGGGGATGCTCACCGAAGCTAGAAAGCAACTCGAAATCAAGGTCACTAGGTCCGAGTATTTCTTTATTTTTTTTTTGTGAAAAACTACTTTTTCAGTGCCGTAACGGTCCAACCTTCTCAGCCAGTCAGTTCCCGCTGTCCGTCGGCCACCTCGACCACCCCTTCGACCGCACCCTGTCACTCCCCTGGCTTCTTCGTCCCAACTGCCTGTGCCGCCGTTCCTTTTCACAACAACTCGGCCGAAAGCCGCTCTGCCTGCGATTCTCTCAGAAGCACCAAGAGTAGGAATTTCGCCTTGTTTGGTCGTTGAACAACGTTGACTTTGCAGCTGTTTTCCCTCCGCATTCTTTCCTCTCGGAGGCGACAATTCGCATGGACAATGTCGTGCAGGAGGTGAAGGAACTGGCCAGGGGCTATGACAGACAGGAGCAGGAACCACAGCTCGCTGTGAGTCTTTTTGAATCTTTTGAATCAATAGATAATTTCAAACAACCCACATTCTCGAATGGGTGGTAAATACTTGAATAATCTACTAAAATGCAGGTTTTGAAGTTATCAAATCCAATTACAAAATGAAGCTACGTCAATCATTTGCCACTTGACAGGAGCGAGACAGGATTTTCGGTTCCGATAAATTTTGGGAGATCAACTCCTATTTCGATTCCGGTTCCGAAAATTGTGAGAAACACATTATGGCTCCGATATTTTAAAAATCAATTCCGTCTCACTTCTGCTTATGGTTTTCTTTTTGTATTTTTAAAATCATTCTTTCTACGATATCAAATCAAATGAGTAAAAATCAGTAATTTGAAAATTATGCTAAATTTGAAAGAAAAACTGATTTTATGTCACTTGAAGAATATAGAACATGATGAAATGGGAAAATAGTATGAAAAATCAGTTAAAAAATCTGTCTACAAACTAATGCAATGACTGAGACTTCGCAAACGTTTCAAATCCTCCATTATTTTTCTCAGTATCTGTTTAATCTCGACCAATCTGTAATGAGTTATAATTTGAGAATCGTATCACGTCTCTGATCAAGTCCTGCCGCGACGTGAGAGCCTTCATCCACGAACGACTCAAGTCAGCCAGGGCTGAGAACGAGTTGAGGAAGGTGGACAGTTCTGATTTGGTCAACAGGGTGAGGGGAATTGATAAAGGGGGATGGAATGGAACGAGGAAGGAATTGCAGGCAATGGATCTGATCTCTAGGAACAGCTACTTGGAAGCCAGAGTGCAGCAGCTCGAGGCCGATCACAACAAGAAACTAGTAGGTTTTTCCTTCTTATACTTTCATTTTCTAATACTTGACTTTTCACAAAGTCGTTTAGCTGCTCCTTATATTTTACCGTTTTCTTTTATACCATCTTAAATTCTCGATCACAAGTATTTTTTCTTAGAGTGAGTGCCTTTATTTCAAAGATTTAAAATGGGTACTTTTATCCCAAAAGCTTTTTCTATCTCTTTCTCTATCTTCTTTACTCTATTTCTTCTTTCACTCGCTTTGAGATAAAAGTAAGCATTTATTTCTTTGGGGGGAAAGTACTCACTGAGGGACAAAGTATTCGCAGCCTTAGTTCTCAAACCTAACTCTTTGCAAGATTCTCTAAAGAAACAGTTTTTCTTTCAAAATTCTTCTCGTTTATGATTTTGATTTTTAGATGAACCTAACGCCGAAAATCAAGAACGAACTGGAGGGGATCGAGAACGTGATGAAGACTGTGGAGAGCAACCTGCAGCATGAGCAGAGGGAGCAGAGGAGGAGTAGCAGACAGAACAAGTGAATGGGCAGAAGAGACGGAAGAGAGGGAGACTGACTTCCAGCCTCTCAGCCAATAGTTAATTATAAGGGGACATTACTTCATTTGACTTCCACTTATTCAACTATCATTGACTTTTCATGCTTTCAACATTACTCGACATTTTAAGAGAGTGCTCATTTTCTTGTCTTTCTCTAGTTCTGAGCCTTGAAATTTTAACATTCATTTTGACTAAGCACTTACTCGCTTCTGACGGGTTTTCTCGACTCTAAAACGGTATTTTTATTCATTTTCATTTTACTCTTTCTTGTAAAATAAACATTCCTAGGAAATTATATTTTTCAAAATTTATGAAATCTATGAATGCGACATTCGTAAATCATTCGAATTGCAATATTTTCGACGAAAGTCCTCGGATTTTCATGATTATTGATTTTTTTCAGGCAAATTGATAATTTACCAGACAATAGATTAGCAACTATCATTCTTATCAATAATTCGAATAATGAATTGTGCTGCATCTTTGCACTTGCATCTCATTCCTGCATTTTTCATTCCATGATAAAGTATAATGGATGAATGCAAGTTGACTTATTTCAATTTTTCCCTTCTGCCAGTTTGTGTATATTTTAGAATCTCTTACATTTGTTATATCGAGTACATGCATGCATGATCATTGTCTAATGCCTCCTGGCCTTTGACCTGTTACTCCTTGCTCTCTTCCTTTTTTCCCTCCCCCTTCCCCTGCCCATTCCAGCAACTGTTCAATGTTTTATTTCTGTCCATTGATTCCTTTCCCTCGATTCCTCCTGATTATATCTACTCCTTCCCCACGTGACATTCCCAATCATCCCCATTCTCGATCCACCCTCCGCGCGACTTCTTTCTCCTTCCATCCTAACCAACTTCACTCGCATTTCACAGCTTCACATTTCCACTCTTTCCCTCCCCTTTCTTCTCCGTTTTCGGCTTCGTCTTCAGCTTCAGCTTTTCCGCATCGATTCAGCCGTCTTCCCTCTAGGGATTTTCTCTTTGTCCAGTCAATTTTTGTCAGGTTTTCCCAACTTTGGACCCGACATGTGGCTTCGTTTTCTCCACACCACATGATTATTTTACCCGTGATAAAATTTTTCTTTCTTCTCGTGTTGTTTTCTATGGACCGACGACAATGAACAGCAATAATGTTGTTGTGACGAATATATTACCAAGTCCGACAGAGACGACAGCCTCATTACATATGCTCTGCGCCTCTTTTCTCGACTAACGGGGGCCAATCAGGATGAGTCTAGCTGTTTTTATCTTTCTCTTTCCCAAAGTAGATCAATATGCATACATAACATATCATGCCTAGTTTCCATCTCGATTTGCATGTTCTCATTTCCCACTTTGTCCGCTTCATTCGTCTTTCCATCTCTTCCATCATTGGACACTGGCGGCCGCGGCTCTATTAGCCAAAGTTTGTTCTTTTTTCCAAAGACTCTGTTGCGTTTTTGCCCTCGGACTTTCAACTTTCAAGCTGTGCACATTGCTTGTTCCCTCACATGCTTTTCGACAAAAGAATCGGTTGAAAGTTTACCTTTTGTCAAAATCCTCCTCTCGACAGAGCACAACGAAGGCAGACCTGCATTCATTTTTGTTACAATCAATCAGAATTGAAGCTGAAAGGGGCAGGGAAGTGAGAAGATGGCTGGTGGAAAGTGAAAGCGGCATGGGAATGGAGAATGGGAAAGAGCTGATCGATTTGAGGACTAAAGACTGGCGGAGAAGAATGTAAGGGAAGGAAGGGGAGGGAAGTAAAGGGAGAGCAGACAGGACGAACTCGTCTCGCACTCGTTTTGCACCGACTGAGAGTGCGAGGGCACGCGGCTCATTCTGAGTTCATTCTATCTGCATTTCTGCATTTTCCTGCCTATTCTCGGCTACATTCTTCTCCTCTTCAATGCCTTGATGTCTCTCCTATTTTACCTTCTCTCCTTTATCGCGATTATACGATTTTTATGCCACGAAAGCTTGACATTCGCGATACAAAACGAATTTTATCTATTTAGAAAGCTGATCGCCATCAGGTTTACCGTTGGATAGGCTCAGTTGGTGTGTGGAGGCGCGGACAGCGGAGGTCACTGGGCAGTGCCTCTGCGAGTGGAGCCCCTTCCATGGCCAACTCCCAACTCAAGATCCACTTCCGAGTCAGGTCGCCTCATCTTCACTCCTGGGAAAGGGTAAGAATTATCATCTCTAATTTGTAAAAATCTACTTTTTTAAATTCAAATTTTTGAAAGCACTAAAGTGGCCTTTTCCATTTTTACAGCGCAGAAAAATTTTAATTAAATGATTCGTAGTTTCGTTACATCAATAAAAGGAAACAAATTATTTTTGTTCCTGATTGCCAGTTATAAAACTTACAAATATTCTTTCAGATTCATGTAGTCGGCAGCCTCCCAGCTCTTGGTTCCTGGAACGCAATTCATTCTTTCCCCCTCCAACTCGCCGAGCAAAGGCATTCTGTAAGTTTCTTTTCTTCCTGTCATATTTAGACGACTATATTTTATGTTTTTTTTTCTTTTTCTACAAATACTATATCTTTATTATATAGATATAATTCATAGTCATGACACTGGCAAGGGGAGCTTACATAATGTCATATCGTTTCTTGGGATTTTCAGGTGTCCTGATCACGATTCTGAAGTCAAAAAGTACAATCGCGAATTTTCTGGCTTTGAAAATCTATTTAAAAATTTCATATAGAGAAACCAGAAATAACTTATGCTAAATTTCAATTTCGCATACTATTTTCCCACGTTATAAGACAGTTTTCTAGATATCCAAGAACAATAAGTTCACACTAGCACTTTATAACTTGAGAATCGTTATCGAGACATTTGAAAACTCCTATTAGTGAAGAACTGGCAAAAAAGGAGTATGACATTATTAGGTGAGATCTCTTTGGAAGTTCATTTAACTTTACGCTGATACAAAGGCGCATGCTAATGAATTCGTCCGTGTTTTATTCATTCTAATTTTCAATAATTTTGTAATTAATAGTTATCTGAATTTTCCATTTCCAGGATAACACGCAACTCTGGACAGGCGATTTGTTAGTGAGCTCGAGTGTGAAGGAAGTCCGTTTCCGCTACCTGGTTGTGCACGATTTGGATCCCTGTGAGGACGTGCCGACCAAGCTGCTGATCGTGCAGAAGTGGGAGAGTCAACTGCAGTCGAGGGTCTGTCTGCCCCACATCGAACAGAGGAGTGAGGCATCGAGAGCACAGGTCGAGGATGTTTTTGGAGCGTATGGTAAGCAGATGTTTCTTAAGAGTTTAATTTATCTTGTAACTGTTTGAAAGATAGTGTTATTATAGCGATCTTGGTTTCATTGAAATCAGATGCGTAACGATAATTTCAAGGGTAATTAATTTTCTTTTCTAATCTTTCATATTTTCCGCTTCTTCAATGCTCTGGTTATTTCAAATCTTATCAAATTTTCAAAAGATAACTTTTGCGACGCGTTAATTTTTTTAAAAGCGTGAAATGTTAGACTTGAAACGTGCTTTTCTAACATAGCCTAGAGCGTTTTTATAAGCGAGAGTAAGTGACATTGCAGAGGAGTCAAAGGACGCGTCAGATGGTGGTCGAGCGATGAGTTTAAGTATTTCGTAAGCGATAAGAGATAGAATGTGGCATTTTTCTGAGGAAACATATGCGAAATTCACGATTACTTCACGAATTGATATCTCTCAGCATTTGTTTGATCAAATGAATGGATTGTTGAAGATTCGAAAAAGTTCATAATTTTATTTTCAGACGGGAAGAGGAATCAAATAAGCGACGGCTGGATCCTTCATGATGAAGAGCAGGTTGTTCATTTGAGGATTTATGGAGAGGTACGATTTTTAATTTGCAATAAATTTTCATCATTATTTTTCAGGCGATGAAATTCTACAAGAATCGTTACCGCGACCAGAGCCATCGACTCAAGATTGTCCCTTTCGATGTGAGATTTCGTGAAGTAAGGCAATTTCATGTTTTATGCTCATAGATTATCGTCTATTGCTCAATGCGATTTTATCATTTTATGCAGTGACGCTCAAAAGTACACAATCAAGAATAATTCGTTTCGGTGTCTACATTTCTTTTATTTATTTATCGATTTAT
>LIAE01010215.1:0-36019 GCA_002287525.1 Diploscapter pachys | reverse complement strand
TCTCTTCGTTGTATTTTTGTATAGCGAAATGTGAACTGTGAATTTGTGATTTCTTCTTCGACTTTGTCTGTGATCTATCTAGAAAGCAAACACTGATCAATGAGTCAATATTTCTCATCTTCAGAAAGACAGCGTGGACGAATCAGAGCGAGCGGACCCAGTCCTTCCTGATGTGCCCTCCTTCAGCAACACGGAATTATCGGTAGTACCAAATTATTTTGTTTAACCCATTTATTTCCTTATCTCAGGTTCTAACTCGAGTCGACCCAATTTATGGAGATCAATACCAAAATGGCTCCATCTTCCGCAACAACATCGATTATCTGGTCTTCCGAACTCGAACAGTCTCCATACAACATTTGGTGAGTCTACGTATTGTCTATTTATCTGTTTGTTTATGAATAAAGCTGACCTTCATTTTCCATCAACAACTTTCAGGCATTCCGCATCGAAATGTACACCGATGAAACGCGCTTTGCAATGGCCTATGCCTTGCCAGCCACCCTCCCAGACACTTACGGGAAGACGATTCTTCCACTCATTTCCACAACCCATCAACCGATCGGGCAGATCGAGATCAACTACATGATTGCCAAGAGATTCAAGAACACCCCACTCCACTTCGATCTGGTCGATAAGTCCTGGGGCAAGTACTGGAGGAAGAGGAAGAACATTCTCGAGATAGGTCATCGTGGGATGGGCAAAAGCTACACTGGGTAGGAGCAAGTTTTTCCCTAATAATGATTGACAATTTCATGGTTTCTGTACATTATTACCGAAAATATATTGTGAATGAGCACGAGTGATATTTTGAAAATCTCATAGTCGCAGTCGGATTCTGGGTAAAGAATTTTCTCAACTCCGGAGTCGGAGTTTGGATTTTTGAGATAAGCTAAAGTCGGAAGCTCCTGACTAACCCTGAAAGCTTGATTTTCAAAATAAATGATATTTTCAACAACAAAAAAGTGTCAATAAACATTCGCACAATTCGAATTGATTTCAGATCGACAATCGCGCGAGAAAACACGATTCATTCGCTGAATGCGGCCGCGAACAGGGGATGTGACTATGTCGAGTTCGACGTGCAAAGCACCAAGGTTAGGAGGGAATATGTGGCTATTTGATGATGATCTGTTGTTGTAGGACGCGCAAGTGATCATCTACCACGACTTCCATCTGATGGTGCACGTGGCCGGCAGGTCTGGCAAAGAGTCAACCAGCCATCCCAGTAAAGAGGAGAGGTACTACAAGATCGCCGTCAAGGACCTCACTATGGCTCAGCTCAATCTGCTGCACTTTGAGGTAGTGTTTTTGTTGCTTCCTGTTTTTTATTTATTAGTTTTAGTTCGACGGTTTAAAATATCGATTTCGAAAATTTTAGTCTTCATTTATTTGAATTTTTCAATTGAAAACTCTGCTTCTATTTTAGAGTTATAGATTCCCAAAGTTATAGTTTGGTTTTTCCTCGTCATAAACAGAATTCACTGAAATATCGTATCAAATGCAATATTTATTTCCATCAATCTTTCATTTTTTTAAACTTATTATTGTCGTTGCAGCACGTGGAAATGGCTCATGAACCCAATGGCGCAACAGGAATCAGTGTGAGTCTCATTTTCATCGCTTCTTTTACGTCATGATTATGATGATTTGCTACAGGTGACTCCCTCAGAAGCGGAACTTCTGCTGACAGAGCACCATCCCTTCCCCACCCTAGTCCAGGCACTACAGACTGTCGACCAAAATGTCGGGTTCAACATCGAAATCAAATATCCCATGTACATGAAGGTCGTCTTTCTGAAGAGGAAATGAAGATGATGAACTTATTGCAGGATGGATCGCACGAATGCGAGGGGTTCATGGAGAGAAATGCGTTTTGTGACACTATTCTGCAGGCAAATTTCGAATTTTCATTTATTATCTGCGAGCCTTCCATTTTATTCTGAATTATTATTTGATTTTTATAAATTTCCATTTCGGTTCGAGTCTATTTTTCGTGAAATTCTAAATAGTGAAACCTAGAATGGAATTTTTCATCCAAATGCCTAGAGTAATTTCAAACTCAGAATTTTTATATCAGAATAAAGGTAGAACCTGACCTATTTTTTCTCTATGCAGGTAGTCTCCCAACACGCAAGCGGAAGACGCATCGTGTTCTCCTGTTTCGACCCGGACATTTGCGTGCTCATTTCCCAGAAGCAGCATTATTACCCCGTGCTGTTCCTCGTGGTCGGAGCCACTACCAGATATATGCCTTTCCAGGTATTTCAACTCATTCATTCATTTTGACCTTTTATAGTCTTATGTTTGCAGGACATTCGCTCTGACTGCAGCAGAATTGCCGTTCATTTCGCTGCCCCGTGCAAAATACTCGGCGTCAATTTCCACAGCGAAGAACTTTTGAAAGTAAGATCTCGCGATTTCATTTGTTTAGGGATTTTTGAATAATAGGAAATGTTGGATGTTATTTCTAAGAAAAGCACATTGATCTTACAGCCTAGTTTTTTCTTCTTATAAGTTTATCAACTTCTTGTAAAGTAACGAAATATGAATTTTAAAATTACTTCATTTCTCATTATCGTTACACAATTTTACAGATTGATATATTCCGTTTGCCACAACAGATCCTCATTGAACAAAATAATCAAACGCAAATGTTAAAATACATAGTCCATTGTGTAATTTTTTTCTATTTTGCTTCACGAGCATTTCTTGAACCATTAAAATGTCGCAAAATTGACTATAAGTAACGTGCTAGCCTTTTGCGCATCAAAATTGTCGTTTATCTTGTCCCAATTGACCTGCCCTTTATGCTATCTATAGTTTCATCCGAAAAAGTAAATATTTGCAGGACCAAGAGCCCCTGAAGCTGGCAGATCGGTATGGACTGGTGAAGTTCGTGTGGGGAGACGATTTGGATCAGAAAGAAGTGCAGCAGAATTTCAAGAAGAACATTGATGTGGACGCATTGATTTATGACAGGTATTGGAGAGAGAAGGGTCAGGCAAAGATGATGAGAATAAGGAATTCAGGATTGGGATGGAGGAGAAACGAGAGAACATATTCGTGGTGGAGAAACAGTCCAAAGAGGCCCTCTTCTCTGCATCTTCCCCTGCCCCTGCAGCCACTCCCAAAGGTGCACGACGCAGGATGTCTGCTGAAGTGACTATTTTCCCTGATAAAGATAAAACCAAATTATGCAAATTCCAATTTATTTTCTTGAAACTTAGTTATGGTAAGTTTTACCAGTCTTGTACTGAATTTATTGAAAACTTGCATAATTTTCATTTCTTTCAAATAAGCATCTTGATATTTCAGAAGAAGGACGAAGTTTGTGCTTTACCTCAATTTCCGGATAGACGAAAATCGCCTCGACGCAGCAACTCATACTCGCAGAGTTGAGATTCCAGTTGTACAGCTTTTCAAATTCACGCAACATTCGCTCAGCTACCTTTAGTGTTAAATTATACTTGAATTTTTAATTGTAAAAATAACGGGTCGTTTTTCACCAATTTCTAATTAAAAGATCTTTAAAAGTCCCAGCCATGTGTGACAATGAATAAATCTTATTACGCTTATTCACTTCATTATAGGTCGATTTAAAATTAACATTTATTTTTACCTCAGTTTTCAACAACAAATAAAGAAGCTCGTAAATGTAGCACGACAGCATGCTACGACACGCCTTCTATTAAAATATGACACGATTATTTTTCTTCGTCAACATGTCTTTTTCACATGATGTTCGTTTATTTTTTTAGTTTTTTTTGGAGTTCTTATGCATCTAAATCTGCTCAACGGTGGATAACGTGAGAAGATTTAAGAAATTCCATATTTTCAGATAGAAAAATCATTATTAATTCATATAGAAATCTTGCCGTGATATACTAAAAAGCGTGTCGTAGTTTAGTAAAAATATCGTGTCGTAGCGTGCCGTCAAATACTGGTTGCCAAATAAAGAGATGGGAATAGACAAATAGCTCATTTTCGTCAAATAATTGCAAAATTTAAAGAATTCTTCGGAAATTCGTCAATTTGAGAACGAAGTAATGTTGAAAAAGAAAGAGATTTGACGAACTTTCCAAGAATCCTAGCCCTAAATCTGCACATAACTAACTGAAACAATGAATACTCAGCGGATACGACCAGGTTGAGCAATAAAGAGAGAAAGGATAACAAACACGCGGGGAAGAAACCAAATCTCGAATCTGATTGATTAGAGATGGTGATTATTGATAAACAACTAGATCAGGAACAATTCAATTGGTTGTATATTTGCTGGAAAAGTTTGTATTGGCAAAAAAGAAATTTGTACGAGGCCTAAAGGAAATAGAAGATCATTGCAGTAACAATTACCTTGGAAAATGAGATATTAAATCAGCATAAATACTTCTTCAAAACGTGTTCGAAGATTTATGCTGATTGCAAAACGAATAAGCACTCTCGAAAGCTTTGATAAGATTCATCATTAGAGGGCTAACTAAAAAGGAAGTGTTTCGTCATGATCGCCAATTACCATATTCGACCTAGGGACGAAAGTCGGTTAAGGCCATAAAAATTAGGAAGTTGAGAAGGAGAATGGAAAAATGAGGAAGAATTGAGATAAAGCAAAGAAAACAGACATGACCATTCTCTAATGCCACCGAAATTCAAATTTTAGTCTAAATTCAGACTTCCTAAAGAATTCAAATTCAGTAACTTAATCAATGATCAAACTAAACAAGCACCTAGCCGGACCGAAGACGGTCGCAAAGCGGCCGCCGAGGCACGGCTAAGTTTACCGTAATCAACAATTAAAAATAGATTTTTTTGTCTTTAAGTAAGTTCAACTTAATTTCTTACTTATTGCAGATCAGATTCGGAAATGCCGAGAGACCTTCTCCTTCTCTTCACGTCGTCTGCAATCGCACCCAGATTCTCGTGGGAAGAATCCAAGTAGTACATTCGATTTTCGCCCGCTACTTTCACTTCTTCCGTTTCCTGAAAAATCAAACAATTGAAATAAAAATGAAAATGAAAGATAGCATTTTCTGATTCAAAAAAGAAGTTTAATTAAGAAGTATCCGGATCTTTTTTCATGCATTCGTTTAGGGGATAAATGCAAAATGTTTATAAGGATTTGCAGCAGTTATTTTTTTTATATAAAAAGCATAACAATGAAAAAGCCCTACCGATGAATATTCAGCCCATTTGACCGAAATCCATATGGCGATGAACGTGCCGACCGCCTGAAATATAATGCAATAAGCTCTTCGAAACACACGAATGAACTATACCAAAATGGCCAGCCAGAGGGCGATGTTAGTCTTCGCAACGGCAGGGAACATGGACTTGCCGAATTTGATGCAGATGGCTGCTTCCAGAGCGCACACTGCACAGTACACCCAGCACTGCATGCCCAGACGCTTCACCAAGGGGTCTGTCGCATACAGGTAATATTGACTGAAAGTGAGATGATAAGGGAAAATATTATATCGTTTACCAATTCTATAAAATGCACTCCAGAAAAATACAAAACTTTAAAGTAGACTGAAGAAATTGAAGTTAGCCTCTTTCAACATGCTCTTTTTCTATCTCCATTCTATGAGGAATGCCCTCTAGAATTTATTGTAGAATGGTATTTTAAAAATTTTAAATCCAAATAAATTACCGAATGGAAGGAGCAGAAATCCAGGCGATGAGGATGAGTCGCCAGAACACGACGGGGTGCCTGGTGTCCACTGCGAACACGTGCTTCATGAAGAACGTGTTCAGTTCGGAAATCTGCAAATGGAAATGGGATGGAATAAAGAGGACAAGGATAAGCAAGCTTACAATCCAAATTAGCACGAAGAGGAAGATGGAAATGGTTCGTTTGAAAACGTTTGACACCTGAAAAATGGACTATTTAAAAAGCTTCTTTTTAAATTCCGTACATTGAACCAGTCAGTTTTCGCCCAGCTCTCCGGAGTGAACTGCATGACTGCACGCTTGAAACGGCCACGACGAGTTGGTATGTCTCTGAGGGAAAACGCTTTTCTTTTGAAAAAGAAGGATATTCAGTTATTACTTGATGCTCTCCCAGTGGAAAGTGCGCATTTCGAGGAATTCGCAGACCTTCATTCCGAACCAAATACCCAGTCCGTTGCACAGCAGCACGTCCATAATTATCGCGTCCCACCAACATTCCGCGAAGTTTGGCAGGAGATGGGAAAAGACGATCTGAAATAGAAATGATAGGAATACTGATCATTACTATCGACAAAGATATTACTTTGGGGAGATCTTTTTTGTCCAAATCTCTTCATGCTCTTCCGCTATGATAGAGAATGAAAAGCTAATATAGAGAGATAAGTGGATATCTCCAGAATAATATTTTTATTAAAAAACTAATAATGTGTGAATAAAGTACCTCAGTGAGTTCCCACATGATGCTGATGTACCAGCAGATGACGGAGTGCCTGATGAGCAGAGCCTTCATCGCCCAGCCGGTGAAGTGGCCGATCGCGAAGATGTCGCAGTACGACCAGATTCGCTCCAGAGTCACGTCTGAGCAGTTCTGCGCATATTCCTGAAAGAAATAACTATAAAACAAGAAAAAATAAGCTAACAAATCATCAAATCATTCCATTCTAAATAATTAAATTCATTCCCTAGTTATGTCAAAAAGAGTGAATAAATGATTTTTTTACAAAATTCTTTCAGGAAAAAACAGTTTTTAAATTAGAAAATAATGTGTACCTTCTCTTCTAATTGAGTATGACTGAGTCCTTTAGGATCTAGCCAAGTCAGCACCTTCTTGATGTCTTCATAGGTTTGGAAGAGAGTGAATTGAAGGATCATCAGATAGACGACTGACAGACCGAACACAATTCGCCACAACAGAGGGTGGGGACGGATGAACGGGCCTCAAATATGAAAATATTCAACAAACATTGGGATCCATATTCCTTATCACAGGGCATTTTCGCTATAGCCTGTATTTGTTAGAATTTTGAATTTTTTGAACCTACTTCTTTGATAACTTCTGATAAAATATAGCCGGTTCAAATCGAAAGGCAAGAAATAAATGAAAATAAATTACCATTAGGGAATGCGAGAGCGCTGACAACAAGAAACAGAACGAGGGTGCCCATCAGACCGTCATACACATTGTTTTCGGTTGTTGCACTGTCATATCTGGAAGTTAAAAATGCAAATAAGGGAGTTTGGAAGCCACATGGCATCATGACATGAGACATGGCGAAAGTGTGAGAAAAGATGCCTATATATATCATATTTTTTATCTTATTTTGTCTATGTCTCGTGTTATGATATCTTGCGGTTTCCAAATAGCCAGAAAATGAAGAAGGATAAAAATGATTATTTACTTATTTACCTAACAAAAGCCAGGTAAAGAAGCACAACGCATAAAATGGCGAGAATTGTCAGAGTGTGTGGCTTGTAGAGAACCTGAATAAAATGATCGAGGTCTAGAATTTTCAGTTTCCACTTACATCCATGGTTATGTCATCGACGACTCGATCGTTGACCATTTGGAAATGGACCTTTTCGAGTTCCTTTCGAGAACGGAGACGTCGTTTTCTTCTGAATAAAGTGAAACTTTTTTTCTTAAATTTAAACATTGTTTGATACTGTAAAAATTAGTATTGCTTCTGAATTTCTGGTATCAGTTTCGAAACAGAAATATCTGGCAATCTTAAAGGATCATGAAGTAGATCAAAATTCAGCAAAAAATATGGATCCGATATTTTTGATAAGTTTTAGTCAACTACTAGAAGAGAGATATTATTTCAACCTTTCCAAATCATCAGTTTCAGCATCCACTCCACTGGTCGAAGCAGCATATCCAATTCTGTCCTCTTTGTTCCAGATCAGATCATCTCGATCCAAGGCATTCTAAATTAGAAAACGGATTGCTAAGAGTTTGAAAACTAGGCTATTTTATTGTGATGCAAATATATTGCAAAAATTGCTAAATTAAAAAAATTTTATTTAGAGATTTTCCAAAATAATTTTTTAAAATCCGTAAACTTGTCAGGATTCATTTTTATTATTAAAAAGACCTACACTTTCATTGTCCCCCTGCCTCGAGCTTTCACTTTCTCTGTACTTTCGACGCTGTCGCATTTCTTCAAACGAGTCGTCCATTTTTAGACAACCTGAAATTACAATTCGAATTTTAAAAGCATGAAGAAAAATGAAAGCAGAACTGAAGATTGATTGGACGATTCGTCGTTTTCTTCATGTTCCTTCCTTTCCCATGACCTCATCATTCCCATTCAATTGCCTTTCCCTTTGCATCGTCATTCTTCAATCCTGTTTCACAACTCCCTAAATTGCATCATTTCAATTTCATCAGATACAACGTGATTGTTGATAAAACAAAGGAACTCATAGATAATGTTCAATTTCGAATCTATCAATAGAAATTTATTATTCAGTTTCCTATTCGTAGATGCACTTTCTAGTAAATAATAAAAACAGTCACTGACAAAAATAGAAGCAGAAGAGAAAGAGAAAGTGACAATTGCACTCCCATTGGGTGGTCTCTGAAAGATACAATAAACGTCTATACATACACGATTCGTAAATACAATTAGAATTCCATCATATTCAACATTTTAGAGGAACAATACCCATTTTAAATGATAAATACAATCTTTTTCATATAATTTAGAAATTGTTAGAGCAAAAGAAGAAATGAAAAGAATTAATTGCTGTTCTTATAGATTCTCTACTAGACGATAAACTAAGCTAGCAAAAATGATACACATAAATTGACCAGAATTTGTGGAATGGAAAGAAAAACGAGGATATTAGGTTGATTGTTGAGTTAGAACAACTTCCCAAATGCGTAAATCCATAAATGAATTGGTTTGGTTCAATTTGAGCATTCGGGGACGAAAGGTACTGATATTTTCTGAGGAAGCCATGTTAGATAAATATCCATTTTTGAACTAGAATTCTTTTCTCGGTTTCTAAGATAAACTTTAGGGATTACCTTTGAAATGATCGCTGCCAAATATCACCGAGGAATTGTAACACATTGCACCATTTTATTGGTTGGAATGCATCGGACCTGAAAGAATTACGATAACATCAAATCTTAAATCCTTTGAATTGTGTTTTCAACAAAAGTGACGAGAAAGACTGAATATCAAAATAGAAGCAATTATCTATAATGGCTTTGTCTGAAACAGTATTGGCCACTAACATGAAAGTTAGTGATTTATGCAATGCAAAATGATAAGCGTGGCTTAGTCAATGCGTATATTTCTTGAAAAATTACTGTAGGTGATGAGAATAAAATGTACCTCCGTGTATTCTCCTGGATACGAATCGTAAATGAATGGAGGAATTCGTTGAATCCGAGCGTCTGTTATCGCTTCCGTCATATTTTCCAAAAGTTCATTCTGCAAAGCATTTTGTTTTTTTATTATTAGAATCTATCAGACATTGGAAGGACTTAAGTCAGAATAGTTGTGCGATCTAACAACCCCTATATTATCTTCTTTACAATTTCGTATCATCTCTAGTCTTGGATTTCATGAAATTTGCACCACTCATCATGTAATCATAGCGTAAATTTCGCCTCCGCGATCTACTCTTCGTATATTTTTCGAGTCTAACTCAAATTCCCCTGACAAGGAAAATTCTCACGTAGGAGCCTACAGATCTTAATGAAACTTCTCTCATAGTAGTGTTCGATGACACTAATCACTTTTATCACGTCAAAAAATGCCTAATCGCACTCGTAAGTCTGAAATTTTGAGTTGAGCCTGACTTCTTCCTTTGATTTGAAAATTTGCAAACTTGAACACATGATTTCATAGGCAAACACAGCTCATTTGCCAACACAAAATATGAGTGAAAAATTCAAGATTTCAGAATGTGATTAGGCACTTTTTGATTTCAGAATCGTGATCAGCATCATCGAAAAACCCTATTTAGAAAGTATTGCCAAAATCTGTGAGTTCCTTATGCGGGAACTTCCCTTGTAAGTATGAAATTGATTATTTTATTTACAAGACATGCTGGTAATTTCGAAATCCCACAACCTTATGACTTGGTGAGATAGCAAACAAAAACGATCAAATATTTTCATACCCTATTCCAATCCTACTTACTTTTTCGCCAAGCTACAAGATTTCGAAATACCCATTCTTGCAAGAAATCGTTTTTTTTTCCAATGTATCAACCAACCTTAACATTAAGACCTAGTGATCCATACGCAGCAGATCGCATCAAATTGAAGAACTTGTTGCGAAAGGCCGATGAAGAGAACGCGATGAAATCACCCAGATCTGCCACGTGACGTTCCACGATCTGGAAGAGTAGATTATTCTGGGTCGAGTAAAAAATTCCAACCTGTTGATGCTCAGTCGGCTCACTTTCGTGATCGACCCCGTTGAATCGGAAGCGGAAAGTCACCACCAAATCGTCGATCTGCACGAAATCGCCTTGCGAAAGTGGACAGAACTGAAGATATTTCGATTGAAAATAATGAAAGCCAACAATAGTTTTAAGCCTACCGTTTCCCTAGTCGGAGTATATTTAGGATTTCTCAGATATCGATTGAACACATCTTCTGCAATTCGAGCACATGTTTTGTCAGCGATTAAAAATTTTACTTGATTTAATAACACTGGAGGCTATCCGAAGTACGGCTTTCCTCTTTGCGCTGAGTTTATAAATCCGGTTGATCTCACGCAGAATAGTCTCTGCTTCGACTCTGAAAATGGCAATCGAAAAAATGAGGATGAAATTTCTAACCGATATAGGAAAACTGAAGGGATGGCGATGTCATCGGGCGTATCTTTGTCTCCGGCCATAGCAAACGAAGTTGCCGTTAGTGCTGATGTTCCATCGTTATTGTCTAAAGATATTACAATGAACAGATGAGTTCTAATTACGTCTAGTTTAGAAATGATAAAATTCTCGTCAGTAAAATTGCAGCGTCTAGAAGGATAACTGAAGGCATTTATCACTTTTTAAACTTTTTACATTTTTAAATTCAAATAAACCCACCATAAATGATGACAGCCTTAGCACCGGCCAACTGAGCATTTCTGGACTTGATTTGGAACATGCAGTCGCCCCTCTCGATCAGCACGATTCTGCCCAGGGTATCTGCTGGATTCTGCAATGGCTGACAGGCTGAGAGTGGCTTGGCGAACACTACTTCTGCCTCGATCTGAAAACGTTTTTTCATTCGAGTCAATTTGCCTATTGTTTTTAAAGGTGGACTTTTAGAAAATTATGAAGATTATAAATGCTGACAAAGCGATAAGTGGAAAAATAAAATGAATAACGCTTTTAAATAGAGAGATTCGATTCTTAGCCATTACACGACGAAATCTTTTCTAGACTGTCCTATTTCTAGTCCTTGTTGGATAACGACAAATAGTTTTCTATATATAAATCAGACAAACACATACCGGTCCATGCATAGTCAAGTCAGTCCCGTATTGAGCGGGCGAGGCGAGGAGGATGTCCTTGCCGAACCAGGGCAGGGAAGTCATCTGCACGTACCGATCCAGATCGCCTTCCACTGTGCAGTTATTCTCTCTGTGCAATGAGCAAATGTCCTACCTTTCTCCTTTTCGAGCTTGTTCGCCAACTGCATCATTTCCTGCATGAATTCCATTCCCCACTGCGCCAGAATCGGGTTTTCAGCCTGAAAATAGAAAAGCTTTTCAATTCGAATTAGTTTGGCCTTCTGATAAAGTTTTGCTTCGATTAGTTTTCAGCTACTTTCTGTCTTTTTTCTATGTAATAATTACTTTTGCTGCATAAATTGAAGAAAGAAGGGCAGAAATGATAAATTCATTTCGTATTTGATTCGAAGATCATAACAATTTGCATTTCGAAAACTCAAAATATCACAGAAATCACTTTGCCAATCAAATGAAGCCACTAAAATACGTGTGGGAGTGTTTCTTCTCTAACATTTACATATTTTAGCGATAATATGCATACGAAAGTTATCATAAATCATAAGTTCAGATGAAAGAGTTTCCCGTTGAAGATTTTCCCTTGACACAACTAGATTGTGAACTGATGTTTGAAATTGGTAAAGAAGAGAGTCATTGAGACGATGAGATTGAACGTGAATACATGAGGAGTAAACGGACGATCATATGATTAGATCGGGGACAAACAAATTAATCGAGAATTTCAAATCACAAAAGCCTGCTTCGTCCCTGATAATGATGAAATGAATACTGATCTGACGACTAGACTATCATAGTAGCTTTAAATAGTAAGACCTGTCTAGAATGAATTCAAGATCAGTGGTGTTCGGAATTCAAGTTTCGATTCGGCATCTTTTCAAATTAAAATTGCGAACACCCCTGTCCGAAATTAATCTCTCTTTGCCTTGATTTTCGGTTTTGACTTCTTAGGCTCTGGAGGATCAATTTGAGGGGTGGTAGTTTTTGGCTCGAATTCGCTGACGGAATCAACGAGTTTGGCAACCAGGCCAGCCATGAGCATCGAGATCCCCACGAGCAGGATGGCAAGGATCCAGATGACCAGGACGAGGAGGACGACAGTCAGGAATTGCTGGACGGAGGTGGACCGCGAGTGAAAGAGGACTGCGTCCACAGACGAGGTGAAATGCATCAGCACTGCTGCAGATGTCGCGTCCACTCGACGGCCATTCCCATATTGATCATACATACATTGAATCAATTCTCCCTTAATCCATCCATCAATACAAACGCTCTGATCAAATGTAGCAGATTCAAGTCAAATCAACATTATTGCAATTTTCGTACATCATCAGACATAACTCGAATCTGCTTCAGGTATAATAATAGCAGCGTTAAATTCCAACACCATCAAAATTATTAATGCACAACAAAGTGATGTTTCATGAAGTAAATGCAATAATTTTATCCATGCACTTAGATTTTAGCATACTGAAATGATCATTTTTTGCATTCTCTCTTCAATCAAATGCAAATGTAAATTTTTGCGAAATATTTGATTTTCTAATTGTTCTAATTAGAAAGAATTAGATACTCACATTAATGCTTTGATGCGTCAAATGCATTCTGCCGTCCGTGTGAACCTGCACCTCGATGCCCATTTCCCTGAGCATCCGCATGTGTTCCTTGTTCGTCGCTGAAAACGCCCACGCATGAAGTCGTTCAGATCTGAAAGACAATGTGCTATTTCTTCATTCCCTTGTCAAGTTGACTAACGGCTTGGCGCAAGTCTGTACCGGCTGCTGTTGTTGTTTGTGATGGATGTTCATCAATTCCTCTAGCACGCTCTTTGTCCGTTCTCTGCAACTCACATGTAAATAGACTGATAGATTGTTTATACAGCTGTTTAGCCATTCAAACTATTCATAAAAGTTTGATGACTTGATATTTATCCGAATTGTGAAATTTTCAATTTCACATTTCGGACATTGCTATTATTTCTTCATCCCTTTCAATTTTTTCCATCGAAAAATATAAATACTTGAAGAGTTACAAGGAAAAGGAAAATAGGGATAGTTTGAACGAAAGACTGAAGACTGAAATTTGCCATTCATGTAAAATTTCAAAGTACTGATCATAGAACACATGCGCCCCCTCTTTTCAGAGAATGACTAAATGCAGTTGGATCTATCCACTATTTGACAGAGCCTCGTATAATGCGATTACGCCGAGTTAATTGATTCGTCACTGTTCTGCATCGATTTTCCTATTTTTTTTTCGCATTTCTCGTTACTTTATCGAGTCGATGAATGGAAATAACGCAATTTACTTATTTTGTTCATCATGGTCATTTATGACTTTCTTTTCCACCGACTTTCAAAAGAGGGGGCGCATCTGTAGAATAATTGGAAAAGTTATAGGTTTAAATTTAACCTAATCATCTGAGCCTCTTCCACATCCATGGTCTGATGTTCCGTTGTGAGTGGATTCGCAGAAACGAACTCGTTCTCCATGGCTTGCAATTCATCTGGACGAATGAACACTCGGCGGCGGATCTGAAAAGTCAATGTAAATTCAAAAATTTCAAAGCAACTCCTTTTACCATATTGTCGACATCGCTTTGTGCTGGAGCAGGGGAGTCTCCAATGCTGAGCGGGAGGAAGTGGGCCTCTGTGGTGAGCACGAAATTGTCCGGATCCAGCAGCAAGTCTTCTGATTCGGCGAATATCAAATAGAGATATTTGAATGTCTCGGACAGAACAAATGAATCCATTCTGAAAACAGAACATGGAATTGAAGGGAAAAAACTAGATTATTGACCTGTCTTCGTGGGTCATCGTCCTGACATCCTTGACTCCCGCAAATCCACAAGGCACTCGGACATACCGGTTTATCGAATCCATTATCTAAAAGAATTCATTCGGTTGATCATTAGAATGGAGGTGCCAGCAGGTGTCATCCCCCAATCGATGTCAAATTAGTAAAAGGGTAATGAGGAGTGAAATTCGATAGATTCAAGCAGCCAAAATGGTGTATGCAAATTTAAAAGGCTAACATTTTTAGCGACTTCCAAATAATGAGGATCCTTAGTGGCCCGATAGAGGAAGTACGTGCTCTCGATGAATTCAGGTCTGAGAGGATGCTCGCCCCAATGCACTTGGAAATCGTGAGTGAACGCTTCTGGGAGGAATTTGTGCTTCTGGAAATGAGCTTTATTTCTTCTAAAATAGTTGACTAAGTTTTTTTTACCTGAATGACCTGATACAGCATTTCGTGCATCTCAACAGCCCGCTTGACGTCGCCTTTCAGAACCTGAACATGAAAATTGCGATAATGTTTCAGTTTTCTCAGATAAATAAAAAATTACTCATTCATAGTTCGATATTTTATTCGTTTATCGAAGAAGTGAATGAAAACGATCAAATAAGATGTGATTTTACCTGCAATCCAGGCCAGAAAGCGAGAAGAGAGTCCATAAATGATCTGCTGGCGACAGTCGGTCGATGCATATGGACATCCACAAACAGAGGACCTTTGTTCACGTATCGCATCACAGCGTCGTAGTGCTGAATTTGAAAATTAGAAAAGTTTTTTTTTCAAAATTCGGTAAGATTTTAGTACACAGAGGGTAACGAAATGCATTAAAAAGTAGTTATTTTCGGGTAATCGATTGTGCTGAACACGAATGTCATCCATTTCGCAAAAAAAACATGTTCTATAGCTTCTAGAGCACGTTTTTGTTAAAAAAAATGAACATAAAATTTGTGTTCAGCGCACTCGATTATTACCCTAGAATAATCATTTTAATGCATTTCGTTACCTCCCGCATACTAAAGTCCGACCAAAAATCCAACCTTATTGAACCGGAACAAGTAGTCCTCTTCATTCAGGAGGATGTAGGACTTTAGACAGTACTCTAAACAAGTTGCAAAATTAGGATTTGTTCATTAGCAGTTTCACTCACCGTAATATGAGTCAATACCCGCTCCGATGCCCGAGTCTCTTCGGACCCAATCCCCCGAATCGATGTTGAGCACAGTGCCCATCAGATCGGAAGCCCTGTGTCTCTGCGACCAGAGGAAGTCCATGGCCTTGCGAGCCTTCTCCTCGTAGAGCGGATTGCCTGTCAGCCTCGACAGAGCTGCCATTTCCAGGAGCATCGTCCCTCCGCAAGCCGTGCAGGTATCCTTCTGTCGCTTCAGGTATTCCAACATTCCATGTCGCAGGTTTATCTGCAAAAAAGAAGTTGTGAGAGACTTGAATGACCAAAAGTGTCGAACATGGCTATTTCCATCACACGCAGATCTAGCATTCATTTTCTGCTTTCCTCACATGCAATTATGAAGATAATCAAATGGCGTGCAGAAATAAGAAAGTTATTTAGTAAGACGAAAGGTTAGAAACTTACTCTGCTGAAAGGCAGTCCTGATGTGGTGTTGAATGCAGGCATCAATCTGTCGCCCACCTCCTGGGCCATTTTGAGGAGCTGTCCGCTGTAGAATTTCAATCGATCGGGATATTTGGCGCGGACTACGTCCACAAGCAGATGGGCTAAAAAGGTAATAGATAAACGAGCGAGAAAAAATGACACAGACCTGACAGCAATCCTCCAAGAATGCGGATGTTGGTTTCGAAGACAGATACCACGAAATCCGAGTCGAATCGAACCTCCTCGATCACTTTCTGAAAGTTTCAATTTAATAATTCTTTTTTTTTTCTCGAAGTTTCTACCAACCTTGATAGCATCTTCGAACTCATCAACTGCGCCCAGCACGACCAATGTGTCCAGAGAATCGATCAGAGTCAACGAGAAGCTGGAAGAAGGAAATAAAAGGATGAAGAGAAAATAGAAATCCTCACTTTCCGAGACTGTCATCGACGTCTCCTCTGCTAGGCGTGATTCCCCTGTATCGTCCCTTGCAGGTCAGAGGCATCAATTCGTCTGCAGGATATGCATAGTCCATGTAGGACCTGTAGCCGTGCATAAACAATTCATACGCTTCTTCCCTGAAATCAAATCATTGAGCTTTTCTTGAATTACGCAAATCCAGAATTGTGAGGTTCTTATCCAATACAAAACAAAAAATTATTTTCCATTTATTATATTATGCATGAAAATCCGATTCAGAAAAAAATCTTCGAAACCGATCTTGATTCAGAATTTGAAGATTTCGAACTTGGAAGTCCTAATTTAGAATACGTGTAATTATTGTACCTGAGTATTTTCTTATCGATTTTAGCATGGCAAATGAATGGAGCGAGTGCAGCGAGAAGTAGAACTGTGACCGAGAACGGCACAGCCACAGTGCAGGGTCGCTGCAGCCGCATCGCTGATGGGAAAACACTTGCTGCTGTTGCTGCTCTTCCTGGAATATTGCATCTCTTCTTGCAAATTATAGAAGCAAACCTGATGGAATTAATCAATCGATCCACTGTCTTTCCAACTGCATGTCTTCTAAAAAATATAAGGTTAAAAAAAATAAAAATAGAAAGTAGGGCAAATTCGGATCGATGGCAAACACGTGTTCACGAAGCACGTGAAATGCGGATTTTGAGCCGGAGCAGAAAATGGAATCCATAAAGGAACTGATAAACAAGGCAGGTGAAAGGGCACGGTAGAAATGGGCAGAATGTTACAACCGGGGGAGAGGCAAAGGGTAGACCCGAACTGAATGACTGAATGAATCGATGCAAAATAAAAAACGAGACATCAGCCAGTGAGAGAAATGAGAGAAGCGGGGGAAGAGAGGAAGAGACACTCACTATTTCTCCCTCTCTCGCTGTCTCGCCTTTCGCAATCGGGCGCACTTCTCGCTTACAAAATTCGCACTGCTTTTCCAAATTACTCATTCCCGATTTTGATTTTCAGCTGGAATTTGTGCCAAGTTCTCTTTCGAGTGGCTGAGTTGCCCTTTCCTTGGATGGTGGATTCATCCCCGGATGCTCTGAATAAGCTCTTGGCAGATTTCCCTTACATCCAAAGGTAGATCTAATCTTTTTTTTGAATTTTTACCTAATTTTCAACCTTCATCTTTCCAGTTTCGAAGTAACCGCTCGTGATTTCCAAGTTCATCCGCAGATTCTCCCTGCAGATTTGAAGAATCGACCGCATCTCGCTCGCTGGCATCGGAACATTGCTGAGTTGAAGAATTCTCTAAGCAGGTATATAAATCCTTTTACTCTCAAATTTCTCTTCGGAGCTGTTTATCAAGTCGAATGAAGAATTTGGGCATTTTTTCAAGCTAAAAATCTCTATTTTTGAAGATTTTGGAAGTAGGAACTTTTGACAATATACTATCGCTTTTCAATGAATCGTAAACTCATGCAAAATTCAAACTTGAAGAAGAAGAATAATTTGTGTTTCAAAATAGTACTTTCCGAACAAATTTCTTCAAAATCATTCCCATTTTCAGCGAGAGCAAAATGGTGGCTTCCACGACTGAACAAGTTGCACAGGGGAGTGTAGAGAATCTGCCGCAGATGATTCTCGATACTATCGACAAATCCAAAGAGGTCTGCCCGACTAGAGTTTAGTTATCATTGGAAATTCCTGAGTTTCAGCCTCTGGACAGTTTGCAGTACGCTGCTCAACTCCAAATCGACCACCAGCGTGTGGTTGGGGCCATCAAAAGTCTGCAGGCGCATGAAGGGGTAAGTTTGGTGCTTGGCATTGGCTTGATTGATAAAATAATCTGTCAGAAAACGCGAAAATTTTATGAAGGAAAATTACTCTAATTTGAGCAGGAAAAAGATCAGCCTTTCGAGATCTACACCTACATACTCATTTGTAATTCATGTTCAGTTTCTGTCAAATATTTAGCGTATGTTCAGAGAGCGTTGTTTACAAATGCACTTAGGTATAAAAATAAAAGTCCTAAAGAAATTTCCTGTTCGGACTACCCACTTGTCTGGGCTACTTACTTTTTTCTTTCCCCTACTTCCCTCTCTACTCTCTTCTAAAAAAGTGGGTAGTCCAAACAATTGGGTGTGGGTTAGTCGGAACAAAAGACCCTATTTTCCCTGCCTAAATTAGATAGGGACTCCTTCTCGAATACTCACAATTTTAAAATTTTGCTGATGATAAGGTACGTGTTTTTCAGCTGATTGAAGTGGACGAAGTGTCGCAGAAGCGATTGGACCTGACCGCCGAAGGCAAGGAAATTGCAGAGGGAAGGTCGCACGAATTCAAACTATTCGAGCACATCGGCAAGGACGGAGCCGCGCAGGCTGAGCTCAGTGTTTGTTTACCTTTTCCTCATTCATTTCTTTCAATCTCTTTCAGAAACTTTCATTCGCCAAAATCGGAATGAATAAAGCGATGTCTCTTGGCTGGATTGCGATCGACAAGGGGTCTAATCCTGTCAAAGTGGTGAACAGCTTTTCTTCATATCAAAAATTTGAACAATGTTTCAATTATAAAAGATTATTTTTTGTTGATATTTCTACATCATTTTTCTTGAACAAAAACATCATATTTTTCCAGTTAGGTGCAATTTGAAGAAGACTGCGCTCTCTAAGTAGAGACTTCGAATCATTTTTTAGAATTTATGATTTTTTATTAGTTTCATATTTGCTCTTTGGAAAAATCTCATCCCAGATTCGGAAGAAGGACAGCGTGGTTGACGAGTGTCGCAAGCAGCTGAACGATCTTTCACTCGGAGGGAATGTCGACGATAAGATCAAGGCGGAACTGAAGAAGAGGAAGCTTATCGCTGAAGTGTAAGACTGCGAGATGATTCTTTTGAATTGTTCGAGTTTGCAGTGTGATCAAAGGCTTCCGAGTCCGGAAAGGATCGAACTTCTCTGTGACGATTTCGAAGGCAGAAATCGA
Source organism: Diploscapter pachys (assembly GCA_002287525.1). Taxonomy (NCBI): domain Eukaryota; kingdom Metazoa; phylum Nematoda; class Chromadorea; order Rhabditida; family Rhabditidae; genus Diploscapter; species Diploscapter pachys. The sequence goes on along the minus strand of LIAE01010215.1, from coordinate 16,774 downwards.
CCTGACTCCCGAGATGATCACGACCGGCTCGTGGAAGACGACCACTTTCAAGAAATATAACTTCGATGCGATGGGCGTGCAGCCCAGTTGTGGACATCTCCATCCGCTCATGAAGGTTGAATTTCAATGTTTTTGAAATTTCCATTTTGCAAAAATTTTCAACCGAGATTTATATGCATAGGGAATAAATTCTGATTTTTTCGAGATAAGTTTCCGACATTTCATCTTTTTTCTTGTCTACTCTAAAACTTTGCCATATCTTCCAACTTCAGGTTCGTGCCGAATTCCGTCAGATTTTCTTTTCGATGGGCTTCTCCGAAATGCCGACCAATCGTTACGTGGAGTCTTCTTTCTGGAACTTCGATGCCCTGTTCCAGCCGCAGCAGCACCCCGCCAGAGATGCCCACGACACTTTCTTCGTTAGCGGTCAGATACAGAAATTTACTTGGGAATTATCTGGATTTACTTCAGATCCTGCAGTCGCTACTCAGTTCCCTCAGGATTACTTGGAGAGAGTGAAGACTGTCCATTCGAAGGGAGGATACGGGTCTTCGGGGTTTGTATTCGTTTTTTCTCTATTAAGGCACTCGACAATTTTGAAACAAAGTTGGAGAGTTTCAATTTCTAAAAATCCGAATTGTAACTTATCGCTTAAAATATTCATATTTGGAAATTTAATCACAAAGCCCCCTAAAATTTACTATTTTCGAAATCAGAATTTCTAACGCCTCTAATGAGGATAAATTATTCTCTTTCACAAACAATAGGTCATTTTTCAGTTACAATTATGACTGGAAATTGGAAGAGGCTCAAAAGAATGTCCTCCGCACGCACACAACTGCCGTGTCTGCCAGGCAGCTGTACAAGTTGGCCCAGGAAGTTAGTTATTTTCTATTTCTTCTTCTATCGTATCATCTTCAGGGTTTCAAGCCAGCCCGTATGTTCTCGATCGATCGTGTCTTCCGTAACGAGACCCTCGATGCAACTCATCTCGCTGAATTTCATCAGGTTTGCAAATGATGATGAAAAGGAATTGAATTATCGTTGAATCAATCACAAAATTAAAGAAAAATCGGATAATTTTCAAAAGTGTCTTCGTTAGAAACGGGGCTTGTCAAATTGATCCCTTTCCATTTCAGGTGGAAGGAGTGATAGCCGAGCGCAATCTCAGTCTCGGTCATCTCATCGGCGTCTTCACTGAGTTCTTCAAAAGAATGGGTAACTTTTCAGGCAAAATTAATCAAAATCCAGTAATATTTTTCTTCAGGAATCGAAAACCTCCGTTTCAAGCCGACCTACAATCCATACACAGAGCCGTCCATGGAGATCTTCGCGTATCACAACGGGCTCAAGAAATGGGTCGAGGTAATTCTCATTAGAATGGATAATAATTTGATCATATTTCAAAATTTCAAATATCTAGATCGGAAATTCTGGAATGTTCCGTCCTGAAATGCTGCTCCCGATGGGTCTGCCTGAAGATGTGAATGTGGCTGGTTACGGTCTTTCGCTTGAGAGGTATGGATAGTTTTCAATTGAAAAATTTTATGTTTTGTCGATTCACTTATCGAAACATGAGAAAATTTCATCCACTTTTACCAAATTATCAAATTCTTACTTATTCAATTCTTTGATTTTTCCATTATTTCAGACCGACAATGATCCGTTACGGAATCAACAACATTCGCGACCTGTTCGGCCCGAAAGTCGACCTGCAGATGATCTATGACGGACCCATCTGCAGACTCGACAAGGACTAGACTAAAGCACCATTCCCATTCACATAGAATTGTGGCAATTGTCGGTTATCGTTAAGGTTTTATAATTATTGATTTTTTACTCTTATCACTGTTGTTTTTTTTCTTTGAATAAACTTTTATGGCCTTTATTTTTGTCCATTTGATTCAATCTTGATTGTTCAAAATACAATTGCGATATCTCTTTGTTTAATAATGTATTTTCAAAGTTTTCTTTCGTTTTCAGATGGCGACGAAGCTGTTTGACGATGCGATTCGGTTCGTTTTCCCGAAGAACTGCTTCGAGGAAATGCTCATCAAATTCAACGTCCTCCATCGTAAGTCTAAACTAGACTATTTTTAATAAAAGACTACGAAATAGCACGTGAAGTGAGGCCGTTAACTATTTTCGATTTACTTCATACTCTTACTCACTAGTATCCTTAACTACACCTCGTGTGATTTTAAAATTTCAAATTTCAGCTGTTTGTTCGAAATTGGTGCTGTCTCGAGTGCTCGGCCTGGGCATCACACTGGGATCGATTCTCCTCTTCGTTCCACAGATCCTCAAGATTTACAATGCGAAGAGCGCTAAGGTTTGATTTATTCTTGAATACCAGTAGAAATTTGATTTTCAGGGAATTTCTCTGATCTCCCAACTCCTGGCTCTGCTCGCTGCAGCTGGAACGGCTTCGTACAGCTATCAGAAAGGATTCGTATTCAGGTATTCATTTCTCACTACAATTTGTTTTAAAGGTCTCCAAATGATTTTTTCCTCGTCAGAAATATAATTCTACAAGCACCTTTAATCTAAAATTAGGATTTTCATGTAAAGGAGGTTATGATTAGGAATAGCAAACTTCACCCCTTTTCACTTCTCGAGCTGTTTCAAAAGTGGTCATTTGAAATCCCAAAAGTAGGAAGCAATATAATTCTGATACAAAAAATCCAAAACTGCCTTGTCTGAAAGTTTAATATTTGAAAAAAATCAATTTTCATACTAGATGTACTTCAAAAAATGTGTTTATTCGTATCGGAAAAATTTCATTATTGTTTTCAGCCAATGGGGCGATTCGCTGTTCGTGGCCATCCAGCTTGTCGTCATCGTCATGCAGATTCTCTTCTACTCCGACTCTTCTGCCTATGCTTTCGCATTCCTCGCGTTTTGGTAAGATTTCTTTAAAGTATTCATTCAATATTCAACTATTTTTCCTTTCAGTTGGGCCTATACTTTTGCAGTGATCGGCAGTTACATTCCCCCTGAAGTGCTCATCTCTGTGCAGACTCTAATCATTCCAATCACTGTTGTTTCCAAGGTAAACACAGGCTTTCTTATCAATGAAATTTTCCCTCAATTCAGGTAATTCAAATCTGGCAGAACTATTCAGCAGGCAGCACGGGTCAATTGTCCATCATTTCTGTTTTCCTCCAGTTTGCAGGTCAGTATGACTTTTCTTATCGTCCAAAAAAGTCTAAATCAATTTTATCAGAAAAGAGATAACAAAAATAGAAAATCTTCTTTTTCTTTACAAATCTCGAAGAAAAATCTCATTTCCACGTTCAATCAATTCACTTTGCAGGCACTGTAGCCCGCGTGTTCACTTCAGTGCAGGAGACAGGCGACCAACTGTTGGTGGCCTCGTTCGGCATTGCCGCCCTGCTGAATGGAGTCATCTTCGCACAGTTTCTGCTCTATTGGAACGCGTCTACAGAGGAGCAGCGAAAGAAGAAGAAGAAGCAGTGAAACAGACGAAGAGGAGGACATCCCAGAATGGGTCAGCCACTTCAATTTCTCCATTTACGAAGATTTTTAAACACATTTTATTGGTATTCAGGGTTTTATTATTATTATTATTCGAAATTTAGCTTTGTTTATAATATGCAATGTGCCGTGTATCTATGACGTCTTTGTAGCGAGTATCTAATTTATTGTAGCCTCCATTTTACATGCAGTATGAATCGAATGTGATACGTTCAAATGCAAATCTCCTCATTTGATGATATTCGAATTTCCCTCCGACTGCTTCTGGGTATTCGATATTTTAGGAATTGTGGCAATAAACATTTTATTTGAATTTTTCATGTTATTTATTTCATTTTATAGGTTACAATGCCTCTTCAAATTATCAATGTTTAAATAGACTTTCATTTCAAAAATGCTTATTTCTATTTCAGAAATGGCCTCGACTTCGGCTGCTTCGACGGCAGTCAAATTGCCGATTTGGCGCAGGGCTGGAGATAAAATCGTCGAATCTTTCAAGTAAGGAAATTTGTGCTTCAAATAGCTTTAACAATTTTTTCCAGGAATGTGACAAATGATTACACGACGGTGATGAAGGAAACGGCGACCGGCTGCAAGGAGCATCCGATCAGAACAGGTAGCATTTATGTTTGAACGGGAGGTTTAATTTTGTGGAAATCGTCTTTCGATTCTCATGTCATGTTTTTCAAGCATGTCATAAAATGAAATCACATTGATAGTCAACAAAAGTTGACAATTTTTAATTTGTATTTTTCCCATCTTGTTTCTAACGACGAAACCTCCTAAGCAGGGCTGAACGAAAGTTTCAATTTCAGTCTCGAAAAAAATGGACAAGACTTTCGGTTTTTCAAAATTTGGATTTTCGTCCTGCCCTGTTCCTAAGATTACGAATAATTTTATCTTAAAACTTATAAGGTTGGTACACATCGAACTTTAGCAAAAAAATCACAAGAAATATTTTGCTATTATTTAGGCATATTGGCGACAGCGTTTGGTTTTGTAACCTACGCATATCGGACGAATCCCTCAGAAGCGAGTTTCTACAACACGCTTTGCGAGAAGAGAGATGCAATGGTACTCATTCCTGAGAGCACTCATAGCGAGAGGAGTGGTAAGCAATTGAATGTTGAAATCTTTTAAATTACAGTATTTTCCAAGGGCTAAATTATCACTGGTTTAAGTTTTTAGTTTGGGTTAGGGCGAGATCGAGTATTTTGTGTTTTGCCTGTCACTAAAAATGGAATTTGATCATTGATCAACTTTATATTTCGATAAATTTATACCTTTATAAGAAGTCTGAATATTTAACCATTTTTTATCGAAAAAATATCAGACGGAGCATTGTCTTTGCGAACTCAACTGTCAAATGAACGACGTCTCCGCTACTACAACCTGCTGCTCTGCTCTATTCTCGTCAAGACTCCGCATGATGAAGGGGTACTTTGGTTTCATCAAGCATTTTCTTCTACTTCCAATAATTTCAGGCTCGAATTTATCAAAGCCAGGATCCGAATTTGCGTCGCTGGCCGTGGCAGGAAGTGTGGGAAGGACTGCTCGATGTGGGCTGCTTCGGCAAGTGGCACAATTTGGAGAAGGCATTCATGTAAGATTGTCTTTTTTTACAAAAAAAAACATAAAATTGCGATGGGATACAGTGGCTGGCAAAGTTTGAATCAGGAACATAACCTTATTCACGCTTTTTGTCACTTTATGAATTATCGAGTGTGCTAAATTCGAGTAATTTAGTGACTGTGATGTGCGACAATCAGACATCGAGAATCTGCCGGATGATCAGAAAACGTAATTCATTAGGACCAAAGCCAATTAGATCGTTTATTTGTTACAATTTAATTAGTCAAATAAATAGGACATTTTACAAAGTGTTCAAAACGTTGATTTGGACGTGAAAGATTTTGCACGAAAACTAAGTTCAGCTACAAAGTATAACGATGGCGTTAGCAATCACAGAGTTGACGATGAATGAAGCACCCGACGGGGAGGAATATGTCACAAGTCGTAAGAATAACATAGGATATTTACAGAGCATTTCGTAGTACACAGACAGTTTGGAATTTAGAATAGGATAGTTTCATATACACCTTAGATAATTTGACGGTAAGAGCATCGAATTACTAGTGATCCAAGTGCCGAAACTTACATACTAAATTTAAACGAGCGTCTGCATTAATTTGATTAAAAATCTCGGGACCTATTTTAAAAAAAAAAATTGCTCAACACTCAGTTGATAAATGCTTTCTTTCAATTCATTGTTATCGTCGTTGTTGTTGTTGTTGATTATCACCAGCAGCTCTTCTACCCGATCTTCTGCCAGCTATCTGCCCATCGACATCCTCCTCCTCCTCATTGTCAGGACTGACCGGTCTGGCCCTTCTCCTGTTGCCCGAAGCTGCGACCCCAGCTCTCTCCCCCTGCCGCTGATTCTGTTCCTGTCCCTGTTCCTGTGCCTGTGCAATCGGATAAAGAACTTGAGGTCGAATCGGTCGGCGAGGTTCTGCGAACTCTATAGAAAAGTTATTTCGAAAAAAAAAAAGGAATAAATTTTGAACCTGGCAAATTATCAGCAGGAGTTATTCTAGGGGGAGGCCCCCTTCCAACTTGTCCTCCAATATTCCGACGATAAATTATGTTCAGAAGGATTTTCGTGTTCAGATGAGCCTACGAAATTTCAATAAATAGGAGTTTCAACCATTTTCTACCTTAATAAGCATAGGAATTCGGAGATTTTGAATCAAATCCAAACAGGCATCAGGCCTACTAGAAATTGCAAATCGATGAAGTAGCACTTGGGCGCATAGTTCTTGCAGAGGTAATACTAAAATTTAGATTCCGGCATATTGTTATGACTGTTAAATTGAACCTGGATCCGTAATAACAACATCTTTTCGAACAATTACTCGCGAGTGATTTCCTTTAGGATGAAATACCTTGAATATCAGACTTATTCTTTCAAATTATGCAGATACTACCGTCTTTCCATTCACAAGCAGTACTTCACCAGTAATTCCGTTCCTGACTATCCACGGATGTCCAGCATACGAGTTGATATAGAGAACTTGGTTATACATAAGTTGTCCATAAACGGTGGGGAATCCCTTCAAATTCAAACTATATCTTCTTTGAAATCGACGAAATTTACATGTTCGTTAATCCAGAGGACTTGTGCAACCCATTTCGAACGGTTTATGAAACTACAATGGCACTGAAACATTTGGATTACAAAGACTAAGTTATCAATTCGACTGACTATAGCCCCCGGGGTCGTAGATCGAATATGCTGGAGTCCTTGTGTTTTCATATACAATTTCCAGTTGTTGTAGTGGATGTGCATCAGTTCCGGAGTCAAATTGCGAACGATTCCCTGAGTGCAGACGAATTCGTCCAGCGGGTCAGCGACCCTCTGTTGGTTGTGCGGATTGTCACGTTCCCCTTCCCCCTCGTCCTGCAGCTGCATTTCTCCTCCACCATCGTTTGCCTCCATCGAATAGTTCAGCAAAAATGAATTGAATTACTACAGATGAATAAAATTATAAATGTAAAGGAAATGAATGGACTAATGATTAGAGATGCGATTAGTGAAAACAGAAAGCAAGTGGAAAGAAGGGAGGGAAAATCGATTCAGCTAAAGAGAGGACTGCATCTTGGTTGTTGAAAGGCGGATGAGGGGGGCAGATTCACCGCAGAAAGATAGGGAGAAAGTGAAGAAAAAGATGAAGTTTCGTTCGAACGTTGATCAAATGTAATCTAATAGAAACTAACCATGATAAGCAGCTAGGTATTGTCGCATTTGAGGCATAATTTAAGAAAATATGATATTTGTTCCCTACAAATTAGGTTATTACCTAGCCTTGTTGAGTTACTGGTAAACATGCTACCGCATGATCTGCTAACATCTTAAAAATTTGATGATTTATGAAAAACCATAAACCGAACTAGCAAATCCAATGCAATAGGCCGACTTCTATTATCAGTACAAAATTGAATTAAAAAGAAATCAAGCGAGTATGCCATTCTTCCGATTTTTTTTATATTGATTCTCTTTAAGTAGCAGAAACATTGTTTATTATTTACAAAGAAGAAACACATTGACATAATATGCGAGATTACAGAGTTCATAAATTATCTGAAAAGCCTTTATCGAACGTCTAGAAATTCTTCCAACTAATATCTCGCTGCTGCTGCTGCTGCTTCAGCTGCAATGAAGATTATAGATTAGAAAGGTAAAATTAAGCATACTTTTAGGCTTGCATATGCACTGGACAATTTCAGGTTCTTCTTGAGTGACTTCCCTCTTCTTTCTACCATTCGAATTTGAATTTGCGTCAACCGTTCGAATGGCAATTGGTGAGGTCCAAACAGTTTTGCCAGTTATGCTAATTGATATGTTCTTCCCATCTCCTCCCTAAAATGAGCGAATAAATCTAAACATAGATAGCATTTTCCAGCCCAAATAACTTTGCTAATTCTGTAACAAACCATTTCTTACGAACCTCAGCGTGTGCAGACCAAGTGACTCTAGTCACATTTCCCTCCTTCGTGACAGTGACATTGGGTGTGATTGAATTGGTCTGGTTATTGACAGTGAGTGTGGCATCGATGGAGGGCATCACAGGACTGCCTGTATCTGTGCCTGTCGACGTGACTGGGTCATTTGACAATTCACAGGATCGCTTGGAGTTCGAGAAGACATGACAGTCGATTGAGGCATTGCCTGGAATTACTCATAACGAGGAAAAGAGAATGAAGTCGAGCCTTGAATCATCTGCAGAGTTATGTGACACATCGCTGAAGAAACGGGGGATTCGCAGGTGTCATCAAGAACTATCGAGTCCGCTAAAATAAAGACAAAAATAACAAAAAAAAGAAAATGTAAAAGTTGAACTTACCTAATGCGCTCGTTATCAGTGTTGTTACTGCTATGAATAAATGTGACAACTGCATAGTTGAATTCTCCTGAAACCAATTGTAAGTGTTTTCAAATGAGTTTGAACATGAGGAAGCGATAATTCATAGAGCGACCGCGAATAAATGAACAGAAAGGAAGCGGATTTCCTTCGCGATTTTCAGGCACAATTCAAAACAGACCTTGATGTCAAATCGTCTCTATGGAGATTATCAAGATTCCCAAGAAAAAGGCAAAGAAATGCCGATGAATTTCAAGAAAACAATGAAAATCAGATTAGGATTAATGTTTGGTGCCAACTTTGGTGAAAATATTTGAAAATTATGGCCAAAATTGATAAATTTGAAAAGAGTAGTAAATGGATAGTTGAATAACACATCAATAGCAAATAACGGCAGAAGGATTAGCAATTAGACCAAAAGAGAAGAGAAGGGTGCAAGGTGAGGGATGAGCTTGGCCAAAAGGGGCTGTTAATCCACTATTTTTATGATCTGTCATTCACAATTCATCACAATATCTCTACTCCATCAAATCGATTCTAAACTGCTACGTAATGCTACGATATTTAAATGCATGAATCATTCAGTAGTCGATTTCTATAGGATTAACCGCATTTTGATCTTCGCTTCTACTTTAGCCTTCACAAACTCTAAGAATTATTTTGATAAATGTTAACTATATTGCTTGCATGTCATTTTTCGTAGAAATTGGATTTAGGTATAAAAGATGTTGTGAGATATAGACAAATTCTAATTTCGTTCCTGAATTTTTCAACAATGAAATTTCGCATACCCGATTTTGATAGAAAATGTGTGTGTGATAAAATCCCTTTACTAGATAAAGAATTTCCAAATAAGTACAGAGCATAAAACAAATGGAATGTTGATAATAAATGAAGAACCATTAGGGGGCGTTTATACTTTGTTCGTACACATGCATGCACGAACACGCTATTATCTCTGTGCTCTCTGATGTGCACTCTATCTTTTCTCCTCGCCGGTTTTTTTCATTTGGGTCTCGTGTTCACCCACGCTATTTTTCTTATTCTTTTCGACTCACTTCTCTTCGCGTGCCACGCTCTTACATGCTCATGGACATTCGCGAGCAAAGTATAAACGCGTCCCGTACTCTTTCCATCAATATTACAAAAATGCAGCGCTAATACAGTAACAGTTTCAGGAAGAAAAGCGCATGGAAATAAAACAAGGATAAAATAGCGAGATTCGCTTCGATGACAATAAATAAAAGAAGTAGACGAATTAATCTTTAGGATAACATTGATAGTCGAATTGCAAACGAATAATGTATCGCACCATGAAAACTGGCTCACCGAAAATGCGAGCTGACTAACTGATAGATGGGTTGATCACTGAATGAAGTCAACCTTGGAAATGACCAAACTGCCTTTTTTCGAATTGACGCACTCGTCCACATTGCTGTTCACAACCGTGCCAACTTGCACCGCAAAGGCTGTTCCGAACTGAAAAAGTGGCTATACTTAATTTTCACTAAAATGCAGCGTCATCGATAGCAGATGTGTACGTAAGATGAGTTTTGAAATTTCAAAAACGTACTGTAAACGAAAGCGAAAATCACCGGAAACGTAAAAGGCGAAAAAGTAAACGAAACTTTCCGTACACCCCTGATCAACAGTGAAATATTCTTTAAAATGTAAGGAAAATCGATAGGTAAACTTGAAAACTATGTAAAAAGATAACTACAAGATTATGCTACGAAAATAAAAAAAAACTTTCTCAACTACAAAAAGATAAAATGTCATACCTTGTGATAGAAGGAGATCTTGAGTCGATTGTCACGAAGGACTGTGCCGTTGATCTCGTCCATCCTCTCCTTTGTCAAATGCATCCATACCGAATTCGCGTCACAGAACTGCTCGATTTTGGAGAGTAGTTTCTCGGTCGCTACCTGAAATTTTGGAGGAATCATAGAAATCATTCGTTTGGTAGAGAACACGTCTTACAGATATCGCAGAGAAATTTCCATAAATTTTTGAATGCATCAAGTTATCAATAGAAAGAATAGTCCGAATAGTAGAGGCTTGCCTTCTTGAAGACATTTTTTTCAAATTTTCTTGTCCTTATCAAGAATCAATAAATGTTTCGTTTAAATTCCTCGATATGAATCAGACTCGCGCTAATACACCATTTTCCTAGCTTATAAAATTTTAAGGAAATACCTGCGGAAATCTGATAGCATCATAGCAACACTCGAGGCACTTGCTGTTTCCCTCGAGTCTCTGCCCGACCAGCTCGATCGCCTCGCTGCCCCTCTTCCCGTACTCGTTGTCCCCCGTCGCAATCCGCAGGAATGTCTCCTGTGCAGGAGATTCCGCAACCATCTTCACAGTCATTTCATAGACCACTGGCTCGTTCGGCTTCTCTTCGCTGCACCATTCCAGTTTGAGCTTCAGAGATCTGGAAAGAAGAAAATTAACTTTGAAATGGGCTAGGACAAAGATTGGTGATGAAAGAAGGACTAACAAACCTTGTTAAAAAAGAATATTGAAATTGGAACTTAACCAAAACGTGACAATTGAATATGTTATCGACATCTGTCGCTTCTTGGAATCGTAATCTCAGCAAAATCTGTGTCTGGATCTACGAACGACTGAAGTGCTCCGAGTGTGAGTTTCACTTTAAAATTTTGAAAGGAGATCTCAAACGGAAGTGTCTGTGGAATTCCCAGTCGTTCGTGGATCCAAGCACTGAATCGTCTTTTCAAACCCACTTGAGTTTTGCGCCAACACAGAGAGCTTCGTAGGGGATGATCTGATACTCGCTCTTGAGCCATGCGAGCAGTACCCTCTGATTGACGAACGACTTTTGAATTGCCTTGAGTCTCTTGCCAAATTCGTCTGAAATTCAAGGATCGATTTTTTACTGTAAAATGTAGTTTTTCGAACTCACCAAGATTGTCTCCGTATAAAAGAATCAGCGTCTCGAGAACCGTCTTGATTTCGTCGGTTTCGTTCTCGAACATCTTCATGAACTGGAAAATATTGTACTTGTCAGGGAATAAAATGATGATGTTTTCACTCAATTTGAAACATTCTGTGCCCGAATTCACGAAACTCTCGGAACCTCCGAAATCTCCTTCTCGTTAGAGGCTTTTTTGGGAAAGGTTCCGGGAGTTTCGTGGATCCGAGCATTGTCCTGATGGCATTCTGAAGAAAACTTGATCGAAATAAATTATGGTTATCTAGATTTCTCTTTAAAAAAAAATTCGCACTCGCGAGGCGGATCGCTATTTTGCGTGGGTTTCAATTTTGAGAAATGGTGAGGATCAAAAATTGTTGAATTTGGAGAAGTCGAGTTCTATCTTCTTTAAGATCACTTTAAAAAATAAAAAATAAAAACCTGGGTTTTGTCGAAGAACTGAAAGCGGAATTTGCGATAGGCGAGCATGATGTTGACCGGCCAGGCAGTGAATGCCTCGTCCATTGCAGCCAGTTTCTCTGCGCCGCTCAATTTTGAGTCCGAGTAGATGTTCGCCACGAGGCGTCCGATGCAAGCAGGTCTGATTCCGCGCACGAAGCTCGGGATAGTGTCGTCCATCTAAAGCACTCATCTTTTGCGTAGGACAGGGGTATTCGGAAATGGGTTTTTGAGATTTTCGGAAATGGTAGCAGAACGGAAATTAGCCCAAAATCTGAGGAAACGAAAATTCTTGGAACGGAGCGAAAATTTACGCGCGCACACCCTTGGTGCAGGGAAAACGAAGAATTTCTTCTCTACCTGAATGACAGCTGAATTTTCTCCACCGAAATTCGCCAGCACCGAATGCTTCTCGTCAGGCAGAGACATAGTCGATATCTGCCTGCAAATTTGGATGATCACACAGAAATTTGTGGATTCGATAACAAATAGACGAAAAAAATAATTCTGATAACGAAAATGACTTTGCAGGGAAAACGGACCAGAAGAAAATCAAGGGTTTATAATGGAATGAATAGAGAGGCCAAGTTTCCCCTTTTCGAGGGAGAGAAAGAACGCATGAATTTTTCCGACGTTTCAATTATCGTTAATTAGCCTGTTAATTAGTTGATAATTTCATGAAACCAAACCACCAATTAGGGCAAGAAAATACGCCTGAAATGATGGTCATTGGTTTTTTTTTTCGAAAAAGGCCCTCCTCTGAAGACATGAACGACGTCAAAATTCGAATCGCCATAACTTTTGATAGGATGAACCGTTTTTGAAAATCTAACAAGTTTTGAGTTAGTCACGATCTCGTCTATCACTCTTATATCAAATTTATCCAATTCAACCTATTAGGGAAAGCCACTTGGCATTTCTACCTAAAGTGATAAAAAATATGCACGCATGCCAAATGCACAGCATTCTTGCGAATATTTGGCTATCGATTCAATTTTGAAGCAAGACATACAAATTTAGAATGCTTTGATTTTATTTCGACCTTTTAGCTCGATCCGGGCTGTGCGAGGTCTGTAATTTCAAGAACTTGACTTGGGACTTTGGCCTTTTTCCAAAGTCGGATTTGGACTTGATTCGGACTTCGGCAATTTTTCTAATTCGGACTCGGATTTGTTAGCGAGTCAAGTCAAGGTCAAGTCCGCACAGCCCTGCTGATATCAAGACTTTTTAGATGTATTAAAGACTTAAAAGATAAAAATTATGATATAATGATATTTAAGAGTGAATATCAGTAAGGACCAAAGTCGGTGTTTCCAGGGGTCCTCAGATTTGGCTGATTTTCACATATATTGTTCAGTTTTTCACGCTGATTCTCGTTATTCTATTCGTTTTTCATAAAAATGATCGTATGCAGGATTACGGTAGCTTGAACTTTTGACTGACCCGACCTCGATAAAAAATTTATAACTTTCTTATTTCTAGACCAAATCGAACGCGGTTTTCAGCATTGGATAGCCCATGAAAAACTCTACAAATAATGTAACTTCGACCATTTTCGAAAATAGATAGTTTGGTGGAAAAATTAAAAAATGCGAAAAAACACTTGAAAATGTGACCCGACTTCGACGCAGTTTTTCGATTTTTTACCCAAATTAGAGTTCGATACCCCAGCTGGAAATGGGCTTATTTTGTAGAGAATTAAGTTCTACATTCGAATATATCAAAATTTTCAAGAAACGAGATGGTTGAAACCACGAAAAATGCGTCCGAACGCGTAGAATCAGAGTGATTATTTCATAGTTTTAATTTTGACCTCCCACAACTTTCTTATTTCTGGACCAAATTAAATAATTATTTTTTTTATTTTGTAGACCTTGAGTAGGAGAATAAAGTAAAAATAACAAGGAAATTTTTAGAAATTAATCTTTGTGAGAAAAAATTAGCCTAAGTTACCCTATATACCCGTACTGTGTTTACAAGGGTAATGTGAATTAATATCGGAGTTTTCTATGAAATCTTGTAGAGCTCTTCAAGTTGATCAACTTTTATTCCAGAACTTATTCTAGAATGTGCACATACAGGAAGATATGAATTTTTGAAAATAATGTATAAAAGGACATTATGCTGAATTTGGCCATCGTACTTCAAAAAATTCTGGAGCTCATACGAATATGAATCCGAGGTCAGTCTTGGAACAAAAGCTGTTCACCATGTCCATCTACACAACATACTAGAAGGACAAATTTTTCCCAACATCATTTACGCGTAAACATAGTACGAGTATATAGGGTAACTTCGGGTAATTTTTTCCCGCCAAAATTAATTTCTAAAAATTTTCTTTATATTTTTCCCATATTCTCCTACTCAAGATCTACAAAATAAAAAAATAATCATTCAATTTGATTCAGAAATAAGAAAGTTATGAGGGGTCAAAGGTGACACTATGAAATAATCACCCTGGTTTTACACGCTCGGACGCATTTTTCGTGGTTTCCACCATCTCGTTTCTTGAAAATTTTGACATAGTCGGATTCAGAATTTAATTCTCTACAAAATAAGCCCATTTCCAGCTGGGGTATCGAACTCTAATTTGGGTAAAAAAATGAAAAACTGCAGTCGGCCAGAGTCGCATTTTCGAAAATTATTTTTTTGGCGGGAAACTGTTAGCCCTAGCAGATGGTTGTAGTTATATTATTTGTAGAGTTTTTCGTGGGCTATCCAATGCTGAAAACCGCGTTCGATTTGGCTCAGAAATAAGGAAATTATGATTTTTTTCCTGAGGTCGGGTCAGTCAAAAGTTCAAGCTACCGTAATCCTGCATACGATCATTTTTATGAAAAACGAATAGCATCACGAGAATCAGCGTAAAAAACTGAACAATATGTGTGAAAACAGTCAAATCTGAGGACCCCTGGAAACACCCCCTTTGCTAAGACTTTGGTTTTTTCTGACATTCACTCTTAATCATCTTTTATTTTTAATTCTTTCATATGCAATTCGACAAATAAATTAATGCTATCAAATTCAATTAAGTTGTTATTAATATCTACTAATTTTAGAAGTATTTTATTTTGTCTGTTTGTTACTTTATGATAAATAATTTGTCTTGGTTCTTCACTAATCAGCAGAAATGTACGCGATCCGTAAAAATTGAGACCCGGACATTGATTAATATCTAGGCCTGAGTCCGTATATCCCTGGTCATAATATCATTCTTTAACAATGGGAGACAACGCCTTTAATTTATGCATCTTTATTGTAGGATTTTCCGAGGGGCGGCGTAGCGCAGTGGTTGTGTGTTACTGCCTACAGCTAGGGCTCAAGTTCGCCCCCCGCTCCTCACCCAAACCAAGGGGGTTAAGAAATGTTGGTAGTGGATAAAACCACGAAAAATTCGCCTAAAATCCCTCGGCTGTTGCACACAACAACAGTCTGTCCTCGGGACGGGCCACTAGTCATGTGTGGCTAGGATAGGCCGACTGTACCCATTACAGGCTGAGGGAAGCCGACCCCACCCAGTGGGAATAATAAGGCTAGGAAGAAAAAAAAAAAAAAAATTGTAGGATTTTCCGCAATTTTATCTGAAAGATAAATAAGTGCAAAGTAGCCGACCCCCACCTAGTGGGGAATAATAAGGCTAGGAAAAAAAATAATAATAAATAAGTGCAAAGATGACAATGTTAGAGCATGCGTGGTTATGAAAATTTATCTTTAATTTTTGAATTATTCATTTATTAGTTAAATACATGATTTATTATCGATTTCAAAGATAATTTTGAAAATATTTTGAGATTTTTATAGATTAATTGTCGTTCGTCGTTCAGTTATCCTTTGAGGGATATCCAGGAAGTACCACGAGGAGGTAGACGAACATCACTTCCCGCCACACAATCACACACACCTGAAAACTTTGATATTTAAGAGAAATTCCATAAATAACTAACAAGGGTCCGGACAATTGCAAAAGTGTCCTGGATCCGAACCAACTAGCAAAGAATTGACCGGACGAATGGCAGTGTGATAGCCGCTCGGAAGCCGGGCGACTATCACACTGCCATTCGTCCGGTCAATTTTTCTGAGAGTACCTGGAGAAGACGTTCCTGTACTGTGTCCAGTCTACACCGTCTCGCAGCTCGCTCGGGAACTTTTCGAAGAATCGTCCGCCCAACGACGGCAGTGCCTCGACTCGCCCGTCCGTTCTTTCCTTTTGGGTTTTGACCCATTTGCGCATGCAGCTAAATAAACTCAAATTAAAATGGATCATAAAAGAGACTTATACTTAGAGACCGAAAGTGATATTCCCGATGTGAAGACAAAGTCATGGAAGTATTTTTCTAGGAATCTGATAGGATAATCAAGCTTATAGCAAGAAACTGCATGAAAAACGGATCAGTGTAGCCAAAGATATGAATTTTTGAAGGTGATATTCGAAAACCCCCTTTTTGTTAGTAAAACTTCGCCAATCATTTTTCTTCAACCACTAGCATGCGGCGACTTTGCCGTGCATTACTAGTGGGCGTGGCCTAGTCAAAGCGTCGTTGTCTTCCGAAAGAACAGTAAAGCTCAAGAATTTTCCATATTGGATGCAATAACCGGGTGAAAATTGAAAAAAATTAAAATAACGATAATTTTGGGACTCTCTGACGAATCAGTACGCTGTTAAACGGGGTGCACGGGCTTTTTTACCTAGGGAAATCGTTTTTTGGAGTGCCGACCTGCGCCGGGCTGAAAAGCGATACATTTTCTATCACAAAATAACAAGAAAAATGTAATCTTTCATGTTCAGCTTGGAGCGCTGATGAGCGTGGCCTATGAAGCTCACACGAGCGATTTTAAAATTTCAGCGTCGATTTTCGCGGACTCAACTCGTGTTTCGGGGGCATGTTCCCCAGGCTCATATCTATAGTCCATTGTAAAAAACTTGACAGTCGCAGTGCCCTTCGCACAAGGGGGCGGTGCG
>LIAE01010214.1:42582-58477 GCA_002287525.1 Diploscapter pachys | reverse complement strand
GGGTCGGCATACCCCCATTTTTGACATCAGGACCCCTTTCCGACCCAGCAGGTGGTTGTTGCTCGAAAATCTATATACCAGAAGGTGTGCAATTACATGGGCTACTCTATGCTTTTTAAAATTTTCGAAAATCTTTTATAGCAAAAAATTTTTCTTTATACCCCCTGAGGGGTGCCAAATTGTGAAAATGCTCAACCTTGACCCCCGCCTAGCTCCGCCCACTTTTGGAGGCGGGACCTGATCTTCCCATTTTTGTGAATAGGGTCCATGGGTGTATCCACCATATAAGTTTGGTTCGGATCCGAGATACTTTTGCAGTTGTCCGGCCTTTGTTCGGGCTACTCAAAGAATGCGTCTTAATAAAAAGATGCAGTCATTGACAAGGAATTATTACATCATTCCAGTTTTTTTACAAGTTGCAATATTTATGGTGAATTTCGAATTTCACTTTCTTATTATTATTGTCATACCTCGCATTTAATATTCTACCAATAAATTAATCAAAATGTGTAATAATATCTAAATATGGATGGATGAGTATTATGCAGACAACTATCCGTATTGAATGCCTGGAATTCACATGATAGGACTCCTATTTTCTGGAAAATATGCAACAGAAATAAATACAAATGAATCCATGCATTTCTAATTATGGTCTAATCCTTCGCATTTATGATATTTTGGAGGATGTGATGCGTTACTTGATAATCTTGATACGTAAATAGAAGAGTGGGTACATGAATTTCGAAATCATAGAGCATATGTTCGGTAATTATTCATAATTGGATATGTGCGTGATTTCTCGCATGTAATATGAACATCGCATACTTGTTTCGAGAAACGCTGTGGTCATTAGGCTGAACATAAGCACTCGAATCTAACCTGATATCCTAATTTAACTTGTCAGAAAATGTATTCGTCTTTCATGAACCTCCAATTATTCGGAGTTGTTCAAAGTTGCTAAAAAAAACTCCGCAAATTTACTATCATTTCTCATATACATGAGGATTAGAGATGAGCTGACCAGTATATTTTCATTTCGAATATTTCTCTTTAAAATATTTCAATTTTAATTGCTAAATGCTAAAAACTAAATTAATCTTCGAGCATTTTTCATCCAATCCTGTTCGCAAACTCGACTATGCTCGCTCGGTTTGGAGATTTGATTTTGGATGTGTTGATTCGGATTCGGCTGATTTGTTCCTTCTTCAGGAGTGTATTTCCAGCCTCAATTACTGCCGCCTTGTGTTATCCCTCAAAAGTCAGTCCTCAACCCTCTGTCGGGCTGTTCCTGTTCCTTCCTGATTATGTTGTCCTCGTCCTCCTGCTCCTTTTGTGCTTCATCTCATAAGGCGTGTCTTGGCCGTTAGCACTGCCCCCTTCTCGTTCCCTGCCCAGCTCTATTCCACTTTCCCTTTCAAGGCCTTCCCCTTCCTTGCACTCACTCTTTATTCAGCAAATCCTAACTTTGCATTATCCAGCTACTTTTCAAATTCAAACAACGGACTTCACAGATCAAATCAAACCTCAGCATTCAACATGCTCGCCGCCGCTAAATGGTAACTTATTCATCAAATTTTGATTGTTGTGATTTTTGAAGGAAAGACGCTAGGAAATATTTTTCGATAGTAAAAAAGCTGATCTTCGTTATATTCTATCAAAAATTCCCCACCTAAAACTAGGGAAGAATAGTTTTTACTCCATAATTAGCGATACGAGCTTAGTTTCATCTTATCGTGACAAAGAAATGATGAAAAACGTGTGAAATGATATTTTAAAACCCGAGAGTGTTCATATATCCAACTAGTGGTATTAATGTATTGGTGGCCTAATGATATTTGTAGGGAAATGTTGGAATTAAAAATTGGTTATATGCCATCTCTGATTTCGAATGATTCGCTTGAATCTTGGTATTTCAAAAATGTGCCCTGAGTCTATCATCCTTTTCCTCTACTGCGTTATTTCAAATTTCAAAATTGAATTAAGAATTCGGTATTCGAAATTCCGGAAGTAATAACTCATTTTTGTGGTTGAGCGTAGAACAGAAATAATCCGTCTGCGTTTTTTTTCGAATGCATGTGTTGAATGGTTGAATATGCGGGATGAGTGGAAATAAAAGACGCTTCGTTTTTTGAATTGAATGGCCACCCTGGCCAATTCCCTAGAAATGACTGACTCGGGCTCTATTTCCGCTGATTTTGCTCAACTTCCTCTAAACCTATCCTTTTGAAGTGAGTAACAACAAGATGAATGAAATCGCGAATTATCGCCTGTCAGAGTTAACGCGCTTCTCCCATGAATGCATAATTAATTTGGTGTTTCTACTCAAGTAACACTACGCGCTTAGCGAATTTACATAAAACTAAAGATGCAGAGCTTCAGAACATGAAATGTAATTTCCGGATAAAAATATGATTTTTCATGCGGATTTTCTGGTGAAGAATCACAGCCCCCGACAAACAGCTCTCATAAACAATTTCCATTTGTGACTAGGCGCAGTGCATAATGTCGTTATCCAGCAACTGCAATAAATGGATGTTGTCCTCTTGCTCCTTCAGGACTTCTCATTCCTTGTCACATTTCATCACCTCCTTATTCCTCTCCTTCCTTTTCCCTTTTCCATTTCCATTCCATGAATCTCCCCTTTTTCTCTTGGATTTGTCCGACTAATTCCTCTCGAACGAGACTGAAAAACTCCGAATCGCTCGAGTCTCAGCCTGAAGATTTTGCATTTTGACTTCTCTGGGAAATCGACCAAGAGCATGCCAAAAATCACGACGAACTCTTATAAAATGATGCAAATTGAGGCTGAGAGGACCCGATTTACACTCAAATAGAAACAACAATGGAATAGCGTGATTCCCACGCACTTGCCCACAAAGAAACAACCATTTGGAAACAATTTTAGTGGTCTTTCCAAAGATCTTTTTCTCGGCGTAATTCATCCCCCATTTGCGCCAATTCAAACCAGCTGTTTTCTTCGGACGAGCGATAGAGCCGAGCAGCACAAATTGCACCGCAAATTTTCATATTTCATGACCAGCACTCGAAAGGACGAAGCAAATTATTACGGAAAAATGGACGCATTAAAGTAAATAATCACTGAGAAATTGAGTAAAATGAATACGGAAATTAAATTTTGAGCGAATGAAAATATAAATTTTCAGTCTGCACAACTTGTTCATCAACCGATCAAAGTGGATACTTGCAGTTTGGACAAATCTGACAGTGATTGCTTTCATCGCCGCGATTGCAATAGATATCAAATTCAGGGATGAGGTGAGCTTCAGTAAAAAATCGAAATATAACGAAGTGACCGCATTCAAAGTGTCAGGGCTGTTTGGAATTCCAACTTCGACTGAAAATTCCGATTCCGGTTCGAAGTTCCATAAAAATTTGATTTTAATTCCGAATTTGTCAAAATCCAAGCTCCGAACAGCTACAAAGAGTCGCCCAACTCTAACTTTAATCCCACAACGGCCAACTTACATCTGAAGTTGCATTCGAAAATTCCTGTGTTAAGTTGGAGATAGGCCTAGAAACTTAGATGAAATGAAGTTGAGTTGAAATTGACATTTTTCAGCTCACAAGAATCTATGCTTTTATAGCTCATTTTTCAATGCAAAACTTTAAGAAGATCGAGTAATTCTTGGTTAAAATTAATAACGACATTTATTTCGACATTTAATGACCATTTCATCATATCACTGATAGGATATCGTTAGATTAACATCATTGTTTATCAGATTTGCATGTAATCTGCGCAATAGTTCGTCAATTTTCATTTTTATTCCGACTTTTGTCACAACAACCAAATTCCCACATAAACATGACGGACATCTTTCCGTGTTTGAGTCGTTTTCCGTCCAAATGATGCCCTTTCTTCGGTTGCTTCTTTGCCTTGTAATCCTTTCCATCATTTCGGGGATTATCTGCGGCTTTTCGCAAGCAAATTACGCGCGAGAATTTGCGCGTTTTTTGCGTTTTGCTGATTAAAACCGTAAATGACTTGTATGGGTATTCTTTTAATGCCATAAAGAAAAATGACAAGATAACAAAGATGAATAATGATAGCACAATTTGGTGGATATTCATAAAAGGGATTTATTGCAGATATCTGGAAAGACGCAATTTGCCTATAAATATAGCAACGGGAATGTGACTTTGGTCGAAACAATGAACGATGGTGAGTTGCAACATAGTTTCAACAAAGGGACTGAATAGAGTTTTGAAATTTGAAAATTGGCTGAAAATTAAGGGCATTTTTAAAACTAAACTGAATTTTGAAGATGAAGTCCTGGAATAAGTTTACTAAAACACTTGTAGATCAAAGAAAATAATCAGATGTTATATTTCTTGAGGCCTTCAAAAATTATCTGCAGATAAAAATCAAACTTCCCTGTAATAATTCATAGCTCCTTTTTGAGTTGAAAATTCTTACTATATAGGGTGGGCCATAATTATAGCCCCAGAAAGGCAAATTTCCTAAATGTTTTTACATAATGTTTGCGTCATTTTGACGAAAATTTTGATAGGAATATAAATAATATAAACTTGGAGATATGACTTCTTCGAATAAAGAAAAAATATATGAAACATCGATATTGGATGAAATTTCAACTTATCTACGATAGATAGATACGAATGTGTTTAGGATTCACCCTATATACTCCGAATTTTCAAAAATTCTGTTTAGATCTAATTAGGGTAATTATTTTTAAAGTAAATTTTAGTTCGATTTGCACCTTCACTGGTTCTCTGTCTTCTACCATCTTTGCTGGTATTCCTGCTCAGTTGCTCATTAGCTCTACTGCTGTCATCCATTTTATCTTCTATCGCTGCATTTTCATTCTTACACATTGCCTTCTGTCTCCAACTATTCCCAATGAACTACCGTATTCCGTTCTACATTATCTATGCGATTTCCACCTCCGCTACTGCAGTCTTGCGGAATTGCTGGAGCAGATCAAGGCAAGACAATTAACATTTACACTTTTAGCCCTCGATTATCCGATACGATGATAAAAAATGAAAGACAAAAAGATAATAGGCTTCGCGTCTATCAATTATTCCCAAATCAAAGTGCAGAAGTGGCTCGTCGGTGGGAAAAAAGGGGAAGATTAGAGCCAAATCCATTTACGAACCGGTTTTTATTATTAGACTAGAAGATAATACCATGCAAGCTAATCCGTATTAATTATGTCCTGGATCCGGAAGAAATGAAATATCATATGAAAGAAAAAAGCTGAAAAAATTTAATTATTGAACTATGTGCAAAATAGAACAAAGGAGTTGAAAATATGTTTCTTGTTGCAAACCAAGATTATTTCAAAATGTAAAATTTCGAAAGAAGAGTTAGCCTTATTTAGCTAGACGAAATAATTATTAAATTGGACAAATATCATTTTCTTCAAGACATGTCTACTTTTCCTGATCAAAATAATGTAATGAAAAGATATATTTTCAAAATTCAACAAGTTTTAGGAGAGGTCCATGCGAAACGATGATCGGTCGATTGATGTTGCTCTCAATCGACAAACATCTGCCGATAGGCATTTTCCTCCTAATTTCCTCATTTCTTATTCCTCTCGTCGGCATTTTCATCGACTATAGCAACAGTGCAATTCCTGCTCTGATCATCTCGACGACTTGCACCATTCAAAGTATTTCGTCGCAGATGATTCTCCTGTCGACAATGATGCTGAGACATCAGTGCAATATGGTGAGTTGTGAAATTGTTCATTGAGCTGCATTTAGTAACTGGTGGAATAAAATTTTTCGACTTTTGGATGATTTGGACAGATTTCGAATCGATATCTCAAAAATCTTATAGAGCGATTCCGATTCCGGCATTCAACATTATCATGTGTTTTTCCATGTTAGAAAATAATATTCAGGCAATTTGATTCAGACATTATTGCATAAGTTTTAGACCTGTCCTTCAGTTCCTCATGGAGTTCTTCGACCAATCCAAGCATCTGTGCAGGGAAGACTAATTCAATTCGCTCACTTCATCTGTCACATAGGCAAAAGAATTATCACTTCCACTGGAAAAATCCCCATTGTCATTATTTACTTCATGGCCACTATCGGTTACATGTAAGATTTTTTGTTCAATCTGAAAGATGAATTCGGCAATTTCAGTAGTTTTATCATGGTTCGACGCATGTATCGAGACTCGGTCAACAGACGGTATCTTGACAAAAATGTAAGCGATCCTATTTCCTAACCAAAATAACTCAACTTCTTCAGTGTCCGGATTCTCTGTGTATTTACGTGGATCTCTCGTGGCTCTCCCTGTTAGCCATCCCCCTTCTGCTATTCCTTCTGGCCAGTCGACTTTCACTTCATTCCATCGCGGCATTCTGCTCGCTAATTGCCTCTCTTTGTATCTTCTCCTCGATTCAAGGCGACCTTTCCAACTTGACGTTCCTGCACTACGTTCTGGCGTCATTTCTATCAGCTCACTTCTCAATTATGTACTGCATGGCGTACAAGGCTAGCAGAAGGAAGAGTACTGTTTCAAAGGTACAATTCTTTTTTTTTAAGTGTCAAGGCTGAGTGGATAAATTCTAGGTGCTTGACGGATTGAACCTCATTTTTCCCGCCTCAACGTTTTCACTGTTCTCGATTTTCATTGCCTTCTTAGCCGAGTATCTTCTGAACCAACGAACAGTAAGGATTTTTAAAATGAAATTTTAAACGAACCATAAATTCAGCTAAATCTTCAATTTGCTTTGTTGTCGGCATTTGTCTGGATATCCATAGTCGCTTTCCTCTCATGTGCCATGGCGTTATTCGGTAATACTAAATGAAGTTAATTATTTGGACGATTTATGCATGAAAATCTAGGCGACTGGAAGTCTTGCAACCAGAAGAGACGCTCTTCTCAGCAATCAGACATCTCCTCAGCCATCAATGAACGACTCTCATCGCATCATCTCTACGAATCCGATATTCGAAAAATCAGTGCAACTCATTATTACGGTGGGATTATTTTGCTAGATAATAAAAAAGAAGACTGTTTTTCAGGGTCAGGCGCTTACAAGAAGAAGTCCTTCTGTTCTTTGGCAGTGGTGGATGAAAATCGAAGAGCCTCAATGCCAGCGGTCATTCACCAACAAATTGCGCAGAAGTATAAATTTAAACAAAAAAGATACATGAAGTTCTGAGTCAACCCAAATTCTAAATCACAATTTCAAGTTCAAACTTCAAAGATAAAAAGTATGATTCAAATTTCCAGGCAATGGACAGAAGCATCGAAACGATGTCGAAGTATCGATGACGGCGCGAGTGTCGGAGGAGCTTCCGGTAGATACATCAAGAAGAAGGAGACACTGGCGAACAGCAGAGGCTCGATGTGCAGTGCCAACAGCAAAAGCAGCAATGCAGTCATCATCGAAGAATAAATTTTTGTCATTATTTTCACGGCTAATCTTTTTAGCTAGAAATTTATGACTGCGAGTACTTTTGTCCCAAGCGCTATTTACCGCTTTAACAATATTTCTCCGTTCACTCGCTTTGGGGCAAAAGTACTCGCAGCCGGCAGTTCTCTATTATTTTTATTCGTTTTGATGATCATAATTGCCAGATTCAAATGAAGCCCTATATCGTTGACATAGATTATCGGGTGAAATCGAGTGACCACAAATAAATAAGCAATTGAATCGAATCGCACAAGCAGACAAATCAATTTGGGCTCGTAAAAGCGGGCAAAATCAACAAAGGTGGATGATAATGAATAGACGCAAGCGTGATGCTTATGAGTTGTATTCATGCATGGTTGACGGTTAATTTATACCTACTGCTTCATATAATTCCATTATTGAGTTACGTGAATTATGTAATTAGTCTCTACCGACAATTTGATATTTACGTTTAACAGGTTTAATATCCAGCACCACTCAAGTCGTCTCATCTCCATCTTTTTATCATCAAGATAATTCCCGAGGTTCTATTCAAAATCCCCTCGAACAGTTCTGTTAGCCACGCAAAAGTGAGTGTCCGTGTTTTTTTTCGAAATTTGCAGCGGCTTTGCATTTCTATCTCATTCTTTGTCTTCTGTTTTCCTTCTCTTTACTCTGCTTTGTTTATATTTCTTCTCGATTTCGTCTTTTTTGCAATTTTGTGTGGCTCTGTAAACCGACTTTCAGGTTCGTTATCTAGGGATATTGGATTTGAAACGGCTTGATTTGATTTAGCGAACCTCGGGATCAATCGATTTTGAAATTGGATTTTCGGCTGGGATTTCGTAATGCCCTCATCCTCGGCTTTCGAGGACTTCCCTTCATGGAAGAGATTTGAGCAGAATGAAAAACTGTAAGTCATTTTTAAATTTAACGCAATTATTGGCTAATTTCATGAGTTCAGATCCAATATTTTTCTCACGTATTACGCACCTAGCCTATTGTGTTCCTTTCAATCAATTCATTTTTCTCTTTCCATTTCAGGCATTTTCCCGCATCTCGCAATTCAACAGCTCAATCATCGATTTGCCAGTCGATCAGTCGTTCTTTCTCTTTGTTTGCCTCTCTGCTTCAATTCTGTCCAGCCATATCTCTTCAAATCGCTGATTTATCTGATAGCTATTTTTTGTCCCTTGATTCTATCAACCCTCTCCAATTCCAATATTCTCTCCACCTTCTTCTGATTCCTTTATTCCCCATTTAGCATGCTTATTTCCTGTGTTCCATCAGGCGCATCTTCCTTATATGTAGAAAAACATTAGAAAGGCGTGGAAGGATAAGCGAACAAAGGGTGCAGAAAGTCGCAGAAGTAGGAACGGCAAGTAAAAGAAAAGTAAAAGCCTCGCCTATTCAATGGGATGCTATTGTTGTGCTTCGCTTTGTCAAGATAAAATGATAGTCGGACTGTAGTGCTGAAGTCAACCTTTCATTGATTTTCCCTAGCCTCAATATTTCGAATTATGCGCAGATTGCGAAGGTATCAAATTATGTAGTTTTTTCTGTTCACCAATTTTATTGCATTTCACTAGTTTGCATTTTTGTTGTCTCATTTTGTCTTAAATTTCATTTGTTCATTAATCTTTTTCCTTTTCAATTTTTGACATAACATGCACAGAAATAACGCGAATAAAACTACGAATAAATTTGACGCGATATTTCTTACAGGAAAGTGGGGCGTGGTTAGCCATGGCTAAAATAAAGCAGATACGCGATATTTCCGACCTTTCATAAGAAACTTATGGATTTTGGTTGCTTTATGAAGGACTTTTTCTGAAATTTATGTCGCGCGAAGCGCGGCTAAAGCTTAATTCAATTTTTAGCGTACCCGCGCAGCTAGTTCGTTTCGTGGAAAATTTTTGGAATGCATCCATTCCGATAAATGGATAAACGTAGACATTTTTAATCACTCATTTTTTCACGTGATAGTTCAAAAATTCCGAGCTTTTCCTCTATTTTCAGTTCTTCAATTCCTGCAGGTGTTTATTTCACTCCCAAACAATTCGTCTGAATTTCCCATGATTTTCCGGTTTATTAGCGTCTTCCGGTCAGTTTGATTAATGGCTGATCAAGCAATTCCCCTATTCCCTGGGAATTGCTGCTTTTCTTCGGACTGATCGGATCGTTAGCTCCCTTTTCTCTTCCTAACTTCCCCTATTCTAATTATTTTTGCACTGTTTCGCAGGCTCGATTGCAGTCTCTTCTCTGCTTATTTCTGCATTTCACATATTCACTCATTAGCGTCTTCGTCTTGCTTGTTTCCTTCAGCTTTCCCTCATTCTGCTTCTCCTCTCTCATTTACAGGGTCACTCCCTCCTTTCCTCTCCCTGTCCTCTCTCGATTCGATGTCCACTCCGTCTTGCGCCTGTTTTCCGTGCACTTCACTGATTGCACTTGCATCCTCTCACTGCAATCCCTGTTCTTGCTTATCCCATATCCTATCTTATTTTTTCTTTCTAGCTCTTCTTCATCACATTGTTTCACAAACCTCGTGCAAATTTTTTCACAAAACTTTGGTTTCTCTTGTTTTGTTTTTGTCAAGTACAAGTTACAGTAACCACTTTGATCGTTCCCATATCACACGCTTTACTCATAAAAAATCATTGAAAGTCATTTTTCACAATCTAGCATTTCAGAATGTACCACGTGGACCAATTCAACCGAGCCATCACTCCGTTTACAATGCCTGAGGTTACAGTAATTATTTTCTTTCGGGGAAGAATAATTTTCAGCCGAAAGAACCCCCAATTCCTCCAGGAATTGTGGAACGAAGAAAGTCGCAGCTGGGTGATTGGTTGGAGACGAGGATCAAGAACGATATCGTCTTGCAGAATGGGTTTGCGGGCATGGAGAACGGAAATGGGGTGCACCAAAGTGAAGCACATTCAGAAACGAATGAGGCTAATAAACAAGAAAAGTAAGCATTTTCGAACTTTGTGAGAGAACAATCTGACAGTATACAAAATTTCCAAGCTGATTGAGAAATAATGAGAAAAAGTCAACCTTTCTGAATAGAAATCGATAGACAATGGCGAACTCTTTTCGATTTTTTTGCAAATTGTTTATGTTTGTCAATTAGTTTTCCTCCTCTGCACTTCAATTTAGTCGTTCAATTTGTTCATTCAGCGGAACTGGAGTCGAACAGACAGGGAACTGTTTGGATGAGAGGAGAAATGCACGACACAGGAGCCGAAGCAGGGACTTTGATACAGAAAGTGAGGAAGAACCAGTGAATGGAAACGGACATGGAATTGTGTGTATCAGAAGCCAGACTGATCGTGGTATGATTTGATGATTTGGAAATATCACTAACTTCGAAGAAAAATGTACTCTTATGGAAAATAACCCACTTTAATTTCACAACCCTTTCTAGAAAATTGCAAGAGGAAGAGAGAAAAAGTGAAAACTACGGTGATCCTGACTTTTCCAATAGCCAAATGATACATGACAAGAGGACACAAAACAAGATCATATGGATTTTCAGTTTCACGCAGCCACAACGATTTACTGCGAAGCTCCAATTCCGTATCCCCTCATCGCCCTCAGCCAGCAGCCAATTTCCCGATGATAACGGTCAAAATCGTCGAGCCTATCGATCCGCCCGTTGATTATCCACTTGGAGGTAGGATAATGTTTCGAGAGTTCTTTGCTTTTCGTTTATTTATTTGCAAAAAATATTCGAAAATTTCTTGAAATTTGCAATGTTAAGCTATTTTGCTTTCTTTTGTCGAGTTTGAGTTTTCATATTGACTTTTCAGAAGGCAATAATCGTGACTATCACTCGCACACTCTGCCGACAACGGCAGTTATCATTCGAGCTCGACCCCCGAAAGACCCCTTTCTGCAGAGCACTGCATTGGTGACTGACGCGCAACCCACGAAGAGAGGCCGAGTTTGTGTGCCTGTTAGGAGGGCTACTAGCGATTCTCCTTGCAGACAAGTTGCTAGGTTAGTTTGAAAGGACCATTTTCTGAAAAGTTGTGCCATTCAAGTTCATTTCGGTGATTTGTTCAAAGTTCCAGGCGTATGAAAGAATATGAAAATGATAGTGGTGGAAAAATATTAGTGGGAAGGTTGTGAGATACTTTTTCGAACACCCTTTCTCCTTAGCTGACGATGCTCTCATGTTCCTAGAAGAGAACACATCTAAAATGATATTTATTTTTATTGATGCCTTCCTTTCAGGTGGACAACAGCGAATGGCGAGCCATTGACAGCGGGCCACCGGCCTCACTATGCGACAGTCGTCCATTTCGATCCCAGGCAGACGGATCACAGTCAAAATGGACATAGACGGTGAGTCACTTCATAATTCTGCTTGTTTATGAGATTTTGCCGCTTTCAATATCCGTTTCCATTTTGAATATTAAATGTAAGGCGCATTTGTCAATCATTTGCAATGGATTTCAGCGACGGAAAACAACGAGCTCGGGATGAAGAAAGGAAGATAATCGAGCAACAGAGGAAGGAGCTCAGGGGCACCCAGAATGATATCAAACGGGTAGGTTTTTAACATTGTTTTTACCTTTTCAAGAAGTATAGTTTTATGTTTGTAACTTTTTTTTCGAAACTTTTACATGAAACTTTTTCTCACGTACAATAAAAATTGAACTTTTTCTTTCCAGCTCTCTTTGGACCTGGCTCGGTTGGAAGGAGAACGATACGAATTGGAAGGAGCCATCGTTCCTTACCACGTTTCTGGAAACGGAAACGGATATGCGAACGATCGATGTATACTGATTCCTATTGAAATTGATCAGATTAACGATTATTTCAGCTCAAGCTCTGAAGGTCCGTACGATGGAACCTCGACCGAAACATCGAGGCAGACACAATGCTGCTTACTCGGTGAATACGGTAAGTTGATTTTTTTGCTTGATAATTTTGCAATGACCCCAGAATGAATTGACTTTTGAGGATATTGAAAAATAAAATCATGTCTTTCTCTTTTAAAAATCCAAGCTTCTCTATCGATGAGAAATTTCCAGCTCCCATCAGCACACCGTTCTCGTAGCGAGGCGACTGGAGTAATGTATTACGTAACCGATGATGGAAAGCTCAGAAAAACTTTCGAAACGGTGAGTATATTCTTTTTTACGAATTCCTCATTTCTCTTGACCACGAGTCTTCATTAAAATGCTTCATATCCGGATGTTTCTAATTCTACTGATAAAAATAGCTTCTTCATGCGCTCTAATTAGGGTGATTCCATCATTCTTCCACCCACTCTGTCCATTTTCTGCTGTTCACTTCACTCGCCCTTCATCTGACTGTCTTCTCCTTCTGCCTATCTCTCGTTTCAACTGCTTCATTTCGTGCAAACCAGTCTGCTGTACGGCATGCCTGCCTTTCTCATCCCTTCCCCTCTTCATGTTCTTCCTCTTATCCCCTTCATCTCTGTCAGTCCCTCTGTCCTCTCTGTCATTTCTTGTCATTTTATCATTCATCTAATCGAATCATAATCTCTTTTTGGCTGATTGCTTCATTTCTTTTCATTTTGGCAACCCAAAGGAATTTTCAACTTTCGTTTTTCTTTCCTCCGAAGCTTTCACTTTCTCTGAACGCATTCACTCTTTTTCTTATGTCATTCATCCATTTTTTCTACAGGCTTTAATCCCAGTTTAGATTAGATAGTATCTGCATAAATCCCTTGTTTAACCTATGGAAATAGAATTTCATTGCAGCAATCTATGGGCGTCGATCTGAATTTCCCGATTCCGAACGGAAGCGGCGCGACGCAGGACACGGATACGACAGATCGGGTGGGTAGAGGAGGTTGAAAAATAGGAGAAATGAATTTAAAAGAAAATGAGGGGATAAAAATTCCTGGAATAGGAATATAAGAAATGCTGAAAATTGGGGTTTTTTTTTGCATGGAAACCCGCATGTTTGAACATTAGTTATTTTTACTCCCAAAATCATATTATTTCCAATTTTCTTTAAAGAAACCAGAAATTTATGTCGGTCACTGATGATTTTATTGAACACCTTTTCTTGCAGTTCGCATTTCGAGAAGGTTAAATGTTCATAGATTCACGACGTAAATTAGGTTGATATAATTGAAGAAACAGTAATGGAGTATTCTTGCTGCGACCATCTTTCTATCACTCCATCTCTCGTTAGTTTCAGTGCTTGTGTAAACGAACATCCATATTTTCTTGATTTTTCCCCTCGGTTCACTTTTTCTGCCTGTGTTTTGTCAGTTGATTTCTCCTTTCTCTTTCTCACAGACCGGCTGCAGAAAATCTCTCATCTTCTTCTGACTGTACACCAATTATGATTACTTTGTCAACTATCACTTACAGCATCATTTATCAGTCATAATTATGAGAATCGAAACAAAATGAATAATAATGAGGAAATGAAATAGGAGAGAAGAATAAGTTATGTTAATTTGATATGGTTAAGGACTCGTACGGAAGACGATCGTCCAGTGGTAGTGGGGGAAGCAGCAGCGTCAATTCACAGGTAAAAATCGGACATTGAAATGACAAGATTTGATGGGACTGAATTCGGAAAGTAAATTGTTGTACCAGAGAAGATGGGACGTAATTTTGCTTTCTGATTTCACAATTTTAATTTCAAGTCATTCATATTTGGTACACACATTATACGTTTAAAAAATCAGTTTTTGAAAGGAGGAAATAGTTCTGAATGTGATGAAAATGATTATGAACTTCGATGAAATAATGACACTTTAGTTTTCATGAAATAACCTCCACATCAGGCATTTTTTGTATGAATTCAAAACTCATCAATCAAACATTTTTTTAAAAGATTTTCATCCGTTTAGTTTCTCGACAAGTTAGATTGACATATTTTTTCATACAAAAAGTGTAAAAAGTGATGTTATTTCGAAACCATGTGTCGAATAGATATTTCGGCAAAATGTTGAAATTTTCAATAGTGGATATTTCTGAAAATCAAATAAAATTACAGAAAATTGAGAAAAGTTGAGAGCATATTGAATTGGACGATTTCACAATTCTGAATATAATTTATGGGAATTCGAAAAACTGCCTTTGAAAATCAATTACAAGTATCCAAAGAAAGAAAGCGGTGGCCAGATGATAAATAGTGCCCATTTCTAGTTTTACTTCTGCCTGAGTGATATTGATTTCTTTCTGTTGGAGTAAGAATTACGTTTTTCAGATAGTGTCGTTCCAAGATCAAGTGATTATGTACACTTCGAATGGCTCTACTGGCAAGGAGATGCTCATTCAGAAGCTGGAACGAGAACTCACTGATGCGCAGCAATGTGTAAGTGTTTTCAGTACCGTAAATCCTCTAATTAAAATGAATCCTCTCTCAAAGGTAAGTCTGAAAATAGAAGTCCTAGAACTTCTAACAGAGGTTTTATGGTAAAACGCACTTTTCATACAATTTCTAATATCACTTGACAAAAATTGAAGTTGATAAACTGTTTCCATCAAAAATTTTCTGATCATTGAAAACTTCAAGAATATCAAAACTTATTTTCAATTAGTTCTTACAGGAGATCAAAATAAATATACACAATTATTTTGACATCTCAGAATCATCGTCTAAACGCACAAATTCGTAGTTTGTCGTCTGGAGAAAGCTCTGTGGTCAAAAGAGAATTGCACAATGCGAAAGTTAGTCTGTTTAAAGTCAATAATCGATAATATTTACAATCGAAGCCTGAAAATGAGTCGTTTTTGCAATTTTTATTGCATTACCCTCACCTGCTCCATCACTCGATAGATTTTGTTCATGGATCGTAGAAATGACACTGTTAGAGGAGTGTTCTCTAGGACTTTTCGCAATAATTCGGTTATCCCTGAATTATTTTCATTGTTTTATAATTTCATCTAATTATTTTCCCTTTCATCATATCATTTTCTTGCTATCTTCTTACCTTCTAAAAACGCTTTTCTTATTAGTGTAGGGCAGACATCCAAAACAAGGCATGAGACAACGTAGTCCTTCATTTTCTCAGGCAAATCAGCGAATCCATATGACTCGTGATAAATCTTTATTGTTTTGTCAAGCGCCTAAATTTATAGTTTCAAAATATTTTGATTATGCCAGCATTTTGCGTTTCTTTTTACTGGAATATCTTTCGTTTTTGATTTACTTTTTCCAAATAAGATTTCTTACGAATTTAAAATAGTAACATTTACTCTTTTAAAAAGTAATCTCTTAATTGCTCCTTACCAAAATGATCTGTCTCGCGAATTTTCTAAACGTCTCCATGTCTCGTTGCAAATTTAACTCGGGCATTTTTAGATTATGAATTCTAAGCAGTTTTTCGTATTCCTAAATTTTGACATATTGGAAAATTCGTGCGTTTTTTCCTATTTTCAGTTCTATTCTTTCTTAAAAATATGAACTTTCTAGAAAAGCCACGATTTTCAAACGAATAACTTACTTACCTTTGCTGCAATTTCACATAACATTTCACCAGCATC
>LIAE01010214.1:19737-42532 GCA_002287525.1 Diploscapter pachys | reverse complement strand
CACAAGAAGTCACGCATTGCACGAGATAATTGGCTCTTTGAATAGCAATTCCTTCTCCCATCCCTTCCTTTATCACTTTCAAAATCTAGAAAAGTTTTGCTAACTTATCTTTCTTTGAATGAGCTTACCGCAACCCAGGATTCTTCTGTAGGCTCATCCAATTCATTTGGTGTTGTGAGTACTTTGCGCATACCTTCGAGGAATGACTCTTGGAACACCTAAAAGTTCACTTTTCGAGTAATTTTTGATCGAATGATAAAATGTGGCATTCGGCTCAAATTTTTCTATTTCTTTCGAAACTTTTACAATTTGCTTATCTCACAAGTTTCGATATTTATCTTCTTCTGCTCACTTCCAGATGTGCCTCAGTTGCATCGTAGAAGAAGTGATGAGCTCCGATTTCGTTGAGTATTTTCTTGAGGGCCAGGGGCTCGTCTTTGTTCTCCATCACCATGGAAATGCACGCTCGGATACTCGCGCATTGGTGTCTGAAGCATACTAAGTATTGGGCACAAATGGTCTCTTACTCAATTTGCTGGAGAATTTATCGATTCAGAAATTTAGCATAGTGCCGACTTTGGGATACATAACGGATTGATTTGATTAGGAAGGGACTTTGCTCAATTGTTTTCAAAAATTGTATTTAAATCTAGCATTTTCCGAAATGGAAATTTTTAATGATTTTTCCCATTTTTTACAACCTCTAGAAGGTTATGATTTCACCTAAAATAGAAATCTTCATTGAGCACGAGTTTCCAATCCCTTTCAGTTTCGTTGATAATCTTGGAGAATTGCCAAAGCGGTCGCAAATGCGGATGCTCTTCTACCATGTGCAACAGAACACTGCGCATTGCTAGGCCCTAAACTTTTTTCTGTGAAATTATATCTTCACAAACAGTAATACCTGCGTATTTGTCTTTTGCAGTTGAATCCAATGAGCTCGGGCCAAATCTCCATTTGCTATCGATTCTTGCGAGTAGAAAAAGTCATTCTGGAAGGAAAACATAACAATTTGTGCAAGTAAAATATTATTTCTCAATTTAAAAAATACGAAAAAATCTTTGAATTCTATTTGATTTTCATCTATAATTTTACGTTTCTTGAAAAAAAAAAGTCGCACATCCTGATACTCATCATATTCCTCATTAGTGTCTGACGACTCGGATTCGTGCTTGCCATTTCCCATTTCGACTTTTTCCAGCCGAACCATAACTTTGTCGATCGTGTCTTGAATCAACTGCAAAACAGACATAACCTCGCATTTACGACTCAGAAGTAGGTATTTTACTACTGCCTACCTCCTTCACACAATACTCTTGGTACATGTATTTTTGGGGCATTTCCATCAGGTTGAAGGAGTTTTCTGAAGAAAACGCATGAAGGTCAACTTTTATCTTAAAATAAGCCTAGGTTAAGATTTTGATTTATTATTTAACTCGAACCTTCTCAAGATTTATCACATCTCTTCGAATCATGCTTTACCCCATTTACCGCCAGCTAACCCCCCTGTCATTCTGTCGCTAATCCTCCTACAAGGTCATTCGAGTGCAGTCGGGATGTCTTTTCTTCTCACCCCCTCTAAAGCGTGCAATGTATTGTCACTTTTCTCTCCCTCCTTTCCCCTCTTTTTCTCTTCTCTGTGCTCTTTCCTCCCTCCCCTTTTGTTGACTCGTTTCTTTCTCTGCTCCCTCTTCAGTTACCTACTTTCTCGCTCACTCTCTAGGCAAGTCCAAACACAAGGCGAACTATCGATTTATTTGGTTGTCTTCATTCTTCCGAATTCGAATCAGAACTCTAAAAATCTTCCTCTTTGATATAAACAACTCATCTTTCAAAATGTGCTCTCTTCATTTTTCATTTTTTTTCTAAAAAAATCCGAGCATTTGAGCAAACTTGACAAATCTTCTGTCAGAAATGATAAGGGATATAGCTATGATATTGGCCAGAATGGCTTAAATCTCGATTTTATTAGCGCAAAGATTTATGATCAAATCTAGCATTGTATAGAATGAAGTTCAGCCTATTGAATTGCATAAATCATTCGTAAGGTATCGAATTCGCGTGAATTGTTTATTTCTGGTTTTCTATTCATTTAGTTTATGCAATGATTTTGTATCAATTAGCCCATTGGCTATTTCGTTCCTTTCCTCTTTATTTCTCTACTTAATGCGTCATTCCTCTGCTTCTTGCATACCAAATTCTTCCCTTCCTTATCATCAAACTTTCCCATTCCTTGCTCATTCTCTCTTCTTACCTTTTCAGACCTAAGGCCTCCACCTTTTATTATCTTCAAACATTTCGAAATCCAACTCATCAACTCATTCATAGGTTATTTCTCATGAGAGGGGCCGTTCTCAATTAATTTCCATAAAATCAACATCTTTCTCTTCCTCTTCACGCCTGAACTTTTATTGGTGTGCAATTTGGGTTTAAATTTCTATACTTTGAATAGCCACTTCGTGGAAGAATGGTCGTACTTGCTCAATTTTCAAATTTATAGATTGACTTCATTATTATCGTCGTTTCCATTCATTCTTTCATTCTATCGTAAATTGCGCGTGGCAAGTAACAAAGGGAATGCAGAGATTATGCAAAATGTGAGAGAAGACCAAATATAGACCTGCTAGATTTATCTTTCATATTCAGCAGATCGTATGAAGATACCCTCCAAATAACTCTTCGAATCGACATGATTTGCCTCATTCTTTCTTTCTTTTCTCCTCTTTCTAGGTCATTCTCATTCCATTTTGCTTTATTTCTTTCTTTCTTTCCATAACTTTACTTTTTTCCATCGTTTTGCACTCATTCATTCCTCATTGGTTATGAACATGCAAAACACGCCGAAAGACGTGCAGAAATAGAAGAGAAAATGAAAAAGAAGAAAGGGACATCAAGCACTCGGATCTCACATCCAATGTCAATCCAAATTCCACCCTTTGACTATTCATTCCCGAAGAATGTATAAATCCATTTTCCGAAATGCCACATTTTTTGGACAAAATATGCCTGAAAATTAACGAAAAAAGTTTCGATTCTTTTTCTGAAACGCACATTTCCTAAACGAAATTGGCATGATAGTTACTGAGACTCGCTAACATTTCTGGGTTCGCTGAAAACTTCTAACGATTTTCAAGGTTTATAATGATTTTTATTCCTTAAAATCAGCAAGTCATTATTCCGAATACTTCTCCCCACACTTTTCCTTATCGATATTTTCCTCCTCCTAAATGCTATCGGTTCGCTTTTTTATGATTTTATCGAAAACACGATTGTTCATTCCGCATTTGTATTTCAGATCGATAGATTTCTAGTTTCCATTTGCAAATTCTATTGACAAATAGTGTTGACAATTCTGTTCGACTTGACATTCCAAGGCAATAGAAGAATCATCAAATTCCATGCTCATATTGAGTTTGCTTATCACAGGCGGCAATAAGCGATGAGTAATGAAGAGCTGTTGAGGGTAAGCAGTTTGCGCTTAGGTAAAACATTGGGAAATCAAATAATCGGGCCAAAAATGATGAGGATTGATAAGCGATGAATAATTTTCAGAAGCAGCTACAGGATAGGACAAATGAAATCGATCAGTTGAAAAGGAGAGTCGAAAAATTCGAAAAGGACAGGTAGATTTTCTTTGAATTTTATCGAAAGTTCGGGCTATTCAAATTGAGAGTTTTGTGAATTATGGCGAAAATATTATCGCTATTGACAAAATAGCAAAAAATCGACATGTAATACTAAAAGTAAAACCTACCTTATCGATCAAAAAGTAGATAAATTATTAGATTATGAGTGTCTGAAGGATGCAAACAGGTCCAGCTCTGTTAGTGGTTAGTGGAAATATGGAAACTCGAAGGCAGAAATTGAGTATTAGAGGATAACACGCAAATCCACAAATGAGAGGGAGATAGAAAGAGAGCAACGGAAGTGACACGCATTAGGTGAAGATTCGGGAAGATTGGGAGAATTTGCAGAAAATCTAAAGAGTTCCGAAAATCAACAGATAAAAAGATGAATAGTCAATCTCTTTACGTCATGATTTCATCATTATCTGAAGAAATCTTCGCAAAATTTCACGAAGTTTGTAGATCAGAAAATTTGAAATTTACGACAAATTGTGAATAATCCATCGTGTTTGGTTATTATTTGAACGATACTTGCAGGCAGCAATGGGAATCTCGCCTGCCTCCCGACGTGCAGCAGTTGATGGTGCAGAAATCGGAACTGACCAAACAGCTCAACAGGGAGCAGAACGAGAAACATGAGCTGTTTATGCAGGTAGATTTATCCCTTCGAAAATAGCAATCTGAAAGGCTCGTTCTATGATTACTTTTCATGCTTTATTTCGCCTGAAATTATGTCTTTGACCATTCATGGTTGTCAAATAATGATGCTATCATCATTTTGATTGCAAAGTTCTAAAATTTCAGATCAATCAAATGATAGCCCAATTAGCTGATGCCGGAAGCAGTCAAGATGAAGAACGTTTGAGGAAGGAAAATGAAGCTCTCAAGCAGAAGAATGCTGAACTCGAGGTTTGGAAATTCGATAAACAATCACAATAAAGAAATGCAGGTCCTTGCTTCCCGAGAAATGCAGCGAGTGAAGGATGATGGCGAAGTTGCGAAGAGGACGGTTGAGGCGCAATACAAAAGGCGACAGGTAAAAATTTGAATTATCAGAATGTGGAAAGAATTATTCCCCTCATAGATTATATTCTTTCTTCCTAAAATATTAATTTTGGCACAATTTTCCTAATTTATTTCAGAGTGAAATGTCATCCGAATTGGTCGAAACGAAGAAGGCGCTTGAAGAAATGCAGAAAGAGCTGCACATGAAATCCGCTGCTCTTGAATCGTTGAGGCTGGCTAAACAGGTAGAATGTTTGAGAATTTCCATTTTTCAGCAAAAATTTCAGGATACGAACAAAACTGATGAACTAATGAGAGAATGCGAACGCTTGCAAAGGGAGAATGAGAGCATGCAAAGAAAGTTGAGAGAGACTGAACAAGATCTGGACAACAGTCAGAGAGAACTCGAGAGAGTCAGCTTGTAAGTTCATTTTAATAAAATTTTGAAGTATTAATGAGTATTTTCTCCAATTATTGACTCTATGACATTTTTGAACCAAAAATATTCTGTTCAGTTTTTAAAATCAAATTATTTTAGAACCTCAAGTGAAAATGAGCAGAACAGGGAGAAAATCGAAGAGATGAACCGAAAATTGCGGGAAGCTCATAACAAAGCTGATGAGGAAGTTGCATCGAAGGCTAGGATAAAAGGAATTTTTGAATTGAATCAATGATTTCAGGCGAATTTGAAAATGGACTACGAACAGCTGAAGATCAACTTCGAAAGAATGGAAGCGAACGTGAAGAACAATGCTGAAACGGTGAAATTGCTAGAGAGTCAAGTCACTGCACTGAGTGCCGAAAATGAACGATTGAGGAATGTGAGTGAACATTTAAAATGAATAGCAAAATATTAACGATAATCGAAATTTAAGATTTTGATTCCAAAATGTTGGTCGAATATAAAACTCGCTTGCAATTTAGTGAATCTAGATTATCAGTAGTTAGATTCGCTGAAAAGTTGCATATTTCAGAATGCTACAGCGGCCGAAGAATCGGAATCGCTAGGAGTGAAGATATCGGTTCTGGAAACCACACTGACTGAGAAGAATAAGAATATCGATGTAAGAATGTCGAATTTATACAGATTGATTTTTTTTTGTATTTTCAGTCAGTCAAAGTCAAGTTGCTGGATGCAGAATCTCGAGCTCAGCAGGCAGAAATGGACCTTAAGGTAGTCGACCAGAACCTGAAGAATGCAGAGAGGAAGGCCATGCAACTGCAGAAGCAGATCGACGCTCATGGAGATACCAATCAGGAAGTTAGAAATAAGACTAATTACCCGAAGAAAAAAGATAGCTCAGGTGGAAATGCTGAGAGAAGAATTGAAGAAGGCAGAAGAAAGGCATAACTTGATGGCACAGCGACTGCAAAAGGCTGAAACACAATCGCATGTGAGTTGATTTTTATGGTTATCAAAATAACCAGTTTTTCGTACTTACATCAAAGCTTTGTGAGGATCAAATTCGCTTCTTTTTCTCATTTAGCTACTTGATCAATCAATAAAATCATTCTTCTAGTAATAAATTTCCTTTAAAATTCTTCATTTCTAGGAAAAGGAGCAAGAATACCGTCAACAAGTCGATTCATTGGAATCTGAACTGAGCGAGGCGAGAAAAATGACCGAAATGACTGATGAATTGAGGAGGGAAAAGAGCGATATTGAAGATGCTAGCAGGCATAGAGTGTAAGAGATATTTTTGAATATCTTTGAAAATGAGAACATTTTAGTGCCTCTCTCGAAGCTGAATTGAAATTGTCAACGAAGAATCTCGATGAATTGCGAGGGCAGATTGGAACTCTGCAGAATCAGATTCAGGAGCTGGAAATGGAAAGGAGAAGGCTGGAATCAAAAGTAATTCTTTCCCTGAACATTTATGAAAATTTTCGGAACTGAATCAGCTTTCTGAAATTATTCAAAAAGTCTAGATTTATTATCCATAAAATTTAGGCCTCTGTTGCCGATGAGGTCAAGACTCTGACAACTTCCTTACAGGCTGTTAGGCTGGAAAATGAGTAGGATTTTTCTATAATTTAAATTTTTGAATTGATTATTTCAGACAATATCAGAATGAGATTGAGCTGCTGCAAGAGAATTTGCGTCGGAAGGAAGAAGAATTGGATGAGACAAATGATGAAATCGCAGAGTGGCAGAGACGGACTGCTGAGGCTGAGAGGGAGAAGAATCAGGAGAAGGAAAAGTAAAAAAATCAAATTTATTGCAAAATTATAATGCATCGTCTTTTCTATGTCCTCTTTATTTTAAAAATATCTGAATAGTCAAATTAACTAAAACCCATTTGATAAATAGATTGATTTATCGATTTGATTTTCAGACTAACACAATTATCATCCTCCCAACAGTCGAACTATTCGCAAGTGGAAGCAGCAAACGAGCGATTGACGACTGAATTGGTTACTGTGAAGAGGGAGAGGGATGAGTTGCACACGGAGAATACAAAACTTGTACAGAAGAATATGGACATTCAGAGGAGTATGAATGTAAGATTTTTTTTTAATCCTGAATTTGGAAGAATATTATGTTTTATTTCTATATGACATGCGTCCATTTAAAAAATATCCATTAATTATAGAATCACAAAAAGTTCCATTTCCATCAAATATATTAAATATTCATTTTGAGGAACAAATGAACGAAGAATCGATGGCGGCCGAGCGAAGAATGAAGGATCTGCAGGAGAAGTACGAATTGATGCAGAAAGAAGCCACTTCCAGCAAGACGAGGGTCGGAGAATTGGAAGGTAGTAATAGAGGACGACAAAAAATCGAACTATTCCATTTTATTGCAGAAGAACGACTCCGAATTGTTGGATCATCCGATTCTGAAGTGCAAAGAGCCATGCAAGAAGCCAAGCAACAAAGAGAAATTGTAGGTCTTCAAAGAAGAACTGTTCGCTAGTTTCTCTAAGCAAGTACTAGTTTAAATCTGGACTCGTTGATCTTAGCAATTGAATTTTGGGTTTTATGCCTTTTCAAATTTATCCAATTGATTTTTTCAGGCCGACAACTTGGTATCCGAAATTGAAGCATTGAGGATCAAATTGAAACGAGCCGACGATGAGTTCCTAGAGGCAAAATCGCATATTGAAAGTTTGGAAGAGAGACTGGAAGAAGTTGAAAAGGTAGGGATTTTTCCTTATTTTTGTCTTCTTTGAAAGCTTCACTTTTTGTAAAAAAAAAAAGGATTGAGAATAGAATGCCAGTTTCATAAAGTGGATCATTTGATTTACAAAATTTTGAAATAAAAGTAATAAAAATGAAGTTTCAGGAAAACGACGCGAAAGACGCCTCAATTCAGAGTTTGAATGAACAAATAAAGCAGCTGAGACAAACTGAAGAGTTCAATATGAATGTGAAGAGATCTTTGAAGAAAATGTATAAATTAGATGATTTTAGCAGCAAATATCTGCGTTGGAGAGAAATCACAAGCAGAGCATCGAGGAAATGGACAGAATTGGGAATGGGAAGTTGGCACAGTTCCAGAGGAGAATTGGTATGTATAAATCCCAAATGAAAAATTAAAACCTGGAAAATATTTCTTAATTCTTCCACCGAATTTAACAAGACTCAAATTTTTGATTTTCAAAATTTATTGATTTTAACGGAAGGTGAATGATCAGAATTTTTAAAATCAAATTTTTGCAAATTCAGATGAATTGGAGCAAGAAAAGAACCGGTTGCTACATTTGCAAAAGGAACAGCAGAACAATGTTCAAAGAGGAGAAAAAGGAGAGAAACAACTCATGGATAAGGTTGTTTTCTTTTTAGTATTTAAAAAAATGATTTTTAATGTAGATACGCGGTTTGGAAGAGCAGTTGGAGGACAGCGAAAGAAGCAAGCAAATCCTCACGAAGAATTTGCAGGAAATGTCTTCTCTTCTAGAAGATCACAAACATAAGCTGGAGCAGATCAAGGCTGAGAAGAAACTGTAATTATTTGCATTTGAAAAGAATAGCAAAATCATTTTAGAATGGAAGAAACCTTCCAAGCCAGAATCGATGATCTGGAAGGCCAGGAGCACAATAATAATGGAAGTGTGAGTTTTATTTGTTAAAAGTGTTATGTCCATAAAATAAAAAAGAAACCCTTGTTTCAGCTTTATACAGATCTCTAGCGACATAGAATTTATGTTAAAATATTATCTTTGCCAAAATGATAATTTATTTTTGCAGGATGAATTAGTGGCTGAAAATGCTCGCTTAGCAGGCGAATTGTTGAAGGCCCAATCTCAAATGGGCAGATCGACGCAGAACGAGAAGGAAGGAATCGCGAAACAGTTCGAGGAGAAGATCAAAACTGCCAACAATGAGAAGACTCAATTGATTTCTGATTTGGAATCTGCTCGAGCCAAAATTAAAGTACTCGAATCTCGAATTGAAGATCAGAAAGCATCGCTAGAAAACGCTGAGAAGAGGTATTTCGCGAAGATCGACTTTTCTTAGATTTTATACTTCAGAAGACGTGAAGATCTAAGCGCTGTTCATGCTGAATTAGATACTTTGAAGCTAGAGAAGTTGAGACTCAAGGACGATCTCACGAGGTTGGGCTTCATTTCGAAATTTTTCGCTATGATTGAGTTACGAAACTAAAAAGCCATTTTAGAATAACGGATAAAAGGCGTACTTTTACCAAAACGTAATAATTATTTTGATTTATCGTGTTGACAGCTTTTCAACTTTTGTTCGCTATAACCTTTCTGATTTCATAAACCACTGTGTGTAAAACTGAAAAAGTCGAATTTATTTCTATCACCTAATCTCGATGAATTTTTGGGGAAAAATCGCTGGATTTTCAAAATGTCGATAATTCAGAGCCCAGCAGCAGCAGAACGGCAACGGGCCCGTGGCTCCTCCTCGCTCGACCAGGACAGTCTCGAACATGTCGAGTCTGACGAACTACACGCACACGGACTGGAGTGAGTGTGACGATGTCGTCAGGATGCGCAATGAAATCGACAAGTTGGTTCAATACAATTATCACTACTTCACACATCTAACTGACTACACACACAAATACAACAAAGATAAAGGGTTGGTGAGAGAAGCAAGAAGACCAAGGCCAAGACTTTGGAATTAATGAAGATCACGTTGAGGTTATGAGTATCTTTCTAAATGATTTTGCATGACTTTCCACACATACCATTGAGATGAGTTGGAAGAAAATTATTATTATTTTTTTTTTTAAACTCGCATTATTATCTATGCGAGTTATTGAAATTCTTATGAATAATTAAGAATTCCAACACTTTATAAAAATTATTCCTTCTCATATTTAATCCCTCAATCATCATTTTGCCTGATATCACTACTAGCAAATTGCTTATTTGACTAATATTTCTTGCTTGCTTTAACTCGTCTAACGGTGATTTGGATTTAAATGCATTTGACTCGTAATTTATGAGGGAATTGTTCACTTATTTGGTTATGAAATGCATTATTTTTATTGATGATAAACAATTTATGTCTGAAGTTATTTTTGCACAAATTTCGCTTAGAATAGAATAGCAAGTGAACTCTACCCTCTGTGCTTATTTCCGCCGAAATTTGCTTCTTTACCCAGGTTTATGATGAATTTAGGCTCCTGATAGACTAAACTTGACAGTGTGTAATGGCGTAATGTAGTAAAATAACATAATCTTTACCTATTACATATTGTGATCATTTGACTACTTCCCATAATTCCGTTTTTTCCCTCAATATTCTTCCTTTCTGTCAGAACCATCAACTTTGCAGGCAGTTTTGACTCCTGTTTTGGCTCCCTCCATTCAAGTATCATTGTTCTTTCTAATTAACGAGCTCAAGTGTGAAGACACAAGAAACCCAAGACAAGAAACTTGTAGAGGTGCGAAAAGTTGGGTAATGGGTTAGCTTTTGTTCCTGACTTCCCTTGGTTTTGTATAACGACGGAGTTCTGTAAGTGTTCTTATTCAATATTTTTAAATCTTTACTTGATATTCCAAAAATTTCAAGAATGTTGTATTTCTAGAAAAAAGAGAAATCATTATTTTCGATTCAATTATTTCTGCATTCGCGATTAATTGACTCAGCTGTTCTATTTGCTAAAAGAAGATCCTTTCAAATATGGACAAAAGAAAGGCAATGGATATGCAATCATCATGCAATCAATTGATTTCTATCAATCACCCAAAAGTCCCCCGATCAAATTTCTCTTCTCTTCATTTTTTGCCCTGTCATTTTCCCCTCTCTTCCCTCATATCGAATGAGTCCCGCTCTCAAAGGTTTACGATTCGATTTCTAAGAGAGGCGATCATAAATTTGCATGAACGCGGTCGCGTTATGTCACACTGCATTTGAGAAAGGAAGGAGGAAGAATAAATGAGGAGAAGACTAATGATTATCGGAAATTGGAACTTTGAAAGAAACGAATGTGGATCATCCATTACGAGACAAATTTCTTCTATGCCTTTCTTTCTGGAAAATCTCATTCATTCCATATCTTTCCATCAATATTCCCCCGAAATATAGCAGAATTGTAAGTTAGAAGTTTGTAATTTTCAATTCCTTCAAAAATATTCCAAAATTCCACAATATTTGTTCAATGTTACTGATGCACCTGTGATATGCTTCTTTACTATAATTGGCCCTTCCCTTCAAATATAGACGTAGTCTTTTTGAGTTCTCCCCACTTCACCGTTTATCATGTCAAGTGGCATTCTTCCCTTCTTCCATTCTTCCCATTCCACTCCTTTCTTCTTCGTTCTTCTTCAGCTTCTTATGTTTCACGTGTGTCCTCTCTTCCCCTCCCTTTCCTTTACCTGATCCGTTCACTTTCCGACCTCCCCTTCGTCCTTTACCCTTTCAGTCCAGACTACGGTATGGTCTCCAGGCTAATTTCTGTATTTCTTCGTACTCTCTCAGGTTGACCTACCATTTCCTCGTTTGAGTATTAGGTTTCCGGTGCCGCACTCTCTTTCAGCGCTGCAAAGAGCCGAGCGGAAGGTGATCCGGTTACACGTGGAGAGAAGTCAGGTAAAGGGAAACAGGAGAGGAGAGGAGAGAAAGAGACGGAAAGAGGCTTGATGCCTGATGAATGAGTCAATCATGAGAGAATATTTAATCTTCACTGAGCGACTATTTATGGAATGGTCATTGAAAATTTAGCATTACTTATTTAGAAATATCACAGAAATAAGCACCACCATTTGTCCCTTTTTAATTTTGCGCACGCGCCTAAATTTCGCATCAGAATAAATGGTCTTTGAGTATAGCAATGGCCATTCTTTCTAAACTTCACATTTTACCACTCATCATGTGATTTGTCAAATCTTGAAGTTTCATGCGATAATCCCCGTTCATCTCATGCATCAATCAGCCATCAAGCA
Organism: Diploscapter pachys; assembly: GCA_002287525.1. Classification (NCBI taxonomy): domain Eukaryota; kingdom Metazoa; phylum Nematoda; class Chromadorea; order Rhabditida; family Rhabditidae; genus Diploscapter; species Diploscapter pachys. The sequence continues at coordinate 30,537 of LIAE01010214.1, read as the reverse complement.
GCTTTGGCCCGTTACGTGACCCTCAAAGCGACAAGTTTCTACCCGAAAGGAGCATAAAAAGCGGCCGCTTATGAGGCATTGCAACTGAAGAAGGAGTGAGCATGTAACAGGCACTTGAAAAAGTTGCACAGGAGAGGGAGAATGAGATGTGAGTTTGCATGAACTTTGCTACTGTAATAATCGATATTTATGATTCTAGCTTTTCGAGAAGTACACCTTATTTGTTTCCAAATTATGTATCAGTATAAGAATGGAAGCAGTAGAATTACCTTTCCAAATGGGTAGTGGTTGATAAACTTCACAAGTAGATACAATAACGATCAATAATTATGAAATACAAATGAAAACATATATTTGAAATGATCAGGGTAAAGTGATTTATCCAAATTTGAATTTTAGACAAAAACGATTGGTCATTGTACTCCGACGGAAACTCCAAGGCCTCCAAAACAATATCCCTCAACAGCAACGATAATTCAATCGATGTAATTCGTGTGTTCGATTCAAATGCGATTCAGATTCGGTGCTAAGTGCCTGTGTCCTTGCCCTTTGCCATTCAACCTGGTCAAATATCGTCAAATATGAAATGAAATATCCCATTTGCCAAGAGTTCTCGATAATTGAGTTTCAGGAAAATGTTAAATCTTGTTCACACCGATCAATTTCCGGGAAATCTTCAGTCATTTTGTTGCTCATTAATTATGTCATTCTTACCGTACCTTTCTATAATTCATTTGGTGATTTTCTCGATTTCTTTGTGTGATCCTCCTTTTCCATTTCCATTTCCAGTGCCTTTTCCAGTGCCTTTAAAGGTGGGTTGGGATGAGATTAGCTTTATTTGCATAGAGACTTACCCGAGCAAGTTCAAAGTGCGCTATCGTCAAGGAAAGGGGATAAGTTAAGCCAGAAAAAGAAGAAGAAAAAAGATGCAGGTATCCCCCTTTCACTCTTTACCATTTACCACTTACCGTATACTGTCAAAACTACTCTTGTGAATTTGTGAATGTCAAATTATAATAGGAACGGCTAATACTTACCGTATTTATTTTAATAGAAGAGCATGCCCTTCTATTTCCGGAAAATTTGAAATTTTCAACCCATAATAACTCCACTTCTAATGACCGTTGTCACTTCAAGTGAAAACTAAATCCACTCTATGCATTCTAAGGGGCATTATAAAACACTTTCTGAGATGATTTGAGTCGGGTAATGGAGTAGTTCTGGCATTTGGGAGGCGTCCCCACTATTAGAGAGTGCTCTTCTATAGAATAAATACGGTATTTTTCATACTTTTCATTCTTTTATTACTCTTTAGACTTCTATCTTTGTTGCTATCTGAATCATATTTGTGAAATTCGATTGTTGTCTATGAAGAATGTGCTTCAAATCCCGCATAAATTTACTGTGATTGGAAAGAGTTGTAATAAATTTTATTGAATTTTGTAAAGTGAAGTTATTATTGAAAATAAGCCATGCCACAATAACATTAAAAATACGCAAATTTATCTTCACCACAATATTCTCTAGAGAATTTGATACTGTTAGTCTCAGTCTATCGTCGGTTCAATCATTATCTGCTTCAGGAATCTCCTGTTTGTTTCCGTGTTGTCTTTTTTCTATTGTTTATTTGTTGTTTCGTTGTTTGTTGTCTCCGTCTGCTTCGCTTCGATTTGCCCTCGCGCGTTATCCAAACTGAGAAAACCAATATTAGCTGTGCTGTGTGTGAGTCGAGGGAACGGGCCCGAGGCGACGACATTTGCACGCCGGCTGGCCAGAAGCCGAGTCTGATTCGGTCAGCGATTCTTCTCACTCTTGCAAATTATCGCATTTTTCAAGATTCCTCAAAAATCTCCCAAATCTTCAAATTTATCGATCGATGGCTGCAAATCGAGTTGAGTCGGTCCCCCGTAAAGATTTCGTCGTATATTTGGCGGACGAGGCAGGCGAAGGGGAAGGGGCTACAGAACTGGGGCAGAGAAGCAGAAATGGAAGAGAGATGGAGAGATTTTGCAGTGCTACAGAGAGGGGAAAAGATGGAGAGAGAGCTGAGGGAAGGAAGGGGACTGTTTGCTCAACGTCAGTCGAATAATCCAGTCGGGGGAAGAGAGGGAGAGGGGAAAGATGTAAGAAGTGAGGAGAGAAAGGAGAGGGAGGATGGGAGACAGGCACGGCAAAGGCAGCCTACAGTACTCTCTCTCTCACACACACACACACCATTCTGACTGACATCTCATATGTGAATGTGAAGGAAGGAATATTCTCCTCTCTCACAGAGCACAGAAATGCAGTGCAGTGCTCGAAGAAACCACCCGATGCACTGTGCAGTGGCTTCAAAGAGGAGTGATGGAAGAAAGGAATGAGCTGTACGATTTTGCGAATATTCGCCAGCGTGCAGAAAAGAAAATGCTTGAACACATGACGTCAGGATGATGATGCACAATATTTTCTGCACAGCACAGAAAATGTTTATGAACTCATTTGAAAATCTCATGGACATAAATAGCTCATCATGTGAGCTTCGCCTATAATTAATATCTGTTTAAAGTTAGCAATTAAATACTGAGAAAAAATCGGATCAATATTTGAGCTTCTCCATTTTTAGCTATTGTCTGTCTGGCTTGTTACGTGGCTTTTCGCCGTCGGCAGCGTTTTTGTCTTTCCCGAGAGCACCTGTTTTTGTGTTGGTTGTTTTTTCGGATCAAATATTTGTGTGTTGGTTTCTGTTTCTGCGTTTCGGATCTCGGGGTTTCCCTATTTTCTGTTGAAGCAGCGAAGGCTTCTGCAACCTCTGCATATTTGCACGATTCAAACAGATTCAACACGGAAGGAGGAGGGGAGAGGATACTTGCAAACAGAATGAGAAAACAGAACGGACTCAGATGGGGTGAGAAGAGCAACACTTCCGTGGTGGAATTCGGTTGGGGATGGTTGATTGGAAATATTTCTATTCAACGGTATTTTTCTTATTTCTCATTCGTATAGATCGTTATTATCCTCTACTAAATTGTCCTAATGAATTTATGCGGAATTTTTAGCAACCCTGCAGTTGATTTATTTTTTGGTTCACGAAACCAGATGAAGTACAACTTGTAACCTGGGAAGAATAAGATCCAGTCCTCTTGTCAGTGCATTGCAGTGCAGCGCATGGATTCCATGCATTCATTTCTCTACAATGCATTGTCTTCTTCTGTCTTGTTGTAGTCTTTCAGTACTTCACCATTCCCCAATTGTTTCTCTTTCCTGTTCATTCATTCTCTGTACAATAAGAGTTCCGACCAGTATGTTATGTGCTCTTGAAACGAATATGGATTGGAATAATAGAAATGAGGTTAGTTACGGATAGATTGAACTGGCATCCGATTTTGAATCATCGAGTGGAAATTATTCTTGTAGATTAAGTCGGGATACTTGATTCGAACTGATTTATCTTACTTTATCAGACCCGATTGGATCGTTTGCGCTTCAACATGGTCTTATGCTAATTCACAATCAGTACAAATAGAATCAGGACATATGAAAGGATGAGAAAGGGGCAAAAATCGATAACAGTAATCCTGAGAAGTTTTTTTTCACTTTCATTTTAAAATTTAATTATCATTTCCATTAGGATCCATTTACGGCATCTTGATCCCATTTTAATCTCGTGCAAGTGGGATGCACAAGCTAATGGCGCTGTTTTCGATTGTCAATTAGCATGATATTGTGCCTCAGTCCATTATCTTCTGATAAATTATCAATACTCAATAATCTATCCAGATTTTAGTGCATTTTTACGAATCATCTTTCAGTTTTATTTCAACAAAACTCCAGCCTCATAAATATTTCTTTATTTTATATATTTGCTCATAATCAAACAATCGATTGATAATCAATACACAGAAAGTGAAGGCAAATGGCGCAACAACGAAATGACGAAGTAGGAGAAAAAAAACAAATTCAAACGAAAAACGTCGCTGAGAGATTTACACGAATTTGGGACTACAAAAGAAAATGCATATTTTGCAGAGCTATTATTCTAGAATTGCACCATCACATACTTTTAAAATAGATATTTCGAATAATAGTTCTGGAAAAATTCTAGATGTACATATTCATATCTTCCGTTTTTGGTATGCGAATTGTCCCATTTCATTCACGTTTAAAATGCCCTGATTTCAATACAAAAACGCTCTTCAAAATGCAGGAATTTGGAACTAGAAACTACGAAGAAAGCCGAACAATTCTGCAGCAGAATGATGACAGAAAAGAGTGAATTGTTGAAAGTCGCTGTTGAATTTGAGTGAGATGGGTGAGAGAGAAAATGTGGATATTACGCTTAAGGATGATGAAAGATGAATGATTCAACAAAATGTGAACAACGGTGAAAACTTTTATGGGAATACTAAATAAGGAGAAAAGCAATGCACAAGTGGGCCGACCTGTGCAGAACCGTATAAAATGCAGAGGAAATCGTTAAAAAATTATGAATGTGTATGAATAAATTTCACTTTTTCTTTTTTGAAAGTTCAGCAATATCGTCGAAAAAGCTACATGAAAGAACACATTTCAATGTACTTTCAGCAGAGAAATAATACCAGCGAAAAATATCTCCACTGAATTTGAATTTGTTGGGCTTACTCTTCGAAAATGATTCAAAATTTTACCGATATGATATGTTTGTGATTCATACCCACTCCTTTTCAATTATCAAATTCGAAATCGAATCAAATGAGTAAAAACGTTGATAAGGAAATGACAAATTTTGCTTACAAATATAAAATAATCGAAGTCAATGATAAGGCAACTTGCAGAAGACCGTTAGAAGTAAGAATTCGAACAAGTAAATGGAGGAAGGAAAGAAGAATGCAATGATGATGTAAATGCAGAAAATGCGGATCGCAGATTAGTTAACATTATGGACTGATTTGGAAATGCTGAGAAATTAGAATATTTAGCTGATATTTCAACAATTATAGCATGAAAATGGTTTTTCATATAAAAACTAGTTTCATGTCTAAATTTTAGGGTATCAACTAAAATCGATAAAACTTGAAGATATTATATACAGATATGTGAGGAATCGAAGAAACGAGAAAGCGAATTTTTCGAAATAATTGCACAACCAGAAGAGAGACTGAGACGGACTAATAGGGTCAAAGATAAGGAACAAGAATATTTGGGATATCCAATATATCGAAGATAGAATGCAGATGTATAAAGACAAATTTGAGTGACATTGTGCTATGCAGCAGAATAAAACAGCACTGATTTAAATTATATATTAAATAATGATTAGTGCGGATAATTGCACAATATTATCTATAAAAAGGGAAAGGATACCTAAGAATAGACGGGAAGTTTAGAGGTTGGCCGCTGAGTTTGGATTGCTTGAGCTAAAAAAATTTGAAATTTAGAAAATGACGATATGATAGACGTTTGATTCGTGATACTAGAGTGAATTTCGATCATGTCATAGAAAAGACAACCACTGAATGTACAGTGATCTTCATGCTCTGATCACGCAGACTAGCTTTATCATAGTCGAAAAATGGATAATCTCTGTAAAGTTTACCTGTAAAGCGTATTCTGATATACGGGATAGTCATTAGCAGTGGCGAGTGCCGGCTGATACATCGCACCGCTATTGTAGAACTGGCAGTCGAATGCCTTGGCCGACTGGGCTCCGTTGCTGTCGATGAGCTGGTTGATCGAGAAGCCAGGCACTGTCGCCAAGGCGGGTAGGGCCGAAGCTGCAGTCGAGAAGTCGGAGCCGTACATCATCGGATAGCCATAGGGGTTCGTCTAAACATAGTAATGAAACTATGAATAATTAGGAGTAAATTGCATCGTTGCATCTAATAGTCATACATTCGGATGGAATAATAGGATCATCGAGTAAATACGAGTCAAAAGTTTCACCTCGTGTAAGAATATTTTAATGATTATTTATTTGTGAAATGCACTTTCAGATAGAGCAAATTATTGTGCGAATATCCCTCAACTATTCAACTATTATTCTTCCATATTTGCACTCTCACTCCACTAAAACAGCTCTTTCCTTCTTTCCTCACTTACTCAGCTAAAACTGCTGGATAATTACGCAATAAATGGTTCTGCAAACAAAACGCAACTTGGATATTGGAATTGAGGAAAGGTGAAGTGAGAATGGAGGAAGAAAGTCAATGCATGGAATAACTTTTTGGGAACTAGCCTTCAATTTACTCGGATTTCGGTTTAATGAAACAAAAATCAAGCAGATATTGGGATTGATGATCTTCATTGTAAAATCTCGCATTTTATATCTAATTTGAATAAGGATAAGAAAATACCTGAGCTTGTCCACTGAAAGCAGAAGTGGAAGAAATGACGGAAGTTGCCTGACTGAGGGAATTGGAAGTTGATAAAAACAAGCCCTGCAGAGAACTATTCTGATCAACAGCCGCAGTTTTCAGTTGTTCCTATAAATCCTTTAGTTTCACTAGTTTTCAGGAAAAATAATACTTACGGTATTAGCGTGTTGTTGGGCCATTTGCTGTACTTCATTGGCCAATTTATTCTCGACCTCTTCCTTCACTCGTTCAGGATCGTATTCTTCCTTGACAGATGCGTTATCCGAATTGCCATTTTGAGTTAGGGCCTGTTGAGCTTGGGCTTGTTGAGAGGAGTTTTGTTGGTTGTTTCTCTGAAATAAATAATTAGAACTCTCGGAAAAAAATGCTTATATTAAATTTATTTCAATAATCACTCTCACTATCAGATATGTAACGATATTTCATTTTTGAAATTCGTTAAGATATTTGCTAAGCCCATTATATTTTGTCACAAAGGAGAAATCAGCCTTGCTATTTCATGATAAACGTGTTACGGTATTCTTTCTTTCAATCAGTAGCAAGCAATTTGCTACTTGTCACTTTTGTAATTTTCTTATTTGCATTCCCACAGACTAATTACCATTCGTTTCTGCTTCTGCGGTATCTTTCCCTAATTCTTTCTCTTTTTACCTTTTCCGGTTCCAATGCATAACCCATGAAACTCAAAGAATTCCCTTTCTTTCCTCTCAAAAACAGCCTTGAGTTGGATTGCCAACGGGCTGTGACTAATGGATTCAAACTGACTATCAAAGTTAAAAAAAAACTTCCTTTTGTTTGATTATTCGCGAAATTCGCTAGTTTTTCGATGTTATAATTCAGATTTTTTCCAGAATAACGAAAATCTGTACCTTCTTCCTGCTAGGCTCCCTCTCCTTGATCTTGAATCGTTTCTGCCTTCTCAAGAAACATCCGTTCTCGAACATATTGCCGCACAAAGCGTGCAGAGTCCAGAACGAACCTTTGCCAGGCTTGTCGGGAGTTCTAGATAATTATAATCCATTTTTCAAGAAGATGTTTTGCCCCTACCTTGGCACTTTGACAAAGCAATCGTTGAAGGACAGCGAATGTCGGATCGAATTTTGCCATCTAAAATATAAATGTTTAGAAATGAATAATACTGACTAAATTTATTCATTTCACCCTTATCAAGTTAAAAATAAGTGTAAATCGCAGAGTGATCAGAATTAGTGATTGGCTAACCCCCTGCCTGACCTCTGTTGGTTCTGCCTGTAGTAGGGGAATAGGTCCATAATCCAGTTGTAGATCTCAGATAGGGTCAACATTTTCGAGTCGCTTCTTTGAATGGCCATCGTGATCAGAGAAATGTACGAATAGGGTGGTTTCGCGCAGCCAAAGTTGCCGTTTCGACGAATCTTTTGCTAAAAACACAAATCTTAGTCAATTTTTATTTTCCTTGTTGGTTTTTGAGGTGTGAGTTTTTGCCGATTAAAAAAATTCCGCCATTTTTCTTTACCAATGGTATTTCATTTGAAACAGCGAATTTTCATAAATAAATCGTGAAAGCTATGATCTTCGTGAATTTTTCAAATAAAAATTTCACGATTTGGTTTTACAGAGACATTTGATCATATGATTACGGAAAGTACAGCGAAAGTGCATATTCATTGTTTCGGATGATAAAAGTACTAACAAACTCGGCGTTGGTCAGGTGCTGCTCTCCCGAGGAGGAGTAAGAATGGCTGGTTGGACGAGTGGGAGACGCGGCAGAGGTCGCTGTGGCCGAAGTGGCTGAACCGGCAGAAGTGCCATTCGTGGTAGAACGATTCGTGTTCGAGAACGCTGAACCTGGAAAATAGGGGATAAAAGCTGATCCTTAGGATGGTAAGAGATGCAAAACAAGTAGTTTGACGAATTATGCTATGTTTTCAGTCAAAATCCTTTCACGAAAGACTTTTTCTAGAAAAAATAAGCAAATAATTCGAATTTTGTAAAGTTTACCGATCGGACTGATTCCTCCACCCAGACTAAATCCAGTGTAGTTCAAGTTTTGTTGAGCAGTCGGATATTGCGCGTATGCATTGTAAGAGAGCGAATTCAGTCCATTTGTTGTGGGATACTGCAATTTTTAAAATAGTCATGCTGATTTTAAAAATCCAACTTTACCTGATAAGAATATCCGAGAGCATTTGTCGAATATGAAGGGAGCACTGAAGTCGCATAATCCTGGGCTGTCATTGCCTAAATACAATTAAATTATATCTTAGATTAGAGCCAAAGTCCTTGACTACAGAAATGTTCATTACTGGCTCTCACAGATACCCCTCCTTCCCTCTCCTATCACCTATTTTCTCCCCCCACTCTACCGTAATCCAGAGCATTCAAGGAGTGAGAGAATTAGTTAGTTATGATGAAAAAGTGAGAGGATAAATGAGAAGTGTAAAAAGGAGGATAAAGATATTCCAGATTAGGTAATAAGCCGTGCACCTGGGTGAATAGATAATAGTAACGCTCGATTTTGACTCTGATTTGATATTATAGGATAAAATTGACTTATCACCATTTCGTGAGATGAATAAATCGCGACATAGTAATGAGGAAGAGAGAATGAACATCTTCATCTACACAATTTTCAATGCCACGATATTTGAATTCGCGACGTTGCGATAAATCCAAGTTTCCTGATAGGGATGATTTCGAATCGATAGAAATTGGAGGACAGAAATTCAGGGAGTTGAAGATAGAAGGAGAAGGCCAAATAGACGCATGGAACCCGTGAGGCAGGACAGGGCACAGAGGAACAACCCAAATAGAAACAAATATTTGCCAAACGACGACGCACAAACAAGTGCATGCAAAGGAAGGGAGGGAAACAAATCGAATGCTGCAGATTGTGGACAGACGGAATGAATAAATAGCCAGAAGGACTCACGTGGAGATGGACAAAAATTGATTTTTCTTGGACGTTTTCTAATTTATAAAAATCTAGGCGATTTTCTAAGAAATATCGATTTTAGGTAAATGATTTTCGATAGGTAAAATAATTTGAATTGCATGTTACACTGGCCATTTGAATGAGTAATGCGGCATCAAGTCTTGCGATATTAGAATTTTCCAGAAAGTATGCTCGAATCCAATTAAACCCTTTGAAAGTTTACATTTTGAATTTCATTGTTCTAAACTACCCTCTCTTTCGTCGTGAGTTGTATATAATCTGACTGTTCGCGTTTTTTCGTATGAGCTGCTGAAAGAAGCGCTATGGAATGAACGAGAATGAGAGATAAGAAGGCTATCACGAAGAAAAGGGAACGAAGGAAAATAGGGGAAAGAAGCTGAGATGATTGACCGGAATATGCAGGAGGGGACGAAAATAGAAAGAGTAGGAGGCAAGGAAAGGAAAAAGGGTGATCGAGGCATCATCATCGTAATCGTTATCGAAATGTGCCAGGAATGGGAGAGGAAAGGAGAAAGTGGGTGGAAAGATGAGTCAGACAGGGAAGTAGTCAAGCACAAAACAGCTTCACACAAAAACAGACAGAATGAGAGGGGGGAAAGATCCAGAACAGTTTGGATGAATCGAATTTGCAGGGAAAATGGATTTTGGAAGGGATGCAGTATTGTAGAAAAGGGACGATATTTTACATTTTTATTGATGAAAAGCCTGATCTTCACCGTAAAAGTCATGTTTCTGGGTGAGGAAATGGGAATATTAGTTTCAGCTAAAATATCTCGAGTTTTACGGTATTTTAAAAGCTGGATCATCATGAAGATCAGCTTTTAACCTCATAAGTTATCATCCAAATCAATTAGCTTGCTTATTTTTCGCGCATTTATCCTCATGTACATATTTGATGGGTTGTGCAACTGCGCATTCGCCTTCAGCAAACTGTTGACCGTGGACAAATTTGCGTTAGAAAAGCATACAACACAGACGCAGAGACGTAGTGCACACAAGCAAGCAGAATATCAACATAGAAGAGGAGAGCAATTGAGTGCAGAGGGTTGTTTGAATGTTTTATTGTTTGCAAATTTACACTACATAAACAGATAATTAGAAGGCAAACATCCGCATTATCGATTTTTGGAGGAAATTCGTCAAATTTTAGGGGAAACTCCAAAATTAGTCTTTCCTTCTCAAAGTCTGGAATATCTTTAAAAGATACAAATGTTACCTGAGCAGAAGCTTGTTGATACAGACTAGCGGCGTCAATTGTGACGGAGGTTGCAGAATTGGAGGACACGACTGAGGAAGTGCCCGTCCCCGTCGAGGACGAGGTCGGCGTCAGGGTCGAGGTCGGCAGCATCCCGATGAGTCTCCGATTCCGATATCTGACTGCTAATTCGATTGAAGGCCTCAGGAACACACAGATATGTGGACTATGTGGCTATGCCCTCGACCTACAAAACGACAAGGATGAACAATTCGACGATTCGAACAAGAAGAAGAAGGAGAAGGAGAAATGAAGGAAGCACGACGAATACAGGGACAGGG